>BMAU01000701.1:750000-1101973 GCA_019973935.1 Trichonephila clavipes | reverse complement strand
TCAAAATTACTGCATAAATAATTAACTTCATGAGTTAAACAAGATCTGAGGTAGTATAGCTTCTGAGATTCACTCAGTAGTATGTTATTTGTGATCAGATCGTCAAATTGGAATTTAAATGAACTAAATTCTTCGTATTTTCCCGAGAACTCGGGTAAAACTAAAGGAGGTATTTTAGTTTTTATTTCGAAATTATCATTTGTTTTCATTACTGCCACAGAACTTGATTTCTTAGAGGAATTAAGAATAGTTTCAATTCTTACCTCTAATGACTCAAGGCGGACTTCAAGAAGATGGAGATCTTCGCCTACGGTAGTTAATTCTGCATCTTTCACATTCGGAATGGCGTAATAGTTGTTGCGAAGTTCCTCCACGTTTTTTTTGCAGTTGAATCAGACTTCTTAGCTTTACTTTTATTTCAACCGAATCGGTTTCTTCGTTGGCACTTTCAATGAACGTTTCAATTCTGTTAATTTTACCTTCCAAGGTAGTTTTTAATGTGTTTTGTATATCCATAGTCTACTGATCATTCCTGGCACGAGCGGAACCAGAATGTTTATTTTTAGTTTGTTGTTTTTGTTTCATCGACGGAACAGCCACGCTTATTTCTTTTTTACTTTTTTTATTTAACCACACAACATGTATCACACAACATATATATGCTATTTGCAAGCGCAGCAAATTTTAAGTAATTTTTATTGTGAGCTTCGAGTATTAGAGTCCTATATTAATGCTCACGTCTGAGTATTGAGAAATTTTCTCGTCTATCTTGTTCCACAGAAAGTTCTCAACTGCCGGCACAGCGCGGCAAGGAAGAATATTTGCATTTGTGCGCATGACGTTGGCGGCGCACATTGTAATAAATATACCTAATTTTCAGCAATAAACAAACTTTCAGTTGGAAATGAAACATTTAATATTTTGATGTAATCATTGAAAATATGACTGAAAATGCATTTTAAATTCAAACAAACCCTAGTACTTTATATACAACATATCCAAATGTTAAATAATAAAACATGTCTGCTTGATCACAGAATTACTGCTTTTATTTATGAATAACTTACCATTGTAAGAGTACAAAGATTTCAAATTAAATTAAAAAAAAGAGAGAGTACTGAAAATTTCCAGCTCCAATAAACTGAGGTCATTCTTTTCCTTATGTTTGTCTTTTTTAATATTTGCAAATTTTTTTTCTCTCTTTTTTTGAATATTATTCTATAACTCATTGCATTCTTTGCGTCAACCTCCAATGATCGCATCGGTTTTTCTCAACCTTACGATTATTGCGACTCTTTATTTTGAACCATTCACTTCTAACAAAAATTAAATTTCTTTAATGTTACAAAATCATTTATTTCCTTTAATTTAAATTTCATTGTATGTCCCTGAGTTCCTGACTTTTTACAAATGCTTGCAAGGAGAAATGTTTGCAAAAACGTTGCTTGGAATACTTTTTAAGTAAACATGGGTACTTTTCTCAGATTTCTTCAGGGATTAATTCCCTATAACTGAGAAGTTCTTCCCTTTAACTGAGAAATTTCTCCCTCTTTCAAAGTGCGAATTCCTCTTTACCTTCCTAGCTCTAAAATAGATTTGTCCACTTTTCACGCGATGCAGACACTAGTCACGCTAATGCTATTTACTTAGTACACATTTCGCTTGTTAAACATTCTATTAGTCGCCAAAAAAAGTGATAAGCTAGCAATTATATCAACCTTGATCTAAGTTAGCCAAAAATTTCACAAGGTATTTTTAAAAAAATACTGAATTAAATGATATAAAAACCGAAATCTGAAATCTACAGATCATCTTCTATCCATATAGTTAAAAAAAAGTTTCAAAAACTTGCATTAAAACTTTGAAAAGCTGAGTTGAATTTCGATGTTTTCCCATAGATTAACATTAAACCGGAAGTTCTGGTGGACTGCACTCAATGTTGTTGTTTACAAACTAGAACTTATCCATAGGGTTACAGAGGGAAATTACCAATAAAAGTTATTTCTAATATACGTTATCCCCATGGCAACCACATCCACAGCCGATAAAAATATTAAGACAACTATATTGTAATGTTATCGTCCATCTTGGCGAACATAAACAACAACTTGGCACTATTACTCCCGATATCAAGCTAGCGAATAATTTATTTTTATTATTTCTGTGAAGTTCAATTTCCATCTAAAATGCTACTAAGGTGGCTGAGGCGAAGTGTGATGCAACCAGAGTTGCCAGAAACTTATGCAGCAAGGGAGCGAATCGATTTCCACTTGTAGTTAAATGGACTCGATACACATGACACAGGCTGTAAACAAATAGCCACGTGCTTCATTCGACTGAGTATTATGGCGGCAATTTCGGATTTGCATCTACTCTCATATAACAAAACGAAATACTGTAGTGTATCAAATTTCTAAAAGATATTCTGGCTGAAATGTGAGTACTTTTTAATCATTTCATTTTCAATACTTTTTGGTTTTTTTCAAGTACGCCGACGATATTTCAAGTTTTAAAAAGGGTGCAGTAATTTCCGAGCATTTTGAATTCGAAGAATCTTAATTTTGCAAACGTAAAGAAACACACAGATCAGTGTACCACTTATGCGATCTATTCTGAATGCCCTGTAACTGATGAGTTTTTATGCAGTTGATCACCAACGATTTTTTTCGGGCATTTTAAGATTATTTCAATAATAACTAAGGACAAGTTCTTCTTTGTAAACAACAACATTGACCTGGAATCCGTGTAATGTTCAGTATGTTTGCAAAAATACCTTGTAAAATTTTTGATTCATTTAAGGAAAGGTTGACACTGTAACGTTTGAAAGTATAACGGTAGCGTATTCTTGGTTAATTAAATAATTAAAATATGAAATTTATTTACGTCATAACTATTGAATATTATTTGCTAAATGATACATTAAAGTTATTAAATTTAATTATAGATTGTTAGAGTCCAATATTTTGTGAGAGGAGGATTCGTTGGCCACCGCTTCCGTGCAAGTTCAAAGTATCTCTCCCCTCATCTTCCGGTCGACGAGCTAGATTCCTTGGGGGTCAAAAAGGGGTTGCGTTGCAGCTGCAAGATGCACGTGTGGGTGTCGGGTCCACAAAGAAGCCGACTAGATGTTGATGTTTCGGAGAAGTGACGTTACAACACAATTGCTTGCTTATCGCGGTTTTTGGCGACTAATGGAATGCTTAAAATCAAAACATCTATTATCATAACTGTATTGGTTACTTTGGTTTTTTGTTTCTTTATTGTTTATCAAATGAAAAGTAATGACAAGCATTTTGGAATTTTTTTTAAATAATTGCGTTTGTTAAATTTTTTATTATTTAGAATATAATTAGGTACACTGCATGTACTTATTTTGACATATAAAACTTCATTATAGATACTGTATTACATTTTTCCCTATTTAACTTAAAAAAATAGCTATAAATATGTTAAAAGTACTTATTTATATTTTGTTAATTTTTGACTAGTTTAAGATTAATCAGTGTATTTAATTTCTGAATTGTATGCACTTATTACACTTTAAAAGCTTTTTTATATGAAAAGTATTGATTATAATAATACATAGAAAATGCATTTAACCCTCCGAGTGGTTTGGTTCCTCCTCAAAAGTTATTCCGAAAGCGTTTTACTTTTATTTTGCCATTCTCTTCAAAAATGCAACAGACTTCATTCCTTTCCCCGTTTTAAAACTTGGGAGGTCAAACGGGGGCAATTTTATGACTTAGTTCGATGTCTTTGTCCAGTGAGAACCAGGATAGCAATCGTTTACAGCTAGCTGTTAAGTTGCCTTGGGCAATCTTGTATGAAAGTTGTTGTTCCACTCTCGCTCGTTTTCCCATATGTTCAGTCACAGTAAAATTAAAACAAAATGAAGGGTAAAAAAAACATGAAATAAATGGTGTGTTAGAAATTGAAAAATAGTTATATTTTCTTCAAACAGAATTTATTTTTCTGCCTTTTTTTTAAAAAATTAAAATATATATATATATATTGGTATTGCGATTTGAACCAGAAAAAAGCATCCTGTATTCATTTTTGAATATGAGAGTAAGAAAACGCGCTTACTTTCCTGTTTTTTAAAAAAGTAATGAGGTAAAAAGAGTAAAGGCCCTATCTCTTTTTTAAACAATAAGACAATAAATGGTGCATACGGTGATATACATACGATGATTATATTTATGAAATAAAACCGATCTTTCTCTATTCAATTATATTTTTAATTTAAAACAACATAAAAAAGTATTTCAATACTTTTAATTTATTTTAATTAAAATCATATAAATGATATTTTTATGTTAACTGAATATTTTTCGGAAAAAATCTAAATTTTCATTCCTAGTGTTCTCCTTTTCGAACTTCTTGCATTAAATAAAAATTTCTTTTCTACATCGGCATTTGTGATGGACATAAAACACATTCCGTCAATAATTTTTAATTTTAATGGATGATATACTTCTTCAAATGCGCATGACAGTACTTCCAACCATTTTCTACTCAAGTTTAATTTCTTATCTTTCTGTTTCTTTTATTACAAGGAAAAATGTCACACATCGATAACTACATTTTCACACAATTCAGTCATTACAAATTCTATTCTGAGAAAAGTTCTCCCTAATTAATTTTGTCTTTCAAAACAGTACACTTAAAACAATTTTGTTCAGTGAAGTTAACCGACAGTTCCACAATGTATCCATACCAAATTTTAAAAACAATTTTAACATTTGGAAATGTATCCTGTATTAAATTTTTCAGTATACACAAATATTTCCTACTGTAGGGAAGACATAGTATGAGATGTGGTGTATGGTTGTGAAAGAATGTTTTCGTACGTGTAGACTATTTTTGAAAATTTAAATATCACTGAAGCTGATCATATAACTGCAAATGAGCTTTATTTTAGTGTGTGCGGGTATCAAAATGAAACACTTCACTGTTAAACAGCCTATGAGTTTATATTCAATATCAAATTATTCGCAAAATGGCTTACAACTTTTATACAAATTGTAAAGAAACTGAAATATAAATATATCTTAATGCAGTCAAAAATATTCATAATATGTAAATATCCTATTCCTCCACTTTTTCAGTACATTTTAAAAACTGTAGCTGAAAGCAATTTTTTATATTTTTTTAAACGAGGCATAAAAGCTCACACAGTTATAAAAATGTTATCATTTTTAAATATACTACTATAAAACGTACATGGATTGTAAGATCAGTTCTAAAAACCTAAAAGCTTTTACGCTCGTATTCACCCCTATCCTGACCCAGCGATGAAACCTGGAGTTAAGTAACCGGCAGTCAACTCCAGGTTAGAACATCAATTCACAGCTCTTTTTCGACCTCCAGTTACTTGACTCTGGGTTTCTTAACCTGTGTTTACTAGTCTATTCCCATTGGTCGAAATAAACCCCGTGACTTCCGGCTGGAGCTACAATTTCTATATTCACCTCGTGCCAGCTTGTTTTTAACCTTGTGTATCGCTGAAATGAATACCAACAGAATTTATTTTACGCAGTACAAAAAAGAGTTGGTGTTGGTTTTGATGAAGCCGCACTTACATATAATAGAATATAGGGAAACAAATGCTGTTAGCACAAAAAAAAATGAAACATATTTTGAAATAACGTGGCAATTCAATGACACTGACGGAGTGGTGAATCCGCGAACACCACAACAGATCCGTCAATATTATTTAAATTTAAAAAAGAAAATGGCAAAAAAAAAGTGTTTTGCGGTAAGAAAGGAGACAAACAGGGGGTGGTGAAGTACCCAAAGAAGCAGAATTGACGGACTTTGAGATGAGGTTTTTGGAGGAGTCTATTCTGACGCTGCCCCTTTCCGCACCCTTTGACAGCGACAGTACGGATATTGAAATTTCAAGTAAGTAAATTTCTTGAGTTACTACATAATTAATTAAATTGTAGTCTGTCAAAAAACATTAAAGCTATTCATTAATGCTCACTCCGCACGGAGACTGTCTTGTCATTTTATTCTGTTTTAAATTATTAAAAAGTAAAATACTGTTTTGAAATTTTGAATAGGTTTCTTTAAAAATACCCAGTAAATAGTAGTAAGGTAACATTAAAAAAAATATTTTAAAAAAATTGCTGTAGATAGTTAATTTGTACAGTAGAGATCGTTTCATTACTTGTACTAATAGCTTTATTTAAAATGTATATTTTTCTTTGAAACAGAACCTCAATACCCCAGTACATCAACTTCTGCTTCGTTGATTCCCCCTGTGATTCCTTCGCAGAACACTGACAAAATCACAGAACATGATTCCTCGTCAGATCCTTTAGTAAGTATATTTTACTATTGAAACTCATTAATATAAAATTTATTACAACTCTATCACGACTAATAAATTGGATAAAAATACTTGAGGTCATGAACTGTATTGGTAACAAAAAATAAAGTAATATATATGTTATGTTGTTACTTGGGATGAATTCGTAAACTGGGATTTGCCAGAATAATCTGTTTATTTTTAAAACAAGAATAAATAAAAGGGAGAATAACAATTAATGAATGGAGTGAAACATTTAAACGCGCGTCGTAGCCTAATTGGCTTTCATTATTTTTTAAGAGTTATTACTGCTCAGCCGATGCGCGTCTGCCTCTCTTGCGGTCCCAACGGATTCTCTGGTTCTGATGTTCCTTCGTCGCTCCTTTCCCCCGTCGGGGACATTGCCCTCTCTAGGGGGATGCTAAGGGGGCTTGCAATAGTGCCTTCAACTTCACATATATTATAGCTTTTCTGGTTTTGGTGATAAAATTGCATATTTTTTTCCTTCCAAACATGATCAATTTATCATTTGAGAAATAAGTTTATGAATATAATATCAAAAAAAAAAGAAAACAAGTTATATTTCAATCGATGATGCCATATTTGGAATTTGAATCAGTTTTGCTTTCGCCATAGTAATTTGGATGCAAGTAATCATTTACTTTTAAATCTATCCAGCTGCTTAGGGTAACTGGAATGTTAAATTGCTTCAAACTTTGCTTTTTTTTGTTTATCTTACTTTTAAAAAATAGAGGGTGTTTTGTTGCACAATTTACGATAATTCGATAAATAGAACTTAAGAAAATTCTATTTATAAAATGTAAGCAAATTTGATGCAACTATGATTTAGGTACATTTTCTTCAAAATCTGTTTTGTATTAATATGTATTATAAAATACTAATTTTTACTGCACGAGGAATGTATTTTTTCAGTATTATATGTTCAAAAATTAAGAAAATTTAAATGAATAGTTATAAAATTAAAAAAAAAAATTGAAATGTCAATAACACTGCTACTAAATTGTTTCAATAATAAACTTTTAATTCCTTGAATCAAGACACAAAACAGGATATTACCAATCAGGAAGTAAAAGGAATTTTTTTATTTCACTAAGTAGATATGCATAGTTTTATTAGATTTAAGAACTAGTTTGTATTTCTATTAACCCTCTAACTGGACACCTTCCTCCTGAAAAGTTATTCCGAAAGCGTTTAACTCTTATTTTGCGATTCCCTTCAAAAATGCAACAGACTTTTTTCCTTTCCCCCTTTTAGAACTTGGGAGGTCCAACGGGGAAAATTTTACGACCCAGTTCGGTCGCTTTGAAAAGTAAGAACCAAGAGATCAATCGCTTACAGCTAGCTGTTAAGTTGCCTTGGGCAATCTTCTTTGAAAGCGTAGATATCCTCTCTTGATCAATCCTCTTTGAAAAAGATACGGTGTTTCTTTCTCCTATATGTTCAGTCACAGTAAAATTAAAAACGAAATGAAAGGTAAAAAAAAGAGGAAAAAATGAAATAAATAGTATGTTAGAAGTTGAAAAATAATTATATTTTCTTCAAAGAAAATTTATTTTTCTGTCATTTTTTAAAAATTAATATATATATATATATATATATATGGTATTGCGATTTGAACCAGAAAAAAGCATCCTGTATTCATTTTTGAATATGAGAGTAAGAAAACGCGCTCATTTTCCTGTTTTTTAAAAAAGTAATGAGGTAAAAAGAGCAAAGGCCCTATCTCATTTTTAAACAATAACACAATAAATATTACATACAATGATTATATTTATGTAATAAAACCGATCTTTCTCTATTCAGTTATACTTTTAATTTAAAATAGCATAAAAAAGGAGATTTCAATACTTTTAATTTATTTTAATTAAAATCATATAAAAGATATTTTTATGTTAACTGAATATTTTTCGGAAAAAATTTAAATTTTCCTTCCTAGTGTTCTCTTTTTCGAACTTCTTGTATTAAATAAAAATTCCTTTTCTACATCGGCATTTGTGATGGACATAACACACATTCAGTCAATAATTTTTAATTTTAATGGGGGATATACTTCTTCAAATGCGCATGACAGTACTTCTAACCATTTTCTACTCAAGTTAAATTTCTTATCTTTCTGTTTCTTTTATTACAAGGAAAATGTCACACATCGATAACTACATTTTCACACAATTCAGTCATTACAAATTCTATTGTGAGAAAAGTTCTCCCTAATTAATTTTGTCTTTCAAAACAGTACACTTAAAACAATTTTGTTCAGTGAAGTTAACCGACAGTTCCACAATGTATTCATACCAAATTTTAAAAACAAATTTAACACTTGAAAATGTATCCTGTATTAAATTTTTCAGTATACACAAATATTTCCTGCTGTAGGGAAGATATAGTATGAGATGTGGTGTGCTATTGTGAAAGAATGTTTTCGTACGTGTAGACTATTTTTGAAAATTTAAATATCACTGAAGCTGATCCTATAACTGCAAATGAGCCTTCTTTTAATGTGTGCTGGTATCAAAGTAAAACACTTTACAATATTAAACAGCCTATGGGTTTATACTCAATATCAAACTATTAGCAAAATGGCTTACAACTTCTATTCATATTGTAAAGAAACTGAAATATAAATATATCTTACTGCAGTCAAAAATATTCATAATATGTAAGTATCCTATTCCTCCACTTATTTCAGTACATTTTAAAAACTGTAGCTGAATGCAATTTTTTATATTTATAAACGAGGCATAACAGCTCACACTGTCGTAAAAATGTCTATCATTTTTAAATATACTACTATAAAACGTATATGGATTGTAAGATCAGTTGTAAAATCCTAAAAGCTTTTAGAGGAGCTAAAAACATGTAATTTTGGACTGATCAAATTTTTAATATAATACACAAATATACATGTTATTAAGCAAATACATTTGAAAAATCAAACTTCCTTCTGAAATAAACGTAATTGAAAGAAAAATGTTTAATTGCAAATGAGTGGAAATACATGTTTATCTAAGGGGTATCCCCAAAGTGAGGTAATCCTCAAACTTAAGACTGAAACTCAGTGGCACAACAATCCATGAGGGCCAGGAACTACTGTGCCCATCATAATACTCGTGACCATTGGACGCTGAGGTGCATGAACAGATGTCCCGATTTGGTGGTCTGTCTGAAGAGAGACCTTCAGTTTTTAAGACCCGAAGCAAGCTTGGTACTCATTTATCGACCCAATGTAGCGGGGATGAAAGGCAGAGTCGACCTTGCGCAGCCCGTTAATAGAACCCCAGACCTGTGGTGTGGAAGCACTATGCACTACCACTCGATCCTATTCGGTGAAAAATAAAATTTAATGTTCCAATCTTATATAAATCCCTAATGAATGAGGGAGTCCAAACTTTTTTTTCATGTAAACTGTTTAGACAGAAATGGTTAATTATGAACATTTCACAAGTTGCATAAATTAAAATTAACTGTTATAGTTTACATAAATTTTTAAGGGTGCAAAAGGTGTATTTCGGCTGCACGAATTAATTTTAAGAGGAATACGGTTACGAAGAAGTAGTACAAATCTATCTAAAGTAGGGTTGGTTACCTTATATATTGTCAAACACAACAATGCATTGGAAGCCAATTTCCCAATTCGTTTTTATAAAAATATATGGAAAATTACAAGATTTATTTTTGCATTTGTAATTTATATATATATAATTTTTCCTGGGAACTTTAAAAGCTAGAGCAGCATCCATCAAAACCGCTGTTCTCTCTCTGTTTTTCCAGATCGCCCCTGACTAAGCCGGCTCTGCCATAGTAAGTGAAAATGCCGGATTTTTGTTTGTCAAGGTCATTTTATAGCAGACTGCATTTTTCATGCATTTTAGATGGTCGTTTTATATTTTCTACATCAATATCTTAATGTCTGAATTTAAAATTACATAAAATTTTTGACATTCGCATCAATGACCATGATAATTTTTATTAGTATATGAATGTGTCATCAAACGATTACATGACTAATATTAACATATTATTTTAACCATTTAATTAATATTAAATATAACATAACGCACACAAATTTTCTGAACTTTAAAATAAATATTTCGAAAACTACTTCAGATATACTCAAAATTTTTCATTCCTACGCTTTAGCTTCTCAATTTTGCTTCTATGTAAGAATTTATTGTAATTGTATATTCATCAATTTTTTAGTATATTCTTTGCTCTTAGCATGCAGTTTTCAACTGAATTGTATGAAATTTTCGAAATATATTAAAAGATACCAAAGAAGCTATATAATAAAATTTGAAATTTTTATTATACTCAAACAATTGCTAAAACTTATGGTAAATAATTTTGAACTGCGCGATGCATTTTTTTCGAAATTTCAAATGGAATTTCTAACATAAAATTTCTAGCTTTATACGGTCGAGATTTCAAAAAAAAATCCAGATTTTAATTACTTATTCAGTTAGCCTTTAAGAGAACAGGGACATCATATACTTTCAAATAATCGATTTTTCAATTTTAGTTCTAAAAAATAGTGCTTATTTTTCTGAATCTAAAAATGTATAATACTTATATGTTTGTTGATAAAATAGCCCTAAAATATGAGAAATAAAAATGTAAATAAATGACCACGCCCCTTTTGACATGCCCCTTTGAACTTTAAATATGTAGTTTCCCCTGTGTTTTATCTATATTAACTTTTGATTGTTTTTTTCGTTTGAATGTTAACCCCGCTACTTTTTAGCCACGCTTGTGCGTGAGCTATTGTTCCAAGCTGTGTGACAAAATTTCTTACTTTAAATTTCGGTTTATGGCAATGTTTTGAACCGAGTTCGTCTATTCCGAAGTTTCTTGTGGCATACAACTACTTAATTTTACATTAATTTTCGTAAGAAATATTTATTTTTTACTTATAATTATTAATATTCATAAGATTTTAAAAGTATCTTAACTTTTTTTTAAACAAGTAATTATGCCAAGAATAAAAAAAATTTGGCAGAAGGAAGTATAGTAGCAATCAACATAAAAAGTCTAAATCGACTGAAGAATTGCTTTTGAATTCCGTGGAAAGTGCTTCTAGGAGAAAAATTAAAATACCGGATTTACTACAAGAACAAGATTCTCAAAATGTAAACATAATCGTTGAACTGGATTTATTATCTTCCCTTATGAAAAATCTCTTATGTTGTAAATATTGCTGTTCTTCAGAGAAAATTGAGCTGAGAGAAGATTTAAAAAGTCGTAGAGGTTTAGCTGTGAGTTTGGAAATAATTTGTCACAACTGTGGAGAATCGACGAGCCCAATGTCATCAAAAATATCAAATAAATGTTATGATGTTAACCTAAGATTGACATATGGAATGAAAGCTATTGGAAAAGGTGGAGCTGCTGCGCGAATATTCTGTGGGCTCATGAATTTGCCTCCACCACCTGCAAAGTTTGAACGCCATAATTCTTTGTTTTTAAATGTTTTAAAAACAATTAGTGAAGACTCCATGAATGCAGCTGTTCACGAAGCAGTCATAGCGAATGATAATAATTCAAATATAGCTGTGGCTGTGGATGGCACATGGCATAAAAGAGGCTATTCTTCATTAAATGGAGTTGTATGTGCTACGTCTGTTGAGAACGGAAAGGTTATCGACTTTGAAGCTCTCACAAAATATTGTTCTTCATGTAAGGGTAAAAACCATGTGAAAATTGTGCTAAAAATTACGAAGGATTCAGTGGGGGAATGGAATATCGGGGTATTAAGTATATTTCAGAGATCTGAAACATCACGAAAAGCATGTTATACGCAGTATCTTGGTGATGGGGACTCAAAAGGATTTCTTACTATAAAAGAAGCAAAAGTATATGGCGACACAGAAGTTGAAAAATTAGAATGTGTTGGCCATGTGCAAAAGCGTATGGGCACAAGGCTGAGAAACATTCTAAAAATGAGCAAAGGCATTAAGCTATCAGATGGGAAAAATATTTCGGGACGTGGACGGCTAACGCTTAAAGAAGTGCACTCAATCCAACATTATTATGGGCTAGCAATCCGTAAAAATTTGTCATCTGTGGAGGACGTGAAAAGAGCCATATGGGCTATTTATTTTCATAAACTAAGTACTGAGGATAATCCTCAACACGCTTTGTGTCCTCTTGGTGAGGATAGCTGGTGCGGTTATAACCGTAGCATTGTTACGGGGGAATTTTATATTCACAAGCATTCTTTACCTGAGTCAATTTTATTGAAAGTGAAAAAAGTGTTTCGGGATCTCACAGAGAAGGACTTATTAAAAAAGTGCCTTCATGGAAGAACACAAAATCCCAATGAAAGTTTTAACAAATGTATTTGGGAGCGAATTCCTAAAACAGTTTTTGTTGGCATTGAAACTTTGAAATTTGGAGTTATGGATGCTGTAATTTGTTTTAACGATGGATATGTAAGTAGGATAAAAGTCTTTGAAGCTCTGGGCATTAAACCAGGATACAACACGGAACGTGCCTTACTTGTAATTGTGATAACAAACGAATTTTTGAGGCTGAACGTATAGTAAATAAAGTGTCATTGGAAGCCAGAAATAAAAGAAGGTCTTTAAAAAGGAAAATGGATAAACAGAATTTAGATGAAGAAAATGAATACCAAGCAGGGAAATATTAATCAAATCTATAATGTAAGGAGAAATTTTTTTTGTTAAGTTTTATTATATTTTTTTCGAATGTTTAATATTTTTAAATTTAGGTACACTTTAAAAAACTATTGTAGCATATTGTTTGAAACCTTTTATATATCTAAACAGGATACATGTGCATACAGTGAACAAAATATCTTTTTAGTATGTGTCTAATTTTTTGAAAATTGATTTTATATGTAAAAAAAGAAAATTAAGATTTTCATAATTTTAAGGTTTTATGATTATTTTTAAGAAATTATGCAATTATATATATAATTAGTTAAAAAACAGATTCATTATGTTTAATATGTTACTTTATATATATTTGTAAATTTTTTTGTATATTCAAAGAATATTTTTGTAAGAAATGGTACCTATACATGAAAATATGTATTACAAGATCTCGAAAATTATGTTCATGTTAACTAAAACAAAGGGAAAAAAACATATGAATTTAAAATTACTTTTGTAACTCTAGAAATGGTTAAGGATTATTATTAGTCATATAAAAATAGGCAAGGAAATACTAATTAAGTGTATATGTGAAAATATTGTTTTTTTTAGTTTTTTCACTTTTTCTCAAAAGCATATTTTTTTTGCATTTAGGTACATTTTAAAAAAAAAAAACTATTGCACTGTATGATTCCTGATTTTTTATACTTCTATACAAGATGCCTATGCATATAGTGAACCTAATTTTTTCTATTAAAATAGTGCCTAATTTTTTTAAAAATTGTTTTATGCATAAAAAAAGCAGAAAAATAAAAAAATTTCAAATTTCAAAGTTTCATAATTTTTTAAAGAAACTATACTAAAATTTTACTAAAAAAGAGTTTCACTGTATTTTATGTATTGTTTTATATATATGTAAAAATATTTTGCATAAAAAAGGATACTTTTTAAAAAAATGGTACCTAAACATAAGTATATATTACGAGTTCTCAAAATTATGTATTACTTAAATTAAGTAGTAAAAAAAAAAACTTTTGGAGTAAAAAGTTATTTTTGTAGTTCTACAGAATAATTAAATTATCTTTATTATAGACATAAAAAATCTAAGCTCTATTGGAAGTTTTAAATGATATATGTCTCATAAACAAAGGGTCTTAATTTTGGCATTTTACTCTTTCGAGCATCTCCTGGTTCCCTTAAAAAAGATAAATGTTGAGGAATTTTGTATAAATAGATATTTTTGAACAATAATTCGAATGTGTTTTTGAATAGCTCGAATTTAAAATTGATTTTTATGTTTATTTATATGCATAAATGTCTACTGTAAATGTTTCCGTATATTTTTGATTACCATTTATTCAAACATTCAAGTTATAAAAAAATGTGAAAAAATCTTCATTCATGTTGTCTTTGATGTAAACTGAAGTTCAAGCACTTAAAAAAAGTGTAAGAAAATGTCTCAAATGATTTCATGAAGTTTAAATTTATTCATTTTTAGTGGTTGGAAAGATTTCAAATTTTAAAGTGTTTGGTGTTTTATTAATTTTTTTGGCATATTTATAATGAAATAATCATGTTTCAAAATCAGAAAGCATTGATTAAGATAAGAAAAATGAAGCGAAAGAATATACTTTAAAAAAGATAATTTGTCTAACTATATAAAATAGCAGATTGCACTGACACGCCCCAACTTGTTACAGTTTCAAATTAATATGAAACCAAAAGTGAATTGTAACATATTTTACTTATGCGTTGGGACTTTTCAAAACTTTTAAAATACGAAGTAACAAGTAAACACTTCCTAGGGTCTAAAGAAATTTCCCCCCGATTTTTTACGATTGCCCCAGGGTCAAAACACGGGGTTTCCTGCGAGCCATAAAACTTCCCCTCAGTGTCCTGCTGTGTTGCTTCCACCGTCCCCAATTATCTTTCAAGATGTTAAACCTTTAAAAGGGGGAAAGGATTTCAGAAAAGTGCGGCTAATCCGCTTTTGAAAACGTTACTTGAAGGCAGAAAAATCCGTGCAGTGCATTTTCGAAGCATCTTTACACTGACGGTATTTTCCGTGCTATCCGGGTAGAGGGTTAAAGGCGCAAGAGCCAATTTTGGCTATGCTGCGCCGGAGTAATAACATAAAGATGGACGAGGGAAGAAAGAATGAGGAGCACAAACTGCAGAATGAGAAGCACAAACTGCGGTTGGAACTGTTGAGAATTAAAATTGCACATGCAAAGGAGAAAATGGAAGCGCAGAAAATTTTAGTAACTGCCTTGAAAGGTAGCCCTAAAATATATTTACAAAATACTGAAAAAATTAACAATAATACAATAACTTGTTATTTTTTTATTATTAAAACTGATTTTTATAAAAATGTTTAAAATTAATTCGAGAAAAAATTTGTCACAATGACGCTTCTTTTGGCAAAACCGGCTGGGCAACGTGGTCTTGTTTCAAAGATCAGTGTTGCATCTTCATTTTCCAGCTGTAATTGGCGTTCCAGAGCTTTCTATCTGGGGATCTGCAGGTGTGGTTCAGGATCCTCTACAATAGTACATTAAACGATAAACAATATAATTATTATAATTGGGAATAAAAGTTGAAACTATGTATTCTTAAAAACATGAACATGGCTCTCTTACTATTTTACCAAAACAAATAATTGTCAGATCATGACTTTTCTGCACGTAACTATGAATATGCATTTTAAAATTTTGCTTTTCGGTGTACGAGTTAATGAATTTTTCCTAAATATATATCTAACATTTTTTATGAATCTCAAAATTTTGAATTTTATTTGGATAAATTTATTATAATTTGATATATATATATATATATATATATATATATATATATATATATATATATATATATATATATATATATACATAAAACAATGTAATACAATTTTAAAAGAACTTGGACCTTAAAATGTTTTGATTTTGGTCCTAAAAATAGGACACTTTGCAGATATCATTGATGTATTAGAGAGCTGTAACCCAGCTATGATAATTTAACAATCATAAACAAAGTGTCACTGCCCATTTTTATACGCATTTTTTAAAAATCAATTCAAAGTATTTCCTTCCGAAATTTCATGTTTTGTGAATCACAAACAAAATTTTCGTCTTGACAACAGTATAACAAGAATACAGATGTATTTTCTTCTCAATCTGTTTCATGTGTGTTCTTTGTAAAATACAAATTCTTTTTAAAAAAATATAATTTTTCTGTAGTATATTCTCAAAAAATTTGAGTATTCAACATTTTTGTAAAAATTTTTCTTATCAGTTAATATAAACTTCTGTTTTTTTAAAATTATGTTCAGTATGCAGAATATTATGTTTATAATTTATGAGTATTTTTTAAGATTTTAAATTAAGTAGATATTTATGCAAAATACACTCAGGAACATTGAAAATAGCGACCCAAGAAGAAAGCATCGGACTGAAATGAAATTTATTACACAAAATGACACATATGAGAGATTCACTTGATCGAAAAAACAAGACAATTAAACGAATACAGGGTGTGCAATGACACAAATATTGGGCAACTTCAAAAGCGCGTTGGACCGCCTCCAGCTGCAACACATGCCGCCACACGGTGCGGCATTGAGTTGATTAGACACCTTATGTTGTCCTGAGGCAGATGGGCCCACAAATCTTGAACAGCCAACTCTAAATCATGTACAGACTGACACGATGGCATCTACCCTTTTAGCTGATCCCACACGTGCTCTACAGGGGACAAATCGGAGGTGCGGGCTGGCCATGGAAGAGTGCGAAAATGACGTAAGAAGTCTTGAGAAACTCTCTCTGTATGCGGACAAGCATTATCTTGCTGGAAAATTGCTCCTGGGAGACCATTTAGGAAAGGTCCTACATGGTGTCGAAGAATATCATCAATTTAACGTTGGCCCGTTAAGGTTCCACGCATCACAATTAAAGTGGACCGGTTATCATAGGCTATGGCCCCCAGACCATTACACCAGCTGTGCGGGCAGTGTGACGTAGAACAGTGTAATGGGAATTGTACCGCTCACCAGGGCGCCTCCACACCCGTACACGGTTATCATCTGTCCCCCAAGCAAACCGGGATTCATCACTAAACACAACCTTTTGCCAATCTGTGACATTCCATATTGATCTGGCTTGGCACCACTGTAGACGCAGTTGCCGATGTTCCGGTGTTAAAGGGAGTGCAGGGAAAGGGTGCTTGGATTTAAGGTTTGCTTCTGCAAGGTTGTCTGAAAGTTTTTTGTGGAACAATTGGTACGCCTACGTCTGCTCGTATCGTTGAACGAGTCACCGTGGTGTCCGCAAGTGCTTGCCGCATGATCCTTCGATCCTCTCTCCTCTCGGTCTTCCTGGTCGCTCCAGACCCGGTTTTCCGCGCGTGGGTACCTTCTCGTGTCCATTGTTCCCAACAATTTCTAACGGCACACTCCGAACGATCCACCTGGCCAGCAACACGGCGCGTCGACCAGCCTGCAGTTTCATCCCCATGATCAGGCCTCTCTCAAACTCGTTTAATTGTAAGAAATGTCTTCTAGCACGTTTACCTGGCATGTTTCGCTTACCAAAATCTTCCTACAATCGGCGGGTAATCGTCACGTTTATGAATCTTCGAATTTGCGCTGGCTTATATAGCACCCTCTTCCTGATTGTAGCGCCACCTCGGCGTGTATGAGCATGCGTATTGGCTCAAAACTTGGATTATTTGCATATCACATTACGCTGTACTTATTTGCAAAGTTTTGCGATTGTATTTATCTTCCTTCTTGGGTCGCTATTTTCAATGTTCCTGAGTGTACATTTAAAAATATGTTCACAATTTGTAAAAGTAAGGATTAAACATGCTAAAAGTTGCGATTATGTAAATTTACATACACTGAAAGCTTAAGACTAGACAAATAAATAAATTACAAAATATTCTTACCGTGGCGTATACATAAGTTTTGAAGAACACAACAAGCAACAACTATAGCTGGTACCTTATCTATGTTGCAGTTTGTTAAATTCACTTCTAAATTTAGTGAAAAACGATACTAATAGGTAAGAAAACTAAATTTTCTCTTACCTTCAAAATTTCCGGGGATGAGCCTCTTTGCCGTATATCCTCTCTGCTGGCGACGTGAAAGAGAAAATGCGCAATCTTCAAAAATGAAACTTGAAAATATTTTTTAGTTCTTTAATTATCGACACACACACACAAAACAAAACTATAAACTAACACTACGACATATGGCAATTAAATTAAAATATTAAAGAAAACATGTATCCCATAAAATGGGCCGCGAAGAGAGTTCTATCAGTCTGTACTCAGCAAAACCTTTAGTCCGTCTGGCTCGTTGCCAAAAAAAAAAGTTCTTTTCAATGAATTTCTGGGAGTGGTCGTGGACGGATTGATCGGAATATGACATCCTCCCATCTTTGAGTTGTTAAGGTTGACAACTCAAAAATTTCTAAAGTTCAAGTCTCTTAGGAGGTCTTAGAGTTCGTCCTCGTCGAGAAGTAGAAATTTCTTGGTTCTTTTGATCCTTTTGAATTCGTTCACGAAAGTCACTTGCCTCAGGAAGAATGACTTCTAGAGGGTAAAGTTTCTGGATTGGTCTGATGAAGTTGCCAGAAGGTGTTTTTACCTCTACTACGCGAATTCTACCATCTTTTCCTGGAAAAGATTTTATTATCTTTGCCATTGGCCAATTGATTCTTTTAACATCATTATCTCCGATTAGCACGATATCTCCATCTTTAACCGATGCTTCTTTGCGGACCTTTGAATAGTCTTTTAGCAAACCCAAATATTCATTTCGGAATTTGTTTCTTAAGTCTTTGCGTATCTTCACTCGGTAAATAAATCTTCTTTCTAATTTCTTGGAATCTATCATATCAAAATCAGGAACTCCAATTTCGCGAATTTCTTGAAGGAACATGGCTGGAGTTAGGGCAACTAAATCTTTAGGATCTTCTGAAAGGTAAGTAATGGGTCTGGAATTAATTATGCTTTCTGCGTCACATAATAAGGTGTTTAGTTCTTCTTCATTTAAGCTTGCTTTTCCAAGAACTTTTCTAAGTACGTTCTTCAACATTCCCACTAGTCGTTCCCAAAATCCTCCCCACCAAGGGGCTGATGGAGGGCTGAATTTCCACTGAATTTTTATCTTAAGAGCGAAATCTTGAATCTTATCCCAATCAATAGAATTTAGAGCGTTGAATGTGCCGACAAAATTTTTCCATTATCGGAATAAATCGTAGTAGGGCGCCCTCTTCTCGCGATGAACCGGCGGAAAGCTAAGATGAAACTATCGGTCGACAAAGAAGTGATTAACTCCAGGTGGACTGCTCTATAGATCGCACATGTAAATAAAACAATCCAACATTTCTTGTTTTCCTTTAAAAAAGTGGACCACATAGGTCAACTCCGCAAACTTCAAAAATAGCCGCGTCTCTCACTCGATCTTCTGGAAGAGGAATACTGACTGTTTCTAAAGGGCGAGCCGAAAACCTCTTGCAAGTTATGCAACTTCTTACTACCTGACGAATCGTTTTTCTACTCTTGATTATCCAATAACTTTCTCTGAGGTTTGACATTAACGTCTGAGTACCAGCATGCTCAAGTTCTATGTGTTTTTCCATAATCAGTTTTTTAACTAACTGATGTGTATTCGGTAGTAATATCGGATATCTGAAGGTTTCTAGGTCTTTCCTACAGGAAACTCTGGTTTCATCTCTAATCAATCCATCGTCTCCTTTCATTGTGTTCAATTTAATCTGTTTTTCTTCAGCTAAAGTCTCTAGTTGAATTTCTTTCAAAATAACTTTTTTCTGCTTCATAGAGTTCAGCAACTTCTAATTTTCCTTTTTTGGGATCGATCCGATTTTTCTTCAAGTTGTTACAAAATCGTAACACGTATGCCATGATTCGAACAATTTTTCCAAAAGATGATACGTCATTGAAGAATTTAAATTTGTTTGTCTCCGAATTGGTGGCGGAAGTGACTGTCTTTCTTTTTTCAGCGTTAACGATTTCAAAGTCAGGATAAATTTCTTTGATCGGCCAGTCTTTTGGAGGACCTCTGAGCCAATCAGGGCCTTCCCACCATTTTGATTTTGCCAAAACATCCACGCTGCATCCTCGAGAGGGAAGGTCTGCTGGATTTTTCGATCCCGGAACGTAGTACCAATCATCCGGATTTGAGAGGTTCCGTATTTCCTTGACTCTGTTTGATACAAAAACAGCCCAGTTCTCCGATTTCTTTATCCAATAGAGAGCGTTAGTTGAATCTGACCAATAAAAAACTGGTAAAGATGGAAGTTTTAGATCTTCTTTCACAGTACGGGCAAGCCTTGCCCCAATTGTGCAAGCAAGGAGTTCGAGTCTGGGTATTGAAATGGATTTCAGTGGAGCTACTCTAGATCGGGCTTGTACAAGTTGACATGAGGCTGAATTTTCATTTTCGCTTCTAAGAAATATACAAGTAGCATAAGCTGCTTTACTGGCGTCGCAGAACACGTGCAGACTTAAATTTTGCGAAGTCTCAGGATCTTCTATCATGCACCTTGGAACAGCAATAGCTTTCAAGCGATCGAGCTGATCTTTCCATTTTTGGAATTTTTGCCAAATAGATGCCGGTAGTTCGCTATCCCACTTGACTTTGAGTGTCCAACACTCTTGCAGCATTATTTTCGGTATTAAAGTTACCGGACAAGTAAAACCAATAGGGTCAAATATCTTATGTACCAGCGATAATATTTTTCTTTTTTGTTAGGATTTCATTTTTAGATTCGTGAACTTTTATGTCTACAGAGAGTAAATCTTGATCTAAGTCCCATTTTAGCCCTAAGACAGGGACGCTGCGTCTTTCTGTAGGAACGGTGTTTTCTGTTTGTGGGTCAAGATTATTATGCTCCCATCCTCTTAGTTCGAATTTACCTTCTTCCAAAATTTCTTGAGATTCAACGATCAGTTTATCCAGCTTTTCTTTACTGTTGACACTACATACTAAATTATCCACATAAAATGACTCTAAGAGGGTGTGCGCAGTTTCTTTGTAGTGGTCAGGGGCATTCTTTAAGTGAAATTCTATTGTGGCTCCTAAAAGGAATGGGCTTGAAGATATCCCAAATACTACTCTATTGTGTTGGTAAACAGTTATATTATCGTTTTTTCCCTTTTCCCGCCAAAGAAATCTTAGAAAAGGTCTATCTCGTTCTTGTAACCCAATTTGCAAAAATGCCTTTTTTATATCGGCAATCACCCCAAATTTGCCGAATCGAAACCTATTTATCAAAGAAGGTATGAGTTCGATAAGATTTGGACCTTTTTCCAAACAGTCATTGATCGATGAGGAATTTTTCTCTTTTGCCGACCCGTCGAAAACAGGGCGAACTTTAGTAGTTGAATTTTCTTTGAATACCGGCCTGTGCGGCAAATAGTGTTCTTCGTCTATTTCTTGATGAGATTCAACCTTTTCAATTATATCTTCATTCTCCCACTCATTAAACACTTCCTCGTAATCGCTTAATTTTCCAACCTTTTCTAATGATTTGACGCAATTCGCGAGTCTTTTTCAGCTATCTTTCTGCAACTAGTAAGAGGGGGTGATCTTTTATCCACGGCAAATTTACCATGTATCGGCCTTCATGATCCCTTTTAACATTTTCAAGAAAATGCAATTTAGCGGCTTCTTCTAATTCCCTTTTGGACTGATTTTCCCCTAAATCTTTAATACCTATTGTGTCCAATCGCCATAATTCTGATATATCCAAATCGCTAACATGGAGAGAAAGCAATGTTTCACACCTACGAGTATTTTCCCCAGATTCTCCCATCAGCGTCCAGCCTAAACGTGTATGTATGGCGACTAGATTCTCAGTTATTTGTTTGATTTCACCCGTGAGTAATCTTCCTGCAAAGTCAGCCCCAATTAACATATGTATTTCATTCGGATCATTTTCGTACAAGCACATATTTTCATTAAAACAAATATCACTTGCCAAAATACCAGAGTTTTTAATTTTATTGATAATCTTAGGGTTACTGATTTTTGGAATAGATACACAAATTTTTTTCTTGATCCATAACATCTAAATCAAAAGAGAAACTCTTATCTATATTATTCACATTTACGCGGTATTTTTTGTGATCTTCCCTTTTTTCAATGCCGCCAAATAATCCATGAATAATTGTATCTTCCCCTGTACACTCTAAATTCAAGGTAACAGCCAAGAATTTACTTAGGTAAGATTTTACAGACCCACTATCTATTAGCACTCTAACGTAATAATCTGATTTATTTACATTAATACACACAACCAGAGTTTGCAAAAACACTTGTTTCATAAATGATTTATTTACAAGTAAGCTACTACTAATTTCATCATTAAGCATATTACTGTCTGAAGATTTATGATCAGCAGTTTTTATTTCAGTAGCATAACATAAAATATCACAATGAAATTTCTTACAATTTTTACAAGTTATTCGCTCTGGACAATTTCGAGAGAGATGTGAACTTTTTTTTGATGCATTTAAAGCAAAACCATGTTTCATTAAAATTTCTTTTCTTTTTTGCAATGGTAACGAAAAAACAAATTGACACTTGGAAGAGTCATGCATACTATTATCGCGCTTATACTCCTCACAAAAAATGCATGATAAAGTTTTGTCTTTCTTTTCAACTGTCAATAATTCAGCAGCAGTGAATACATTTTTTTTTTTTTTATTGCTTGATACCGGATATGTGAATCGCCGCGGCGGCGGCTGCTCTCGGAGAGAACATTTGTTTGTCTTTGAGGCCGAGTGTATTTCAGAGTGAGTCATGATTTGTGAGCGTTCTGTCGCATTTAATCTTTCAATTAAAAACTGTAACAACTGATCTAAATCATATTCAGAATCACCAGTCAATTTGTTGAATTCAAAAATTAAATTAGGGGGTAGTAATTTTATCAGCATAGGCGTTAGAATATTACCGTAAGTTTCAGAATTAATTCCCAGAGATTTTAAACTTCTGATTTCGCTTTGTACTTGATCAAAAAAATTCTGAATAACACAGGGTCTCTTGCATTCTTTAAAGGGGGATTCGAAATAAATTGTTCATATGGGTATTAATTAAAATATTCTTTTTTCCAAAACGGGATATCAATATTTCTATGGCAGCATCATAATTTTCGGGTGTTATAGACAAACCATCTATTGAATTAAGGGCAGATCCTTTCAAATATGTTCTCAAATAATTAAACTTAGTAATTTTGTCTAGGGATTCATTTTTATGTATCGCGGTTTCGAATGTATTCCAAAAGGTGAGCCATTGAGAATTATCTCCATAAAAATGATTAATTGTCAGCTTCGGTAATTTAACATTAGCTTTTTCTGGAACGAAATTCTGAGTTAACACTTCAGGTGCTACTTTCGATGTTGTGGAAATTTCCGTTGAATTGTTTTTTGATAGCTCCCGTATTTTCTTTCCTGCTCGAAATGTCCATGTTATTATTTTGTCTTGGTATTCTGTAGCGCTTTTTAGTTCATTATCTAGCTCCGTAATATCGACGGCATTTTCTATTTCAGTGTTTATAGCGTTTAGATCCTCAGAATAAATTTTAATGTGTTCTAAAAGTTCTTCCAAAGCATCTACAGAAACTTCAGGTTTATTGATTTCGGTTTCTATATTTTTCACAGTTTTTGTGATGGTCGTTCTTACACTTGCGCGTTTCTTTTTTAATTTATTCATAGCGTCGTCAGCCATTGTGTGTGTGTGTATTTCTCTTTTTCTTTTATGAAAATCACAATATTAGGAAAATAACATATCACATAGCAAATAGTTCAAAAATCAAAGAGCTCAAAAATCCCGGCAGGGATGCCAGATCTTAAATTCACTTCTAAATTTAGTGAAAAACGATACTAATAGGTAAGAAAACTAAATTTTCTCTTACCTTCAAAATTTCCGGGGATGAGCCTCTTTGCCGTATATCCTCTCTGCTGGCGACGTGAAAGAGAAAATGCGCAATCTTCAAAAATGAAACTTGAAAATATTTTTTAGTTTTTTAATTATCGACACACACACACAAAACAAAACTATAAACTAACACTACGACATATGACAATTAAATTAAAATATTAAAGAAAACATGTATCCCATAAAATGGGCCGCGAAGAGAGTTCTATCAGTCTGTACTCAGCAAAACCTTTAGTCCGTCTGGCTCGTTGCCAAAAAAAAAAGTTCTTTTCAATGAATTTCTGGGAGTGGTCGTGGACGGATTGATCGGAATATGACACAGTTCAAGCCGATTGATAAGCATGGAAATCTTCTTTTTAAGATTCTATACTTACGCTCAATAGTGTTCCTTGTTAATACATGTGATTTATTATACCTGAAACAAAATAAAACTTGATGAACTGTCAAGAAATGTCACCAACATGTAGTTTTTGGTTTTGTCAAACTATATTAGCGAGTTATATGTTGAAGTGAAAACAAAGATGAAAACATAAGCTGTCTACATTTTATGCAGATATTAACATCAAAGCCTAAGCATTTAAAGTTGTTTTAAAAAAATATTAGCTATGCTAAAGTTTTGTACTGTCATTGAAAAAGATGTGAATCTCTCACTCCACTTTATTTTATTTCAAAAGACAGATGTGAATTCTGTCATTTAGCTTGTTGTTCAGATTATAAACTAATTTCTCAGTGAAAACAAATTAATTTTTCTGTGACCATTCATATAATTCATGGTGAAAACAGCTTCTATTTCCTTCAATTATTTCTGTATTTATCTAAATATCTTTTTATATATATTTATTATTCACACAATCCAAGGAAAAGATTGCTTTTTTAGTATATGACAATTAAGGAAAATTTTGCTTTTAAAATATTTTCTGGTTGCTTGGTACAATATGTTTGGTAATTCTATTTATGGAATAAGGCTTTAGAAACATCTATTAATTAACCAAAATACCTTTTAGATACCTAACTTCAGATAGAGATCTTGGATTCCCAAAAGGAGTCAATAAATATTTTTCACATGCATAGCCTGTATCTCCTTGCAGAAGAAAATCTTTATATAATTCATTTGTTTTTAATGAAAGACAGGATACACAGCTGTTGAAAACAGTGCTGTCATGAGCAAATCCTGGCCATTTTGCAACAACGTTCCGGATCACAAGATCAGAATCCACAATTGTTTGGACATTCAGGGCAAAGTAGTTTTTCTGACAGCGAAACCTTTCTGCATCTTCACGACCTAGAGACACGATACGTACAAAGGTGCCATCCAAATCTCCAATAACTTTTGGAAATCCAGCGATACTGAAGAATTTCCTTGACACGTGAATAAAAAAATTTTGGCAATTTGAATGGCCTACTTGTGACGAATCTGTACGGAACCTTTCCACTAATCTTCTTAGGCGTCTTTTTGGGGAATATAAATTCGCGTTTATATTTCCAATCAACTCCAAAAAGATGAACGGGATATTTAAATTAGATAAGGTATTTAAGTCGAGCGTTGCGAGATAGCAAGTGAGATGATGGAAGGTTATTGAGCCAGCAACTTTAAACGTATTTTTAGAAGATTCAAGGAGATTAGATTCGTCAAGACGTCGTGCTGCTAGACGTACCAGAAAGCTGATATAAGCCAGTGGTAAATATAATTTACGTACGCTTAAAATAAGCGTCAGTTTAAGCGGCTTAGTTAAAGTTAATGAAAGTTAAGAGTTCGAGTACGTGTATTTCTCGGATCTCCTATTTCGGTAAACCTTACTTGAGCTTAAGCTTAGTTATTAATTAATTGCATTCTTAGTAATTTAATTTAATATAAAGGCAAATCCCTTTAAGTGACGTAACATAATATTATTATATGTTATCAGAGAGAGATTTTTTTGAGAAAATTATAATAATAAATAAATACTATTGTTATTCAAAATGGCTCTTTGTGGTTCTTTGCCTCAAATTAATCTTGGTGTTCAAGGTGAGACCCAGGGGGGTCACCACATACTAGTTTTGATTTTTATGATTTTAAACGAGTAAAATTACAGAATATATAATACACCACACCACACACCACTACACCACATAGAATGAAGTAACTGCTTACGCTTTTAACAAATAAAGATCAGAACACCCAAGGTAGAATATTAGCATTAAATAAATACCAAATGTGGAACATGTATAATCAAATCATTATTTGTATAAGTAATCAAATATTCCTTCTGATAATGCTGCCTTATAATTATTAATTATGAGAAATCTAGAAACCAAACTTAGCATCATATGTACATCAAGGAAATGTCTCTAGATAGAGCTACAAAACAAAGCACACATGTCTGGGTCACTAAATTAAAATTAGGAAATGTAAAACAAAAATCATCCTACACATTTATATCTCGTTCAGTCAATGTATTCTTGCTATTGGAATGTCAGCTACTAACTAATTCAAAATCTCATTTTGTTACAAGCTTATTTTAGCTAACAGCCAAAATAAAGATAAGTATATGTATTCTCTTTTATGATAACAATTCATAACTTCAAAAAAATTCTACTAATTTGAAACAATTAATGATAGGAAAAATAAATAATTATGAGATTTACCTACCGTTTTGCACTCGTCTCTGTTGACTGGTAGGTGAATGAAATCAGGCAAGAGGGATGCTAGTGCTTCACTGAATCGGTGCACTACTCGACGTACAGTCGGCTGGCTGACATCGAACAAGTCAGCAATTGCTAACTGCATACATGCAACAGCGTAAAATCGCACAGCAATCAGAACTTGCTCCACTGGATTTAGGGCATTATTACATGGGGTTTTGCTCTCTAATTTATCTTCTATTAGCAGAGTCGATTCTGCGACACTTTCTTTTGTCAGTCGGAATCTTCTCTGAAACTCATAATCGTCCAATTCCTCGAACAAATTACTTCTTTCAACTAATTTTCTGACATTTCTGGTTTCCTGTTTTTCTAAAAAATCTAATTCAGTAACAGTGGAAACTTTCTGAATGGTATTCATCGTAAACTAAAAATCTATCCTAACTCAAAACTACTTCAAAACTTGCACGAAAACGTAAACTTCGAAAAATCGCTTGCTGCGCATGTGTGATTAAAACTGACCCGGCTGTGACCATGGGTCAGGATTTTTTAACTTGAACTGGACTTAAGTTATTAACTTGCGATGGTGAATAGCGTTTTTGGCGAAACCAAGGCTTCCTTCCTCTAACCGGCGGTCAGGTTAGCGGTGAATATGGCCGTTACAGGAGCAAAAAACAAGTAATTTTGGATAGATCAAAATTTTAATATAATACTCAAATATACATGTTATTAAGCAAATGCATTTGAAAAATCAAAATTCCTTCTGAAATAAACGTAATTGAAAGAAAAATGTTTAATTTTCAAATGAGTGTAAAGATATGTTTATCTAAGGGGTATCCCCAAAGTGAGGCAATCCTCAAACTTAAAACTCAAACTCAGTGTCACAACAACCCATGAGGGCCAGGAACTACTATGCCCATCCCAATATACGTGACCATTGTGCGCTGAGGTGCATGAAGAAATGTTCCGATTTAATGGTGTCTGAAGAGAGACCTTCAGTGTTTAAGACCCCAAGCAAGCTTGGTACTCATTTATCGACCAATGCAGAGGGGATGAAAGGCAGAGTCACCCTTGCCCAGCCCGTTAACAGAACCCAGACATATGGTGTGGAAGCACGATACACTACCACTTGACCTTATTTGATGAAAAATAAAACTTAATGTTGGAATCTTATATAATTCCCTAATGAATGAGGGAGTCCAAACTTTTTATTTCATGTAAACTGTTTAGACGGAAATGGTTAAATATGAGCATTTCACAAGTTGAATAAATTAAAATTAGCCGTTATGGTTTACATAAATTTTTAAGAGCGCAAAAGGTGTATTTTGGCTGCACGAATTAATTTTAAAAGGAATACGGTTACGAAAAAGTAGTACAAATCTATCTAAAGTAGGTGTTGGCGCATGCGCGCCAACGTCATGCACACAAGTGCAAATATGCTTCCTTGCCGCGCGGTGCTGGCAGTTGAGAACTTTCTGTGGAACGAGATAGACGAGAAAATTTCTCTTTAATACTCAGACGTGAGCATTAATATAAGACTCTATACTCGAAGCTCACAATAAAAATTGCTTAAAATTTGCTGCGCTTGTAAATAGCATATATATGCTGTGTGATATATGTTGTGTGGTTAAATAAAAATAAGTAAAAAAGAAATAAGCGTGGCTGTTCCGTCGATGAAACAAAAACAACAAACTAAAAATAAACATTCTGGTT
This sequence comes from Trichonephila clavipes, assembly GCA_019973935.1. NCBI lineage: Eukaryota > Metazoa > Arthropoda > Arachnida > Araneae > Nephilidae > Trichonephila > Trichonephila clavipes. The sequence continues at coordinate 1,073,742 of BMAU01000701.1, read as the reverse complement.
CCGCTCGTGCCAGGAGTGATCAGTAGACTATGGATATACAAAACACATTAAAAACTACCTTGGAAGGTAAAATTAACAGAATTGAAACGTTCATTGAAAAAGCCAACGAAGAAACCGATTCGGTTGAAATAAAAGTAAAGCTAAGAAGTCTGATTCAACTGCAAAAAAAAACGTGGAGGAACTTCGCAACAACTATTACGCCATTCCGAATGTGAAAGATGCAGAATTAACTACCGTAGGCGAAGATCTCCATCTTCTTGAAGTCCGCCTTGAGTCATTAGAGGTAAGAATTGAAACTATTCTTAATTCCTCTAAGAAATCAAGTTCTGGGGCAGTAATGAAAACAAATGATAATTTCGAAATAAAAACTAAAATACCTCCTTTAGTTTTACCCGAGTTCTCGGGAAAATACGAAGAATTTAGTTCATTTAAATTCCAATTTGACGATCTGATCACAAATAACATACTACTGAGTGAATCTCAGAAGCTTTTTACTACCTCAGATCTTGTTTAACTCATGAAGTTAATTATTTATGCAGTAATTTTGATAATTTTGATTCCTTATATGAATTTTTAGAAAATAGATACGAAAATGAACGATTAATAATCAATATTCATATTCAAAATATTTTGAAGCTTGAAAAAATACAAAATGAAAATTTCACAGAAATTAGAAATATGATTGATTGCGTTCAAAAAAATTTACGAGCATTAAAAGTTCTTAAATATGAGCAAAATAAATTATCCGATGTTTTACTTATTAATATTCTAGTTGAAAAACTGGACAGAGAATCGAGAAGAAATTTTGAATTATCACGTAAATCCAAAACCGTTCCTACATTTCAAAAATTTATTGAATTCTTAGAACAACGTGAATCCGTTTTATTGTCTGTGTCTGTTGATAGAAATGCTAAAGTGAACCCAAATAAAATGTATGCCAACAATTCTAAGCCAAAAGCTTTCATAGTAAACGAAAATAAAAACAAAAATTGTAAAGTGTGTAAGTCACAACATCCAATATAAAAATGTCCTACTTTTTTAAATTTCAGTATTGACGAAAGACTAAAATTCATTCGCAAACACAAACTTTGTAATTTGTGTTTAAAATCTAACCATATTCAAATTAATTGCCTTTCCAAATATCGATGCAAATGCGGTGATTCACACAGTTATTTGATTTGTACTCAAAATTCCAATAAATCGAAAATAAAAATCCTTTAGCTAACGGAAATGAAAAAGAATATAGCGAAACAGTTAACAAGAATTCTAATCCGAATAACCCGGCATCGGTGTTGAGTAATAACACATGGCCCGATCAAATAAATAAAAAAAAAATGTTCTGTTTTCAACAGCAGAAATATATGTTCGCAGAGCAAATAATCAAAAAATAAAATTAAGAGCTATACTAGATTCCGCTAGCAATATTTGTGTTCTTACAGAAAGAATGAGTAATTGTTTAGGAATAAAAAAGGAAAAAATAAAGACACCAGTATCCGGTTTAAATGGATTATCACAGAACATAAAATGGAAATTAAAAACAATTATTTCAAACGAAGACAGCAGTTTTGCTGAACCAGTAAATTTCTTGATTGTAGACAAAATAACTGAATTTACCCCCTCCTCAAGTTTAGATATTTCCAATGTGGAAATTCCAAAGTTTTTGACGTTAGCTGACAAATCATTTTATGAAGCAAACGAAGTTCACGCTTTGATAAGCGCTGATATATTTTCTAAAGTTTTAAAACAGAATACGTATAAAGTAAATGAAGAGTTGTTTTTCAAAGAAAGTGAGTTTGGGTGGATTGCGTGTGGTAAACTTGAAGAAAGACAAACTAATAAACAAGGACAGTGTTTTTTAGTAAACAATGACTCTATTCAAGATACTTTAAAATAATTTTTTGATTTAGAGGGTTTGGGGATACGAGATGATCCAGTTCTTCATGAAAGGGATCAAGCTATAGAAATTTTTAAAGAAACTGTTGAATTCGAAAAAGGCCGTTATATCGTGCAACTTCCCTTTAGAAAATCCTATAATGAATTGTCTTATAATTATCCCCTAGCTAAACAACGTTTCCAAAATTTATGGAGAAGATTTGGTCATGATTCGGAATTATATCAGCAATACCGTAAAATCATTTGCGATTACACAGAACAGGGTATTATAGAAGAAGTTAAAACCGAAATTACAGATAACAAATTAAAAAGTCCTGTATATTATTTACCCCATCAGGCCATAAGAAAAGACGGTCGCTTAACAACAAAAACAAGAATTGTATTTGAAGCTGGAAGTCATCAAAATAATGAACTCTCATTAAATGATTGTTTATGGCCAGAAATTAATTTAAATCCCTATCTCTTAGACATATTAATTAATTTAAGATTAAATGCTATAGTCTTTTGTTCTGATATTAAACAAGCTTTCTTACAAATTTGCCTTGCTGACGAACACAAAGATGCCGTTCGATTTCTCTGGAGTGATGACGAACCGTGTGTTCATAAAAGGCCTAAACTACAGGTATACCGTTTTAACCGAGTAAATTTTGGTGTTAGTTCAAGTCCATTTCTTCTGGTAGCCACGATTAGGCATCATATTGAGAAATATAAACATGAACTCCTTGACACTGTAGAACTTTTAGATAGAAATCTCTACGTTGACGATCTTATTTCCGGTGGTAACGAATTTGAAGAAGCTCTTCAAACTTCACGATTTCTATTGGCTGGCGCATGTTGTGATTCTTCCGAAGTTGGCATATTGTGCGTCTTGAAAAAAGGAGGACCGAGTCGACACAAGAGTCGACTCGGTCCCCCCTTTTTCGGTAAAATTTTTTTTCACTCACTCTACTTGATGGGCTGTTTGATTTTTGCATTCAGCCTGCAACTTGTTAAAATGCTGCAGGTATCGCGCAAATCGGTAAGATTTCACCATGGTGCACTCGGAAATGTCACAGTCCTCGTGCACCTCATAGGGCAGGTGGTCAGGCAGGGTGTGGTCATTCAAATCCCGGAAATAGGGCAATATTTTCAGGTTGATGGTAAAAAGTCCAAGCTTTTAAAAAAATTTTCTCTGGTCCAAACCCTTGACGACGATGAGGCCTCTGTTTCCTTGGGCCATGTGACAAAACTTTCCCCTGACCCATAAAGATAGGTATTCGAGGGGTACAGATCCGGGCAGGTGGCTCTTCAAGCTGAGCCGTTCATTGATGTACCTGTTGGCTCGGCTGTCTTTGGAGGTCGCAAGGAGTTTCGAGTGATCCCCGTGAGGCAAATCACTTCTGGATCTTTGCCATCCTCCGAAAAACTAGCAATCGACAGTTCGATAGGTACAGGTTGACCACCATGGTGAAACACATTGGCATGGGCGAAAAGGCTAGATGAGACACGTTGTTGAGTGAGAATGTTTCTGGTGGTTGAGCACTCGCCTTTATACTCTGCTGGGTCACGTAAATCGATTCCTATTGGCTGATGATTTCCAACCGTGAATCACCAGACATATATTGCCGATGAAAGAAATCTTTATCGCCAAGGTTCCACAATACAGATGAATCCAATCTTGCTGCATCAAACAGCGCCTTCAGCATGATTCAGCACAAGTTCTTAACCTTCCAATCTTCGTAGAATATTTGGCCCGAAAAAAGAGGGACCGAGTCAACTCTTGTGTCGACTCGATCCTCCTTTTTCCGGGCCAATGTTCATTTACTGTGTCAATACCGTAACTTTGTAGCTCCATTCAGCATGCAGCTTATTAAACTGCTGCAGGTATTCTGCAAATTGGTAAGATTTTAGCATAGTGCAGCACGAAATGTCCTCTTCCTATTGCACACTCTCATGCATGGGATTAGGGGGAAAGGTTCCATCGCAAATGTCTTTGAATTTCGGCAGCGTTTCCAGGGTCATGGCGAACAGTCCGAGCTCTTGAAAAATTTTTTGTGTCTCCACTCCTTTGACCACCTGTTGCCTCGGGCCGGCTGACTAAACTTGTCCCTCACGCAAAAGGGTAGGTATTCCACGGCCACACTCTTGGGTAACGGGTGGTGTACCAGACGAAGACGGGCATTCTCTTGGGAGTTGGATCGAAAATCTTTGACTTGGAAGTTTGCCCGGCATGATTCACGGTGATGCAAATCACTTCGGGATCACTGCCGTCCCTGGGAATCGTGGCAATGGACAATTAGATGGGCACTGGCTTACCATCATGATGAAACACGTTGGCATGAGCAAAATAGGCTGGTTGACTCGAGAGAGACATGTAGCCTCAATTTGAGAAAAGCAGAATAATTCTAGCGGCCGGTTGCTCGCTTTATATATGCTCGAGGAGCGAGACGTCAGATGGCATCCCATTGGCCAAAGCCTTTTCATGCGAGCGCTGCACGTGTTTTTCCAAAGCCAGCTTCCAAGGTTGGAGACCCAACATGCGCCAAGGGATGTTGTCGTCTCAATGCATTTACCAATCGTCCAACCACATCAACCATTTCACGTACACGTCTGCGACTCGAGTGCAGTCTATAAAATCCAAAATATACGCATCCGTAGTTTGAGATTGATAAGAATCCCAAACTCGGTGAGAGGGAGGACGACCCACTTGAAAGTATCTTAACTCGACTCCTTTGTCCCAGGTCAGATCCAAATGATTCGTAAACACAATCACCGTTTCTCCAAACGACCGAGGATTGTGGGCACCAAAGTTGGGTTCAAAAATGAGGGTATAAGGATAGTCTTGCTCGTAATACGTGACTCGATTTGGCCACCGACCCAGATTTCCAAACACAATAGTGGTGCGATGTCGACACTGGTCCAATAAATTTGTTACCGAGACCATTTTTTACATAATCTTGTCTCCAAGCTTGATATTTTTTGGACAAAAAAATGAGACTGATTTCAGGCAAAAATGAAATTTATTTACAAAAAAATATTTACAATAAATATTTACATGCAAGGCAAACAATTGCCTATAGACAGAGCCAATAGTTTAATCACTTTAAACCCAATAGTTTTTCTCACTTTCTTTTTCAAAAGGGGCTTTCGCATGTTCATGGGTGTTTCTTGTTGCTTTATGGCCAACCCTGTTTCAAAATGATCCAAAACGAGATGAGATCATTACTCTCGTCAAACAGGGGAGGCACCGTGTCAAGCACCTGGGGTTCTTGGGTATGAGCCGGGGAAGTCCTTGTTGCGAGTAGTCTCCAAATACGGAAGACATGATCTGATCTGTTGAAGAATCGTCCGTAAGGGTCGGCTCCAAAGTCTCGACCACAGGTGGATCTGGTAAAAGAGTCTGCACAGCTGGTGGATCTGGTAAAAAGTGCTGTACAGGTGGTGTCGTCGGCACAGGTGGTTGAAAGACTGGTATCTGCACAGTTGGATCTGGAATCTGCACAAGTGGTGTCGTCAGCTTAGGGGGTCGAGTTGGATCTGGTAGAAGGATCTGAGGTGTAGTCAGCACAGGAGGCTCTGGAATACTCACGGAATGAGGGGTGGCCAAGGCATTGGAAGGTCGGGCAAGCAACACAGGAGCCACAGGTGGTCTGATGGCGGGTGTGATAAACACTCTGTTCCGTTTGGAGGAAGGCCCTGGCAGTTCTTCCTAAGGTCGTTTGTTTGTCTCTGCAGGTACATGAGCCGGGGTTGGAGGAGGTAGCTTGTAGGTCTTTTGATCGTACCGTTTCATTTTTCTAAAATCCCCCAGGTTAAATCCATTCTCCATGAGCTAGGGGAGAATGGTTTCGGGGATAATGTCTAAACCAAACACAGTCTTTGAACCGTCAACAAGATGTAACGGGTTCCTGCCGGGATCGGGTACACCGTGTGGGGATCCAACACCATTCGATGATTGAGCATCTGGTCAAATGATTCAAAGCTCCTCCTAAACAAATTGGGATTGGCTCGACACCTGAGACTGGAAGAAGGAAATTCATAGATCAGCATGGGGACGTTGGTCGTTTGAATAAGGCGAATCTCGCCGGATTTTACCGTTCGGAAGCCGAAAGTAAAATCTTTTTTCACAAAAAACATGTTGCTATAAATGTACACCATCCTCTTGTCGGTGTTTTGCAGGGGTCGATCGGGATTTCTCAAAAGTCCCTAGGAGATTTTCTCCCACAAGACATCGTCGGGCCTGAATTCGTTCACGTGCTTCGCCTCCATGATGGCACGCTTGAAATTATCCACCAGCGTCTTTTTTTGGTACCAATTGTCTTTACAAAACAAGACAAAAACGCGTTTCGTGTTGGGTTCCTGGTAAATTATGCAAGCACGAACTTGTCCCTGCCGAGATGCATATTCCAATGCGTCTGGTTTCTCGGGCAGCGTCACGGGCATCACAATCGTTGAAATGTGCTCGGGGAAGGCATCGATTTGGTCCATCATGCTGGAATGATGTGAAGCGTTGAGAAGAGTCTTTTTTTATACTTTCAAAGAGGATGTAGGCGGAGATATCAGATCACGAGTGTTTGAACCAATCATGAGTGAAAAATGGGATTGATGGGTTGATGCATAATAGCACACATGCCTTGCACTGCAATCCAACGATGATATATGGTCTGATTACAAAACGGACATTGACCCAGCTCACGTCCATTTGAATTTAAAAGCATCACAGGGGTTCGCTTGAATTGACTTGAGGAGCTCCAACTCGCTTGGATTTCCTTAAATTTTTGTTTAGAATGTTGGTCGGTGATACAAATGGTAACGACATTGAGATAGTGTTAAAACTTAAACAGTTCGTTTGGACACTCCCGATCCATGGCATACGAGACGACTGCGTTGGTCAGCGTGAAACCATTGTTCCTAATACACAGCACGGCCAAACCTTGGTTGTGGAAAAGACTTGGGCATTTTCCTGGGAAGTGGGCATTAATTGCTGTGCATAAGGGGGTCTAAACTCAGGTCTTCTATACATCCTGGGGTCTCGTGGTCTTCGTTCCTCATTCCTTCGTTCCTCGTTCCGTCTTTTTCTTATATTTCGTCTTTCCCTAAGAGGTCGTAAATAAAGTCCGATGGAGCCTGACATCTAACTTGATATGTGGAGTAGAACCTTTCTTCTACTTCACACTTATTTCTGATTACTGGGAAAATTTCCGATAACGCCTACTTCAAATGTGAAAAATCTGTTGCTGCACCTTGCCCAAGATAATTCCAAGTACATCAAACCAATTTTGTCCCCGTCCCCTGAGATGACCTCTTAAATGAGCACAAGCCAAATTAGCCAGTATCTTATAGAATGCTATGTTATTCTCAATGCATTCTAAAATTCTACCATATTCTCGTAAAAAGGCTAATAGACGAAAAACACACAAATCTTTCAAACACCGTAATTTTTAAACACTTTTTTTCAATCTTTGTTTGGATTATGGATAATATTGTCTTACACAAGGGAAAAAGTATTGTGAGAAAATTTTTATAAATAAGGAAGTTATTAAATATTTAATTAAAATTGTGAGTATTTTTTGAAAAAATCGTGAAAAAAAGTTTTCGACTTTTTTTTTTTAATGACTGATTCTAAAAAAGAAAAAGATGAACATTTTTAGGGTAGAATACTAATTCATTAACGCGAAAGGAAATTGAAATCATTTTCATAAAACTTATCGCGACTTGGACTATAATTTTAAAAAATTCTAAAAAATAGAAATCTCTTTATTTTGTAGAAAAATTATACCCCCTATCGGTGGCGAAATATAAATGATCTTTCCGATTTTGTAATTATTTTTTGTCTGCGTTTGATAGCAAAAATTAGATGGCTTTTTTAAAAACGTGGGAAAATCAGAACTTCATACATTCCTACCTTATGTTCATTGCGTAACGTGGAACGAAAAGTTTCCCTACCGTGCCAAAAGATGTTAACTATAAAAAAAGGAAATAGAGAATACTGAATGAAGTGATAAAAAGCATTAAATGGTAACTTAAAAAAAAAAGATGCGTGGTCGTCCCGCGATAGAAGCGAAACTTCTTTTTGAGACGTTGGCCTTAACTGTAGGAATAGATGTAATTATATTAAAGAGGTGGGGAAACTTATTTCAATCAAATAAAATTCGAGCTTCATTTATTGTAATAAAACAATATATTTTTATTAATTTCCTGCAACATCATTTTCGTAGAAAGACACAAAAGGTTTGTGGTTACTGAAGTAGGATATAAAAATCGTCAATTGTAGTCGATGAAGAAAACTGCATCAACCATGGTTCCGTATCTTGTTGTTCCTTATCTAGCATAAATATATTCATTGTCAAATTCAGTGTCTTTTTCAAGAATTCAATGGGTGCTTTTGCTTCTTCTGAAGCGAAATTAACACTAAAGTAAATTGCTGGAAGAGAGCTCCTCAGCATGCTCATCAAATAGTAAGCTTCTTTGTACATTCTCTTCTTCAGGACCTATACGAAGGTAGTTCTTTTCATTCCATGCCAATGTCTGTTGTTCGGCCGTAAGACTCTATTCAATAATTATATTTTCACTGATTTCATCTTGAGGAACTTGGTGGAAATTGAAGAAATTATCACAAATTATAACATCCTACATTTTGTAGAATGGAGTAGCTACTAAATATTGCAACGATGCTTTGATGGTTCATCTAGGTACCAAACCCATCAGATAACTTGTCCTGTGAATTTTTCGCCGTTTAATGTGAACATTGACATAGTAGTGATCATCATTTTGTGGCATTCATTTGACCATTGTACTGACGGATACTGGAACATGTATTGAACATTTACCCCAATATTCCAAGTTAACAGCGTACATGTCTCAAACGCCTAATTTGCATAAAAGGTATTCTCGTGGCGAAAATAGTCTTTCTGATGCCACATCCAAAGTAGGAAAATGTGCTGGAATTTCTAGGTATACAAAACCATTATATTTTCGAAAAATATGTTGCTCAGCTATATATATACAGGCGTTCTCAAATAATCTCTAAACCACAATCTATCACAAATGGAACACCCATGACCGAATCTTTTGAAAATCCTTGTGAGCCTTTTTATGGAAATCATAGTTTTTGTAAAGTAAGATACAATTTATTATTGGTTCACATGCATCAGTTTCACCACGCACTACAATTTTTAAGGGCTCTGTACTTGTTGATGGCACAGGGTACTTCACAAAGTCCGTATTAATCTGTGCTGCCATTAGAAGTCTAAATAGCATCTCCATCACCGGTCATTCAACTCGGCATTAATTTACAATGCTTTTTCCGTGTTCGATATTCTCTCATACGCTCTGATGGAGATTTGGCAGTCATACTTGAAAAATTTGTAATATTTCTCCTTTTTTGCGTGATTTTTTCAAAAGAACTTGCTAGTAGTTTTTCTTTCACGAAATTCTTTTCTTATTTGTGCATTTTATTTAGGTATACTGAAAAGAATTTAGTAACGAGATTAAGCTCATTTTGGACCTTGGGCGCAGATCTACTGGCACCTTGGCACTGGAGGATCGAAATTTTCACCCAGAAAATGTGGTTAAATTTATCTTATCTGGGCCCCGGGCCCAAGTACTCAATGCATAAACCAGCAATGGTGAGTAGTACTTATTATAAGTGCCGTTGGTAGTAAAGAGTTAAATGAAATACCAAATTCACACCCAAAAAATATGTCAAATTTTTTGTAACAAAAATATTTTTCAAATTTGATCTAAACTGCTCCCCGGGCAGGGGTCCAGTTTGTCCGGCCGTAGAACCCTCCACCACACACATACAGGGTAGCTTATATAGGGACAATTAACTAGGAAGGTGAAAGAGGACTTCTGGGGCTTATTGTCGTATCTTTTCTTAGGAATTGAAACAGCTTTCGAACACTTGGTGACCAGGAATGCACATTTAGCTTTTTGGATGCTAAGGACCAAGCCTTTCTAATTTCGTTTATTTGCAGCAGGGATTCTCATTCACTGTGCTGCCAAATTCTTGAAGTGATACGCCAATTTTTTAAAAATCCTTAATTATAATCTGACGTAATATTATTTCCCTAATTTTTAAAAAAAATTGATTGAGTTCGTAAAGAATTTTTGATAAAGGATATGTCTGTACATGAATAATTTTGAATGAAGAGGAAGAGCTAATTTCGCTCTCTGTATATACTAATAATCGAGGTTTAATTTCAAAGCAGTCAATTAATCTATTTTCGATTAAAATTAAGAGTCCAATTACCCACAATATCAAAAAAGGTTCATAAATATTGTTAGTTTTCTACACTTTATATTTGTATGAATTTGGAAACAATACATCATAGAGATAATCTAATAAAATTCAGCATATTTATTAGATTCAAGTATTATTTTGAGAAATTCGTGAACAATTTTGCTTGAATGATATATATGTATGGCTGTTCCTTATTTTGATCCAACTGCACTCTTCCAACTATCGGCCTATAACGCCCATCCCCTTTTTTACGAAGCAATCCAAATAGTATATATATCGTTCTTATATTTCGAAATCATTTGTTCTAGGTATTGTAACAAACTTTTGACATAACAGTTCTCTTCTAGAATCACAACGGTTTTACTTAATCAGGCAAGTCATTTCTTTGAAATAAACGGTATTTAAAAACATGTAGAAGTAAAAAAAATTTTATGCTTTTTTCATTTTTAAAGCTGTCGTTTTTATACTTGCCGTATAACCAAGGCTATCTTGATTCTCAGGCTGCGACAGACAACCCCCAAAACTACTTACATGACCAAATTAGGAACGATTCTCCACGGATTTGACCATCACTTCACCATTAAAGCTTGTCATATAGTGCTTTATCTTACCACGTGTATTTTTTAATGAAATGTTGTGAATATAACGTAAGTAATACCATTGGATATACAGAGAAAGTAGGATATTTATATTATTGTATGACTTTATTCTTGAGTCATTATTGAATTTTTTTTTTAGTTTTAAAGATAATTGAGCATAATAAACTGATGCATTTATGCCAATATCACTAATTTGTAAGTTAAGATATTTTATTCGATATGAGAAATTAGTGTTTAAATATATATATTTCGTAATCTATCAAATCCTTATCTTAAAAAAAGTTTTATTAATAACATATTCGAAAACTCCGCACATTTTATAGTAATGTCTCGTTATTGTTATGTACCCCAACTGTTCATCATATAAAATACATATCCTTTCATTTTCCCGGCTGACCATCCTATTTCAAAGAGATAACATATTGATTAACATATTTCAGTGAATTGCTAAATATTCTTAATACGGTTATTGTTTTTGAAGAAATCTGACTTATTAATTCTGTTCATCAGGTAATGCTATTCAATCTCAAGAAAAATATTTTGAAATTTGTAATATAGGAAAAATTTTGCAAGCTGAAAAATAACTGCGCGTTAAAGGCGTGCTATCTTTAAAAATATGGTACTATTTCACTGAAAAATTTACTTTAATATTCAGGAGAGATATTTAATGTTAAAGTAGATATTAAAGACTTCACAACGAAGTATTAAATATTTCAAATAATTTAGAGAATATCTCAATAAAAGAGTATAAAATTTTAATGTACATTACGGGTTATGCGTGCATAATATAAAATTCGGATGCTCCTATTGCAAATGTATGTTTCTTTCAAATAAAGAGATCAATTTCGATAGAGAAAGGGAGGCCACATATTTGAGACTTTTGGATAGAAGAGATTTAAAAATGCCCACGAATATTGCTATGAAAGTCATTTCAACGCAATATTTAATTTGTTGATATCGAAAACTTTCGAATCAAGATTTCTTACAGTTAATTGCGAAATATCCTGTTTGCAAGCACAACAGAAACGTATATGTAGTTACATGAGTTGTGGAATGTCTCGCATTCGTTTCATTCACCTTGTGTGTGTAAAGTGTAACAAACCTGTGTATTTTCATATTTTAAAATCGTATTCCTTTACATTCGGGAATGAATGCTTAAATAATTATTCAAAAAAGCGCAATGAAGAAATTTTAACGGTGAAGGATAATCGAAAAGTAAAGAAATTTAAGGTCAATGTTGATTTTTATATTTCACTGTTTTATTTCTTTAAATATTCAATTATTCGATTGGTATATTATTCAATATGCATGTGTGTGTACTTTCTTATACTTCACTTTTATTCTATATAGATTTTATACACATGGTTAATAGTTCACATATCTACTACTTAAAAGAAATTTTTTATTTATTTACATTATTCGTTTAAATCATATTCATAAAGATTTTAACATTCGAAACATGTTAAATGTAAAATATTTTTACCTCATATTTATTTGAAACGCATAAAAATAATGTAAAAATTGGTTTGAATAATATCATTACAAATCTAAATGATTCAAAACTTGAAAGTAATCAATACATTGCCTCATTGATATATTTTCTGAAAAGTTTTTTTTAATTTTTTGTCATATTTATAGGTAAAGTATTCTTTTCTAATGTATAATCTAGAATCTATTTTTGCTGTATTACTGTGGTATCTAAAACTGTTTGTGTCATTTCTATATATTTTTACATTCTTTATTTGTATATATTTTTGTATACATTTAACCTTTATTATGATTCATTGATTGCTGCAAAATGTTGCTAAATTTACATGTTTTTTTTTATTTATATGCCTCTAACGTTTTACTTTTTCTATTTTCTTTGCAAGTAAATGTTTCCTTTATTTTATCTGAAATTGGAAAAAATTTATATTGAGTCAGTTTTTACTTAGATTTTTCTTACATTGTTATGAACCTTTCACGGGTGATATGTCCCCTTTTCCTGGAAAATATTTGACATCCTTCTAACGTAATTAATACATAACTTTCATCTGAAAATATTCTAAATGAGAATTATAAAAAATATTCAATATAAATGTGGAAATATTAGTCTAGGACCTGAAAAGAAATAAATGTCGTAAGCTTTATATTCCTGACAGCCACTGCGAGTAGCAAAACATTCCCACCTTTCGTGACGTCATCAAAACGTTGTCGGGGCCTGGTCCTTCAAGATGCCCTTGGTATAACGCGCACCCAAAAGTTTCGATCTAATTTTTGTGTTAAAAGTGCGTGTTATACGCCGGATTTTTACGGTACATAAATGACACAATTCCTTATTCAATAAACAGTGTTTTCCTACGCGATATTGTTCATCAAAAATAATTAAAGAATTTGTTTGTTGGTTTAAAAAAGAATAAGTTAACCAATTGACATTTAATTATCAATATTACATGATTATAAACTCGTGGAAAGAAGTTTCATGTTTTGATGCAAGCTTCAATGTTTGATTTCTTTCTTTGCCAATAGATTAGAATATAGCAAAAATCTTTGTGTTTTAAACCTCTAAAAATTTTCCGTCACATTTAAGTATCCCAGCATCTTTCAAATAGTCCAAAGAAAACATATATTTTAAGTAACACAACACTTTTTATATATAAGAAAACATAAGGGAAACAGAAAACATTTTAATATAAGAAATGGTGAATTCCTGAATATATATACAGTGAAATACGTTTTAACGCGAAAAAGATTAGGAGAAACTAATACAATGGTCCCGACAAAAGTATTTCCACGCATTTTTTTCTCTCTTAATGCTAAAAGAAAATCGCTTAATACGAAAAGATTTCCCTTCTAAGAATGAATAAAATATGGAAAACACCAGCCAAATTGGACGGCTCTAGTGTATTATCAGAAGAATACATTGAAGTAGAAGATGATAATGTGTGTATAGCCCTAATTATGACAGACAAAGACATTCTGGAGTTAGATCTGAGCTCAAAAAATATCATTAATGCAGATTCCGAAAATGAAAACGAAATGGATGTTGCAGATCCTGTTCCCACATCATTCGAAATGGGGAAGGTCTTGAAAAATATGCACACTAATTTAGACGCTATTTTCCAACGGTGAAATGAATAACAAAATGGACTACATCGAACAATTTGATGCTAAAAAAAAACAATGCAAAGAAAAATATTAAATTATTTTCAAGAAACTCAATAAATATTTTGCTTTTCAGAAAATTTCAAAATTTTGTATTAAATTTCTTCAAGTTCTTGCGAATGTTTTTGTTTCATAGATCTTTACTAAACATATGCATATATTTGTAAATAAAATAAACAACAATAATTTTAATTTTGCTGATATATGTTTTTTCCCCGTGATATCCTTCAATACGAATAAATATTTCAATCTCTTCAGTTTCATGTTAAGCAATTTTCAATGCATATATATTTAACACTTTCTTGCATGATGGAAATTTCCATCATAACACACATACACACACACACATTGAGTGGACAAAACTTATACTCAAAACAGATGTACTGTAAATAGTTTGTGTTTGACAAGCTTTTTCACCAATATTGCGAAAAAACGAACGTAGCTGCCAAACTAAAAATCAAACGTCACAATCATTATAGAGCGTTGGAACTTATCATTCCTTTGTCTTTTGTGGTTGAAAGAAACATGCGAGAGAGAGAGAGAGAGATTTCTCTAATTATTTTTTTATACTTCATCTGAGATTTTTTGGCTAATAAAAGTGATGAGTGGAAAAAAGGTTTCTATTTTGTATTTCTTTGTTGTGCTGAACTTCAAATGTAAATTTACATGACAATGGATATATATCCCTCATACATTTTTTAAATTACTTTATAATATATATTTAAACTAAATATTTCCTTTTATCTAGAGCAGGAATTCTCTCACCATGATTTACTTTTTAAAAAAAGAAAAAAATTATGCAAAACAGGGTTAACACAAGAAACATTTTGCATCATCACATTGAAAGTACATCCACATATCTTAGATTTGTATTTAAAAACGAATTTTAGAAATAAGTAAATATCAATAAACTCACATTTGGAGAATTTATTTTAACACATATTCAAGTGATTTATGTGAATATGTTTTAATAACTTACTTTTACTTTCCTTTAAATGCTATATGAGAATATTACACATAAATTACAGTGTAATTAAAAACATCACTATAATTTCACACAATAAAATATAGGAAACAAAGTCATTAATTTTTGTTCCTGTAATTACATTACTTTAAGAAAACAAAGATATTCTTTTGAAAAAGAAAAACATGTCTTTCTTACGATACTGTGAGTATACTATAAAATAAAATTAGACCAAAAAGACATTTTGAAAAACCTATATGTAAGGCTTTCTATCAGCTACAAAAGCATTAGTCATTATTAAAAGTTTAACATAAGAAATGCTACATTTCTCAGTGGACATTTCTTATTGGTTTTAAAAGTAAGATGGCTAACAGAAATGTCTCCAGAGAAAGCAATGCAGTGTATTTCATGAACATGAAATTTTTATTCCTATGAACATATAAATATCCTCTATGTGACTAGTTTCAGAAAACACCTAATAGCAGATTTAATAAAGTTTTTCCTTTGTATGATTTTGTAAATGTCTTTTTAAATTAACATTTTGAGAAAACTCTTGTTGCAAAATAAGGCTTTTCCTTTGCCTGAATAAGTAAATGTGTCTTTAAATGAGTAGCTTGAGAAAATCGCTTGTTGCACACTTAACAAACAAAAGGCTTTTCCTTTGTATGAATCCGTAAATGTCTTTTAAATTAACATTTTGAGAAAAACCCTTGTTGCACACATCACAAACATAAGGTTTTTCCTTTGTATGAACCAATAAATGTTTCTTTAAACTATCATTATGAAAAAAACCTTTATTGCCCATTTCACACTCATAAGGCTTTTCCTTTGTATGAGTAAGAAAATGCATTTTTAAATTACAAGCTGTAGAAAAGCCCTTGTTGCACATTTTACAAACATAAGGCTTTTCCTTGGTATAAAAACGTAAATGTACTTTTAAATCACTATTTTTAGAAAAACCCTTGTTGCACACTTCACAAACATAAGGCTTTTCATTTGTATGAGTAAAAAAATGTGTTTTTAAATTACAAGCTCTAGAAAATCTCTTGTTGCATATTTCACAAACAAAATTATTTTCCTTTGCATGAGTAAGTAAATGTTTTTAAAATTACCAGCATCAGAAAATCCCATGTTGCACACTTCGCAAACATAAGGCTTTTCTTCGAATGAATAAGTAGATTTGTCTTTAAATTACCAGCTTGAGAAAATCCCTTGTTGCAAACTTCACAAACATAAAGCTTTTCCTTCGTATGGGTAAGTAAATGTTTTTTTGAACAGGCGAAGCGAGAAAATCCATTGTTGCACACTTTACAAACATAATGCTTTTCCTTGGTACAAATTCCTAAATGTGCTTTTAAACTATATTTTTCAGAAAAATCCTTGTTGCGTATTTCACAAACATAAGGTCTTTTAATATCAAGAACATGTAAATGATGTCTTGAGTTCTCTTGAGTGAATGACATTTTTCTAACTTAAAATGTGCAAGCTTTTTGATCAGATGTGACAACAAAAATCTTTAGTTAAAATCTACAATGAAGAGAATGAGTCTTGCACTCTTGTTCGGAATATTTTATGTTAAAATCCTTCTGTAAAAGAAAAAGAAAATTATTCAATAATAATGTGGAACACGTAAAAAAAAAAAAAAAAAAACAGAATTTTATTCTTCATTATAGTTTATGAGTTAAAAATATTCAGCTTGTTATTACAGCTTAAAACAATTAGAAAAGAAAAAATTTATTCTAAAGTCTGAAGGAGTTGGTAAGCTTTTAAATATCATTCTTATTAAATCAATGAAAAAATCTAATATAAATATTAAATATCTCCGTTATTCAAAATATGTTTCTGTGATACTTTATCATGACAATACGATTAACTAGAGCAATATATAGGAAACTGAAGGAACATAATTTTCAAAATATGAATACCTTTTACAAGAAGTCTAATGCATTACATACTGTGTTATAGTATTCAAAAATAAAGCATATATAAAATTGGAAAAGAAAAGAAAAACACTGTGCAAACCTTTTTGATTGAATATTAAATTTTGAAATTACTTTTCAAAAATATCTATACTGTAGAACATTATTTGTGCATAGGTAAGTTCTGATAAATAATAACTTTTTCAGTTCCTACCATTATCTCACACTCTCTATATATTTATTTATCTTAGTGGAATTTTCAATCGTTAATAAAATACATTTTAAAGCACTCATCTGAGCTTGTAACAAATTGTAATTCTTTATTTCTCTCGTGCTTTATATTAATGCTCGCGCGCGCGTGCTTTTATTTATAAAAATTAACTGTAATTTTAATTATGGAAAGTTATGAAACTTTCGATGGCAATGGATAAGGAGATGGAATATTGAGTTTTTAAAAATAAAGTCTTGAGGTGTATATGGCAAGAGTTGTTGACATTTTATTTCGTGTTAAAACTGGCGCCCACAACCGTGGGCCTAAGAACTACGACCCCGTAGAAACAGAAACCGCCACTGTGACGAAACGCCGCAGAAAAATAAAAATTTTACCGGCTCTGTAAACCTTACTGTTCCGGAAAGGAAAATTACTGGTATTGCGCCGCAATCCTTCTAACGCAAGAGAAAATTCCTGGAAATCGAGAGAGAAAGTGAATCATCCTGACTTCAATTGTCTGAAGAAAAGAAAAAAATAACATCTATTTCCTGTTAAAAGTTTTGCAATAGTGTTTTGTGCATTTTCATATACAAGTGATAGCAATCCTCTCTCTGCTACAGTGTGTTAGTGCTAGGGATAATTTTATTATTTTATTCCATTGATTTTTTTGGTATTCTTATTCAATGATAATTCTTAATTTTGCTGTATATTAATTTATTTCTTGTGATATAACGTTTCCTGATTAATATTTTGTGAATTACACATTAATAATTACTATTTTGTTTGATATTTCACTGATTTCCGATTGAATTTAGGTAGCATTACATGCCTGATTATTTTAGTTTTGCTTAGTATTTTCATTGCATTGAATTTTGTATCATTACAACTGATGATTCCTAAATTTTCTTTATATTATTTTATTATTTGAATTAATGTTTCTTGTTGGTATTTTGAATATGTTATTAATTTATTTGCCTATTTTAATTGTATTTTGAAGTGCATAATAATTTATAAGATTTTAAAGCTAGCCAAATTTTAAAGTGTATTCCCATATCTGTAAGAGCTTTGGTGGACAATAAGGCCTGGACCTTAGTTACTTATTTTATTTATTTGCAACTCTTAAATCTCTCAGTCATGTCATTTCTGGGAAAAGGGAAAAAGCTGATCTCATTAAGCTTGCTATTGAGTTAGGTGAATGTGAGTCGAAGGGGAAGAGCTAAAAATAATTGAATTAAGGACAAAAATTTTAACAAATGATGCTTATAAGGAAGTCTCTGAATTTGTGAAATGTATCTTTGAGGTAATCGTATCAAATAGGATAGACGAGGAAAACAAACAAAAGAGCAAACACTGCGTGAATTTGAGCTGCAGAAAATACGACTGGAAAATGAGACTCAAAGAGTCGTAGGTCCACAAACCCTACCCCAAACAAAAATTGAATTAAAAATTGCTACCAACATTCAATCCTGAAGTTGATAACATGGACCGGTTCCTCACCTTATTCGAACGGCAAATGAAGCTATTGGATCTTGGTGAAGATCTATGGGTACCCTATCTCATTGGTGCCCTACCTAGTGATGTAACCTCCCTCATTGCCCGTGAGCCTGAGGAGAAATGCAGGGAATAACTCCCACATTTGAGGAATGCTTCTGCAACGGTTCAAATTAACCGCAGAAAAATTCCAGGAGCTGTTTTCACGTCACAGAAAAAGCTCAAATGGGACGTGGAAGGATTATTATTTTGAAATCCGAGCATATTTTGAAGGTTGGCTCAATTGATTCCTTTGGCGGATTGAAGAATTTGATTATTGCCGATCAAATGAAAAGAAATGCTCTCCAGAGTGTAAGGAAGATTACCTGGATACCTGGGAAGAACTTATTTCCGCAGAAATGTCAGCAGATAAACTGGAAGCTTTTAACAACATCCGACGTTCCCTACCCAGTGAACCTAGGAGATACGTGAAGGCAAGTGAAATCGTAAATGATGGAAGACAAGTATAATTCAGGAAGCCTGAACGCCCTCCCAAAAGAGAATATTCCCATCAGGTACCAAATGAGAGATCCCCTCTCAGATGCTATGGCTGTGGGAAACAAGGAGTGATAAAATCTAGGTGCCCCACCTGCAACCTCAACGCCTCACAAAGAACAGATGTAGCAACCAATCACATGAATGTTTACACAGCTCAGACCAGAAGCCCTCGATTGATCCTAATCGACATAACTTTCTGTGGAATAAAGGGACGTGTATGTGCAGACACAGGTTCTTCACATTCAATTGCTGGGGAAAGGATGTTCCAGATATTTAAGGATAAGGGACTCCTTTTCCAGGAAACCACATTAGCAATGAGCTTAGCAGATGGTCAACAGACCACAGGTGAGGCCTTCACAACCCAAGTAATGGTAGAAATTGAGGAGAGGTCAGTCTTGACCAAATTCATAATTCTCCCAAAGGCAAAGGGAAATAGAACACTTCTAGGAATGGATTTCCTTAGTTCTGCTGGTTTGGTTCTAGATGTGAAAAATACTTGTTGGTACTTCTGGGACAATCCTACCCACAAGTATCCATTTGGGGAAGAATTGGACACCCCCTCCATAGTTGAGAAGAAGTCCACAGCAACACCTGCCAATTAAGAGAAGGGAAGGTTAAAGTTTGACCTCTGCCCAGAAGGAGAAACTTAACCTCCTGTTGAAATCCTTCCAAAATGTCTTCGAATCAGGGGAGAAGCAACACATATCTTGGAGCACTACATTAACACGGGAAATAGTCCTCCTATCTCTGTACCCCCATACAGAATGTCTCCTGTAAAGAAGGAAATATTGAGAAAGGAAATTGAGAACCTCCTCGAAAAAGATATAATTGAAGAATGTGAATCTTCTTACGTAGCCCCTGTTGTACTGAATCCAAAGCCAAACAACCAGTTTCGCCTGTGTATCGACTAACGGAAGTTGAAAGAAGTCACGGTCTGTGATACTTACCCACTTCCATGAATGGATGATTTACTGCAGGAGGCAAAACACACTGCAGGTATCTCCACCATTGACTTAAAGTCTGGTTACCACCAAGTGAATGTTCATCCTGCTGATAGGGACAAAACCGCTTTTGTTTGTCAATTTGGAACCTACCGGTTCAAAAGGATGCCCTTCGGACTTAAGGTATGTGACTACCCCAAAATCCTCGGTTTGGAGAAAATTTTCGAATATTTTTTATGTTTTTATATTATAGCCCATACGCTTAAGATTCCAAAAATACTTTATTTTAGTTCCTACGATATTTAGAAGCTAAGTTATAGCTTATTTAGTAAACTGGAAATGGAATTTTGAAAACCGGAAATAGGTGTTTAAAGAGACATAAAAATGTAAACAAAAGGTTTGAACGTCCTTTTCGGGAATTTTAAAGCAATATAAATATCTAATATTTTTGGTAAATATAGATCAACGTATCCGTTACTTATTTTTTTAATCTGGCAACTGTTTTTTTTTTTAATTCAAGTTTGTTTTACTAAATGGCAATAATATTATCGTTTATAGTTTGTTATAGTTTGTTTACATTGTTCATTCTAAAGCGTTCTTCTTAATTATTACTTACCTTTGATAATTTTACAGTTAATCCATTCATTTTCATTTAATTTTAACGTTTTATTTGATTGTGAGTAATTTCAAAATGTCGAAAGCTAGATCAAAAGTATCTAGAAAAGAGAAAGTTTTATGGTAATAGGTTTACCAAGTTAGCACTTAACAGTAATAATACGTCTGCAAGTGAAGCGAAATTGAGCGCTTCTGACAGTTTTGATGTGCCTGAACCTGAATTTCATGATTCTACAGGGAATAGAATTATTAATTTCTTAGCTTTGATGGGAATTATTTCAATCTTGTGTTGTCCGGAATGTTATGCAACTGGATTGAAACTCTGGCAGAAGATTCTAAGGAAGGACTTTGCTCTAATTTGTGTGCGGCTTGAGTTGTGGGTTCATGACTGGCTTTACTTCTACTCCTAAAGAAAATAAGAAATTCTCTCTCAATACTTTATTGGTATTTGGATTGAGATTGATTGGCAGAGGATTCACAGCTGATAAGAAGTTGTTATGCACTTTAAATTTGCCATGCATTTATAAAAATACCTTCAGAGCTCATGAACTCAAACTGCTGGAAGCAGTACAGTTATGTTCTGAAGAAAATATGAAACCTGCATCTAAAGAAGTGCAAAATTTTTAAAAAAGTACAACTTGTGGTGTTTCGGTAGATGGCACATGGCAGCGGAGAGGCCATATGTCACTTAATGGCTGCATTTCAGTTATTTCCATTGATACGGGAAAAATTTTAGATCTGGAAGTAATGAGTCAGTATTGTAAAATGTGTGAATTGAATGTGAAACGTGAGCATGTATGTTCAAATTATAAAGGATCCTCTGAAACATGGAAGCTGTTGGAGCTTTTAGAATTTTTCAAAGGTCACTAATCAAACGAGACCTGCAATACACCGAGTACTATGGTGATGGTGATTCCAAGGGCTTTTACAAGTGAAGGAAATATATGGTGAAAACAGTGTCACAAAACTTAAATGTATAGGACATATACAAAAAAAGAGTAGGCTCACGTTTAAGGAAACCAAAAAAGAACACCAAAGGACTTGGTGGGAAGGGGAAATTAACTGATAAATGTATCGATAAACTGCAGAACTATTATGGGATTGCCATCCGCAGCAATGTTGGATGCCTCGAAAAATGCAGTCTGCTGTAATAGCTGCCTTCTTTCACTGCTGCTCTAGCAATCAAAATCCCATGCATGGGCAATGTCCAACAGGGAAAGACAGTTGGTGCAAGTATAAACAAGCATTATGTGATGGTGAAGTATATGTGGACAAAACAGCAGGCCTTTCAAATTCAGTGATTAAAGTGATAAAGCCTACTTATTTAGCACTCTGTGATAAGTAGTTACTAAAAAATTGCCTCCATGGCAAGACTCAAAATAATAATGAAAGCTTTAATAATGTATTGTGGTCTGTTTTGCCGAAAGAAATTTTTGTTCATAAAAAACTGTTTTTGGGTTCATACATGGCTGTCATCTTATATAATTTGGGTTATTGGTTTTTTTTTGGTTTTTCCAAAGAGGGTTACGTGTACTTGCATACCTAGATGACATTATAATTATGTCCCCTACATTCGAACAGCAACTAGCAGACAGTTTAAGCGCTTGATGGATTTCAAGTTACGAGCAAACAGGGAGAAGTGCCAATTTTCCTGCTCACGTGTTAAATACCTGGGCCTATGGATTACACCCCAAGGAATAGAAGTCGATCATGAGAAGTCTTCAGCTATTTGAGGGGTTCAACCTCCTAAAAATGTGAAACAACTGCAGTCCTTCCTGCAAACCTGCTCATGGTACCAAAAATTTATAACCAATTTTTCTTATATTGCCCGACCCTTGAGCAACCTAAGAAAAAGGCTTTCTGGAAATGGTCAGAGGAAGAGGAGAAAGCATTTCAGACCTTGAAGCAATGTTTGGTGTCTCCACCAATTTTGAAGCAAGCAGACTTCTCTAAACCTTTCCGGTTAAGAACTGATGCCAGTAACTATGCTCTAGAAGCAGTCCTCCTACAAGGAGAAGACAAAGAAGAACATCCAGTTGAATTTGCTAGCAGGTTAGTAAACCCAGCTGAAAGAAACTACTCGACCACTGAACGAGAAGCTCTAGCTGTGGTTTGGGCCCTCAACAAGTTTAGGGGCTACATTGATGGGGCAAGCATCACTGTAGCATCTGACCACCAACCCTTAAGGTGGCTCATGAAACTGATATCTCTTACTGGAAGACTAGCCCGTTGGGCTCTGCAATTGCAATCTTTCAACCTCAACATGGAGTACATCCCCGGAAAGAGTAATGTGGTTGCAGATATGCTATCTCGTCCTGCGTGTCATGAAGAAAATGAACTGTGTGAGGTTTGCACTGTAGCCATTGATGTCCCATCCAGGTCTTATTTCTTGCCTCGAAGATCCTGACAAGAATGTTAATTATGTCAATTGGGTCGAACAAGGTTATTTAATGAATCAGGGTGTCCTATTCAGATATGCTCCAGACTCTGAGAGTGAAGAGGCCCAGTTAGTGATACCTAGCCATGACATAATTTTGATCCTCAAAAACCATCATAATGCCCCAATGGCTGGTCATTATGGCGCCGAAGGAACCTATACTTGAATAGCACAGGACTATTATTGGACTGGAATGAGGAAATACATAACTGTGTGATTATGTAAAGAACTGTCCTGACTGCATTAAATACAAAGCTTCAAATCAGAAGCCTTCCGGGCTATTACAGACACCAGTGCCAGCCCAACGTTTTGAAACCTTGGCCATTGATCTCTTTGGGCCCCTACCTGAGAGTAAAGATGGATCCTAATCATTAAGGATTGTACCACCAAGTGGGTCGAACTGTTTGCACTACCCAATGCCACAGCTAAAAATGTGCCATTACTTTGATTGAAGAGGTTCTACCAGTGGCGCACACAAGGGGGTCCTGGTGTCCGGACCCCCAAAGCCCTTGATTTTTTCCGATTGATTATAATTCTAAGTATATAGTATGTAAAATTTAATTAATTACTTGCTATTAATGATTAATTTTATTAATTAATGCTAATTATTTATTCAAAAACTAGTTTTTAATAAATAAAATCGACAAAATCAAAAGGAGCATGATACAAGAATGGTGAACTTTCGACCCCCGCCTTGAAAAATTCCTGTGTACGCCACTGGGTTCTACTGAGGTATCGCATTCCTCGCCGCCTTATCAGTGTCAATGGAACCCAGTTTGTGTCAGCAGTGATGCAACAAATATGCTACCTATTAAACATCCATCAATCCCTGATTTCTGTATACCATCCACAAGCTAACCTAGTTCAACGAAGGAATATTGATCTGAAACCACGGCTGGCAATTCTCGTCCAAGACAAGCATGATTGTTGGTCAGAGAAGCTACCCTTCATCCTTTTTTATCTCAACACAGCCAAATGCGAAACGACAGGACAGACGGCAGCCTTTCTGAATTTTGGTACAAAGTTACGCACTGCAAGTGAAATTGTTAATGATATCCGAGTCGTCATCCGTAATGATAATTTTGTGCCTGAGATAACTCCCTATCTCAAGAAATTCGCTAAGTTTTCCACTCAGATTAGAGAGGTGGTTGAAGAGCAACAGGATAGTAGGAAGTTTTACGCTGATAAAAAGAGAAAAGCTGCACCAACATATCAACCTGGAAAACATGTTTTTGTAGCATCACATCCGCTGAGCAACGCTGCGCAAGGAAGAAGTGCAAAACTAATGCCACGCAGAGATGGTCCCTACGTGATTTTAACACAAAGATCACCATCATCTTATGATATTGCTAGTCTCGATAATCCGGGGAACCTCTTGGTGTTTACCACACCTCTGCTTTAACTCCTTGTAATAATGACAAAGTAAAACCCCTTATTCTTCTCCGTAAACGTGGCCGTCCACCAAAGGTCCCAGAGACTCTTGGTTCCTCGTCGGGACGCCGTCGAAACCAGGGGGGAGGATGTAACAAATGGTAATTCTTTATTTCTCCCGTACTTTATATTAATGCTCGCGCGCGCGTGCTTTTATTTGTAAAAATTAACTGTAATTTTAATTAAGGAAAGTTCTGAAACTTTCGATGGCAATGGATAAGGAGAGGGAATATTGAATTTGTAAAAAATAAAATCTTGAGGTGTATGTGGCAAGACATTGTTGTTGACATTTTATTTAGTGTTAAAAGCTAAATTTTCTATACACTATTGGTTTAGGTAAAAATATGATAATCTAATTATAATTCATTAAAAAAATTGACAAACTAATTATTTAAAGATTTACAGATACAGCCACGTTGTTTTCATTTTTAGTGACTCGAGTCATAACTTAAAAATACTTTTCTCACGTTTTAAAGGATATAATTGAGCTGACATTTTATTTAAACGATTGTTATGGATGACAATACGATACTTTAATGATAAATAATAACTACTTAATTTTGTGATTCTGTCATATGTATAAATATATTTATATTACTTGTAGTAGTTAAAATAAAAAAAAAAATTTGTACATCTAAGTAAGAATTAACTTAAATTTTTTTTCATATTACTTGTTTCTCCTTGTAACCACGATCTAACATAGAGAGATATAATATTTATACTAAAATATAAAAATCTGCTGCTCTATATCAGTGACTCTCAAAAGGATTCATATTGATCCCCAAGGGTCTATGTTGGCCTGCAAGCAATGCACATCTTTGGGGAAAAAATGGGGTCTAGAATCATTTTAATTTTAACCAGCTCATAAATTTAATTTTCAATGAATGGAGTATCCCATTTACAGATGTTTTTCAATTTATCTATGAAGTATTTATTATATTATAAATACATATTTATATATCTATATTATCATTAAAGAGTAAACAAATGTTCGAGTGTAAACACACACAAAGGATGGGAAATAATCAGAAGAATCTGTTTTGACAATTTAAATTCTGAATTTACAATTAGCTATAAATATAGTAACTAAAAATGTCAAAATGAATTATCCTAATGACTTATTGTAATATCAACTTCAAAGACTCGAAAAGATGCAAGGCGGTAAAATCTCCAACATTTCTGTTGTTTTTAAAACCGTTTTCCTTTCTTCCATACCACAATCAAAAAGAGAAAATTATAAATCCTGAATAGGATATATTGTTTATTTCACCGCCATATTTTTGTTATGTTGTTAAAAAAAACAATATTTCGCTCTTTTGCAATTTTTTTCTAAATTGAGTAAATTTTGACGTTTTTTTCAGGAATAGAATATTCAATCTCTCTGTATCTCATTCTCATGATTAATCATGTCTAAGTCCTCAAAGAGTGCAAGATTTATTCTTTTAAAACACGAGATTTAAAATATTGGATTCAACATAACTTTTTCCTTACGATTTTTAAAATTTGATTTAAAAATTTAAAAACTTCAGTATTTCTGAAAATAAATACATGAAATTTCTTTCCCTTGTGTCAAACCTTTTTTATCCATGTTTTGAAAGAAGATTGAAACTCTTGCTACAATAGTAATGCATTAGCAAAGCATGTATTAGCAATATATACACTGCATCATCCAATGATATAATTTAGCTGTTAAAAATCGGAAAGGTAGATTGAAAGAATCTCTTCAATTAGTCATCAAAGCAATAAACTGAATCTAAAGCAGTGTATTGAACACAAGGCTAATAGCATAAATGTGAGATGAAAAATTATGAGCTTTAATCATTAAATGATTCACACTTAAGTACATTGCTTTTAAAAGGCTTATATTTATTGGCAAAGTTTTTATTTATTTTTTGTTCTTTTGACAACTGAGAGTTTTGTGATGTTAAAGATCGAATTTTTCGAGAAAAATTTCACCACAAAAACTAGATTTTACCAATTGAACAGATTTATTTACTAAATTTAATGGATTAACATGCAGATTCAAGGCGACAACCTAAATTTGATTAAGCCATGAACTGTCACTTTACCATTTCTTGGCAGAATTAAGCTAAAAGAGTATAACATTGGAAACCATGAATTTTCCCAGTGTATCAATTTGTCACAGACAATTTGCCAGGAACATGACATTTCAAACTACATTCATTATTTAAATGCCCTTGATTCAGGTTTTGATGGGAGAATGTTTTGACCATGGTAATATTATGAAAGGCCCTTAATTCATAAGGCGATTTTGAAACAAAATTGTCATATTTACAAGAGGAATTTATCATAATGGACTCTAATGACGATCTTAAATTACAGCATAGAAATGGATATCAGCAATTTTAGCTATAAAAGACATACTTGTCTTTTATCTCAAATGATAGAAAAGTGTGATAAAGCTTTTAATTGTTCTTTCTTGTGAAAAGGAATTTCAGAATGTTGTAAATCTCCAAAAGAAAAAAAAAATGCTGGACACTACAAACAAAAAGTGATTTAGGGTTAAACGTAACATAATTGAGGTTAAACGTGAAAAATTGTTAAAATGCATCAGATTCTTTCATTAAAAATGTCACAAATAGTACAAATGGTGAAAAAGTTATATAAAAAGAATACATAGAATAGATCTACTTTGTACAAAAAGTACATGAACAAATTTTCAAAACTGTTATGATTATTTTCTACAAAGCCTTTTTTAATAACCTAAAAGATAAAATTAATTGTAACAAGTGATATAAAATAAAAATTTAAGTCATTTCCCACTAAAGTTAACAAAGAAAAATATTATTTTAGTTACTTTTTATTAAATAGTTGTAATAATATAAATATATACATATGACAGAATCACAATATTAAGTGTCAAAATAGAAAGCAATTTTCCTTGCAACTTTGGACTATTATTTCTGTTTGTTACTTTTCATGAATTAAATGGTATAGTAAAAACAAATCACATTCAGGGAAATTGTGCCATCCCAGGTGGGAATCAAACCCACGATCTTTAAATTAAAAGTCCAATGCACTATCCATTGTGCTACAGGGATACAACGAATGATTTTCCTTTCATATATGCTGTTGGACTATTATTCTTGTTTATTACTATATATTCAATTTAATTTATTCATTGAATCAATAATTGAAAAACTGTATTAAACATCAAGTGTCATTAACTACAAGTTCAAAAATTGTATTTGAACTTGAATGAATGAATGGAAACTATTTTATTTGCGGTTGAAAATTTGAACAAGATATATATATTTAAATAAATATATACAAGGAAAGTGTCAACTACCAGAAAATACGGCATATAAAGTGCACCTATACTTTCAAGCAGCATTTTTAATTTTTAGGTATAGTCGGTGTATAACATGCACCCCCTTTTTACGAAAAACTTAAATGTACATGTGCAATTTCCTTATGTTTCGAAGCCATTTATTGGATGAATCATTCCAGACTCTCTTTTGATAAAAAATTATACTTCTAGAACTATACCCTTAAGCGCAAGAAGGGGGCTAAATTGGCACCATGGTTCGATTTTTCCCACGCTTTTCTATAAACATTAATTCCTTCCCCCCTATTATGTTATCTACGAGGCAGACGATTAATTCTGATATAAATTAGAACAATTCTGACACTTATTACGCTTGCTGTCTGTAGTACATTCAATACTATGAATAATATTGAATACGCCTCAAACAGCGAGCAGTAAAGATGGGTCCTGGTAAACGAATGAAACACAGTACGGGTTTCAAGATCAAAGTGATTCAATTTGTTCAAAAAAATGGAAATCGTACTGCAGCAAGGATGTTTGATATTGGTGAAAACTCCATAAGGGAGTGAAAAAAAATTAAATGACAATAATTGACATGACTAAGAAGAAATGTGCTTTACGTAAAAGAGTAACGAAATTGCCTATTCTAGAAGAAAGTGTTACGAAATGGGTCCTGGAAAATCGCCAGAACGGATTACTTGTAACCAGAAACAGTGTACGTTTATTCGCTTTAAAAGGTCAAAAAAGAATGAAAATGAAAGCAAAATTTTAAAGCAACTTTCAGTTGGTTTAGCCGATTTATGGCACATAATAATTTAGTGCTGCGAGAAAAAACAAAAGTTGCGCAAATGCTTCTTAAAGACATGGACTACAAATTGAAAAGTTCCCAGAAGTATGTCATTGGGTTACGAAAACAAAAGAAATATTAACTGTCACATTTTGGAAACATGGATGAAACTCCACTAACGTTGGACATGATAGGAAATAAAACTATAGATATTAAAGGAACACAAAAAAAAAAAAAAAAACGATTCACATAAAAACAACAGGACACGAGAAATCTCATTTTACAATAGTGCTCTCCTTCTTAGTGGACAGCACAAAATCAAAACCCATGGTTATTTTTAAAAGAAAAACAGTGCTAAAATCCAATTTCCTGAAAGGCATTTTTATTCATGTAACCAAAAAAGGGTGGATGAATGAAAAGGGTGTGAAATTGTGCATAAAAAAATGTTTGGCAAAAGTGTCCAGGGGCCTTACAGAATCCACAAAGTCTATTAGTTTGGGATATGCTGAGATCCAATCTAAGAGATAATACGAAAAAATAAATGAGTGCAACACAGATATAGCAGTTATTCCTGGCATAATAACATCATTAGTTCAGCCATTAGATGTGTGCACTCTCTCTGATGCCATTTTTAAAAACACAGTTTTTAAACATTTCATGAACCCCCACCCCTCTCCCCAGAAAACTATGGTATCCAATGTTTGTCACGCAAGTGCTGTATTTAAAAAATATCAATCAACAGGAAACATTCAATGACACCTCCTCAAACATCTCTTTCAAGAGGTGATAAATGGGATTTCTTGAATAATCTTTGGAGCAGCAACAAAGTGTTTTGTCAATGGTAAAATCACAGAGGAAACAAAGACATCCTATGAAGATTGTTATATTACTGGCAATCGTTGGAAACCGTTTACTGATGCAGAAATTGTGAAGGAATGTTTCTTAAATGTTTGTAATAAAATGTTAGTGACAAAAATATAAAATATATAATAATTAAAAAAAAGGCAAAACAGGAGTTATATTATTTTGATCAATTTTCCACATTTTAAATTGCCAATGTTATATTGATTTTAAAGCATTTCTTTCCCCCCGTCTCCATTTATAATAATCATGTTGTGGCCTGCTTGAAATAACTAACATATGTATTCGGCCCGCGTGAAATAGCTGACATATGTATGTGCAGCCCAGCAAAAAAAAGGTTGAGTACCCTTGACATAAAGTAATATAAACGTATTACTCATCCAGATATATATTATTAACACTATTTTAAACATTTATTACATAAAATTCGTAACACCACGAAACTGCTGAAATTGTAGAAACGAATTATCAAAAATTGATAGTGCTAAAACATTTCCAACACTAATGGTGTTGGAAATGTTTTAGCACTATCAATTTTTGAATAAACTAATAGAATTATGCACATTTGGCCTTAAAAAGGGAAATAATGAGAAAAGAGTATAGTTTCATTTGGAAATCATGAATTTATCATGGAATAATAAATTAATAATTACAGATCTACAATATTTTCATCTATGTCTTGCAGCTCAACTTTCATTTAAGGCTGTTTTCGGTCAATGTTAAAGGATAGGGATGAAACGGCAAAGACATTTGTGGGCAGGAAAAAGCTCCAATAATAATAAAATTTTTTATGGATATAAAGAAAATAATTGTTTAAAGGATAGTGTTTCTTGAATTTTGATTTTGGAAAATTACACAGTTTTCAGCATTTTTTTTGCAAAATGAAATTTGACTTTTCTATGTTAAAGTATAGGAGGTGGAAACGCAAAAGACATTTTAACAGAAAAAAAATTTTTTTTTAGAGTAGAATTAAATAGTATATAAGAAAGCAAGCTTCCTTCTTTGGACTAGTGTAGCCAGAATTAGGTTTTATGTTTTTCTTAATTAACTTTTTTAAAATTTTAAGTTCATTCTGAATTATTTTTGGCGTAGTTAGGACTATCTCAAACAGATGGCACCACCATCGTTTGAAAAGCGAATTTATTCTTGGCTACGATTACTTATTTTTGGCGATATCTTTCTGAAATATAGTCGCCAGCTGAAATTATGGTAACTTGCAAATAGTGGACAATGGAAAAGGTTTATGATGTACAGAGAGATTTAACATCTCAAATCTGACGAACTTTCCGATTTAGGAAAGTTTTAAATATTTTCTGCATGTGTGCTTTAAAAAAAATCGTTTATAATTATACTGCTTAGATTTTTTTTTGTCATTGAAGGAATGTCTGTAAGAATATTTAAATTCTGCGAAATGACTTAACGAAGAATGAAAGTATACTTACTTTATACTTGATCGAAAGTTGTGAATTAACTCACAATAAGAACACAAGTTACTACTCCTTACTCAAATTAAAATTTTAATCTAGTTATTGTAATGCAATTATTATTATTATATTATTATTTTCTTTTTAATTAACAAAAAAAAAAAATTCCCATCGATTTTATATTTGACGTAAAACTTTACCATAAACCATTGGAACAATTATTAACACAAAATTTTGTTTTCTAATTTAATTAACAGAAACTTATTTTTTCAATTAATTATGTTCCGATTCTAAGCCGCACCCCAAATTCTCAGCACATTTTTGTGAAAAAAAATAGTGTAAAATATATTATCGATATATGATATATTTACGGAATGAAAAGTGGCTGCGATACCCTAGTGGTCAAGGTAACGTACTCGTGGCTGGCGTATCATGAGTTCGAGCCTAGTACCGCTGAAATTCTGTCGTGTAGGGGAGGGATGAACGTTAAATCTGAGAGCTCAAACTCCTCTCATTGGTGTGGTAGTTAGGAGATGGGAGGTGCAAGCTCAGGTGTCGTCCTCGTCACTTGACTATGGTTCAAAGTTACGAGGTCCGTCACCACAAAAGCCCTCGTGTAGCTGATCAATATGACGTTTATATTCAATCATTAACTAAACGAAATAAAAAAAATAATAAAAAGGTGAATTAATAAAAAGTGAATAATTATTTTACTTTACCAGCATTAAAAACTTTTTTCAGTCTTCGAATCTAAGCTGCACCAGAATTTTTGTAGCCTAAGCATTGGGAAAAAAAGTGCGGCTTAGATTCGAATAAATATGGCAATATCGCGACTTTAAAGTCTCTCTATCTTTAAATTTTTGCCTTCTTTTCTATTAAAAAATACTGTCTGGCATTTTCTGTCATTGAACATTTTCAATAACTTGTGATCAAGTTCTTGACTAAATTTTTAACATAATAGAAGTTGGGATTTTTCTTTGCGCATTACATTTTACACATATAAAATTTAGAATTAATGTTAATTCACATTTTATCCATTTTAGTTAAATGTATGATAAAAATTTTTAAGTAGTAAAATTTTATTATGAATTCTTTATGGAAAAAGAAATATGTTGGGCATTACGATATGAACATATATTTATTGCTCATTGGAGTTTTTATTTTATTACTATAATTAAAATATTGATTTTTATTACTATAATTAAAATATTGATTTTTATTACTAGTTCATTTTTGAATTAGAAAGTAAAGCATTCAGAAAAAGATATATCTGCTGAATAAACTTTTAAAAACACTAATTTTTAAAAAAATTGAAACTTAATTTTCTAAATAATTAAACGGTGTTTTCATTTTTTAAACCCAAATATTCATAATTTTTAATTTTGGAAGACTTTTAAAATGAATGATTTATTTTATAAACGAAGGAAAAATATAACTGTTATAATTAATAATGTTTGCTTTTTTTTTTTTTTATCTCGTAATTGTGGATCAAATTGCTCGATTTTCAAATGTTAAAAAAAGTTTTACATTTCTTATTTTTTCCATTCATTTTCTCAGGAAATATCATAATCAGTTAAGAGCAATTTATACCTTTTTTCGGGGGAGAGATTGAATCTATCCACTAGAAAACTTAAGTCAATCTAATTGTTACAAAGCTATTTTACCATAAATTATTGTTTAAAAACAATCTGTTACTCAGTATAATCACTATATGATAAATTACTTTGCCGTTTTGTCAGCCACAATACCGTTTAGCGTCCTTTCAAAGGCATCTCGTCATGTCATGAGGTCAACATCTCATGGTATTTTTCAAGCACTTAATGCATTATTTTAATTTTAAATTTTTTATTTCTATTACTGTCCTTAGTATTACTTTCTATTAGCTCGGAAGAGCTAAGTACTCTGGTCATCCACCCCACGATGTATAATATCTCATGGGAATTTCACTTCAGAGGGGACCGGAAAACACTTGTTGGTCCGAAGTCTTTAGGAAAGAAAAGTACAAAAAAGCAATAAAAGTTTCCAATTTCTTTCCTATGTACTAAAACAGAAAGAGAGGAAGAATAATTTATTTGGATTCCTACATAGAATGAAACTATTATTTTGTTACCAAATATGCCCAAAAATTAAACAATAATGCAATTTTCTTTGATTTAAATATAATGTTAACTTCCAAATTGAAAAATTGTTATTGACATATATTCATTAAATAAACATAAATTTCTTAGAAAAAATAAAGGCAATGTTTATATATTATATGCTTGATAATTAATTGCCAGCCTATTTTCTCTACCTTATAATGATATTTTAATCATTCTCTAAAGTTACAAAAGTAAATTTTAATTTCAAAATATCTTTTTTCTTTCTTCTTTTCCTTTTTTTTTTTTTTTTTTTTTGCTGAACATGAAATAATTTTGTAATGCTTATTTTCATTTACGTACCATTTCTTATAAAAATATTTTTTGAATTTGAAAAATATTTTATATGTAAAATAATGGTCAAAACCATAATTAACCAGTTTTTTAATGAAATAGCTGCATACTATCTTAGAAAAATATCAAAATTGATAACCTTTAACTTTTTAACATATATATATATAACTACTTTTTTAAAGAAAATTCTATTCAAAATTGTTTCCCTTAAACCTTTAATAATGTAATACAGGTGTAAGTGTATATACCTAATTGGAAATTTCTGAAACATTTTTTTTTGTACATAAGAACTTTATTTTGTAATACTTTTAGAAATATTTATTATTCCATTATAAAAGAATATTAAATCGTTTTTCTTGATATGTAGTGCCAACTAGATTGTGAACATTCCATTGTTTACTGTACCGGGACCAACAAAACAAATTTATTCACGTTAATACATTGCTTTTGCACAACTTTTTTTTATTTGTGGATAAAAACACCTATAATCAAGGAGAGCGAACAACTTATTGACATTTTAAAAGACATTTGACGGTAAAATCTATATTAAAACAAGAACAGCTCCTAAAATTTAGATTGCAAAATACGTAGGATTTTTTCCATAGTTAGAAATGAATAAAGCATTCATAACAAATTATCAGAATCCATGAGTCGAAAAAGTAAGAAAGCCATTTTAGATCTCTCTCATGGTCAAGATTCAACACTATTTTACTCCCCCCCGCCTCCCAAAAGAACAAGTATTTCGTTTCACAGTCGTAAAGACTGTGGCCCTCTTCCCCTTGCAGAGAAAGGGGAGGATTCTATTGAAGGAAGTGCGCTACACACACAGAGAGAATTTTTTTTTTCTTGCCTTTTTCGAAATCAACCAAAAGCGGAGAGCAGAGTGCACACGATCT
This sequence comes from Trichonephila clavipes, assembly GCA_019973935.1. Lineage (NCBI taxonomy): Eukaryota > Metazoa > Arthropoda > Arachnida > Araneae > Nephilidae > Trichonephila > Trichonephila clavipes. Next base: position 1,039,647 of record BMAU01000701.1, on the reverse strand, counting down.
TCTCTTTTCAAACAATCAAATCTCACCAGCAATGACATCCAATAATTCACAAAATAGCTATAAATTTGTTTCGAGATATCTTTCCGATTTTTTCGAAATTTCGCAATTGTCCATAATTCTGGAGATCTTCGTATAATAAGGACCATTATAAATTTATCATCTTCCATGCTCTCAATAATCGACACATTTGTTGAGTAATTCAGGGTACCACTGAGAATTGTACCTCTCGTGAAATAGGTTGCCAACCCCTGTTCTATTGTATAAAAGTAAAATTGTATCATACTGTTTGTTCATTAAAACGTGAAATTTAATTTTTCATTGCTTTAAATCCACCTATTCTTCCTTTAAAAATCATTTGTTCAGGAAAAATTAAACAGTTTCGTTCTGTACATCATTTATCTAGAGAATTGATCGACAAACTGTGTTCCACGAGTCCCAATAAAAAAAAATGGGAAAGAAAAATTACAAATATGTATGCAAAATGGATTTATGTTCTCATGAAATTCGGTTAGCCACAATTATCTAAAGATCTTTTTTAACTTTTATTGTAATATAATAAATGAATTTTAAAACTTTATTTTATGCAGTAGATTGTGAATATACTATTATTTGCTATCCCGAGTTCCACGAAGTAATTTTATACTAGTTAGAGTACAATATTTTGAAACCTTTTACATTTGTGGGGAAAAAACACCTATAATGAAGAAGATAAAAAAATTTATCGACATATGAACAGATTCGATGCTAAAATTTAAATTTAAGCTAGAAGACCTATATCTTAGGTTACCAATTCATGCCATATACGCAGAATTTCTCACACAGCTATGAACATTTTTTTTCATGCCATTCACAAAAATGTATTTAGAAAGTGAAAAATATTTTTAACGCGATAGGCAACAAAAAAACAAAATACAAAAACGAATTGAACACGGAATATGAAATGCTACTGCAGATAATTTCAAAAGCTTATACGTCGATAGTTTGTGTAAAAAAATTGTGAACACATATCTCAGTTACTAAGTATAATGCATGCGTAGGTGACATTTGGGTCACAAATTTATATTATCAATGAGTAAATAACATTAAAATTACATCATAAAATTTTTTAATAAAAAATATATTTTTTTTAAATTGTCTTTACATATAATATCAAAAATATGTTTATCTATATACTTTAAATATTATTTTAAGATATATTCCCTTCAGCGAGGAAGGGGATTCCTCGAAAACATGTTACAGTTCTAGGGATTCCAAGAGTTGAAAAAGTTTGACGATTGACCAATGTCCAGAAATGAAAAGTCTTTCATGGTCCAGATTCACTCTGCTGCTTTAACCCCTCCCCGAAAAAGAAAAAAAAAAGAGCTAACATTTATTTTACCAGTTTTACGACTGTCACCCCTCTCTTCGCCCCCCGCGTGTTCCCTTTCGCTGAAGGGGAGAATTTCATTGATAAGGTTACCCGAGAGAGAAATTTATTGCCCATCTTGGGAGTCTTGAGACAAATATTTGTGCCAAAAATTTCGCAATAGCCAACGCCATCTAGATGTCATGTAAGGTGTTAAACTAATGGCCCGCCATCACCTTAAAGTATCCGACTACGTTCGAACAGTGATTTTGCAAAAGTGCATAAATGGATAACGATCATGAGTGTCACTTAGATTAGAATATATGTATAAAAATTTGTTTTAAGGACATTTTAACAAAAAAAAATTTATTTAAATATAATATTTAGGCAGAAAAAATTAACTTAGAATAATCTTTTTTTTCCAAATGTTCTCCTTTTGAAAAAAAGATTATTCTGAGTTAATTTTTTGCCAAAATATTATATTTAAATAAATTTTATTTGTCGAAATGTCCTCAAAACAATTTTATGCATGTATTCTAATCTAAGTGACACTAAATATCATGAAAATTATCCATTTATGCGCTTTTTTAAAACCACGGTTCCGAATGAAGTTGGATACCTTAATTTCTGATCATACTTTTAGTAAATTAAAATTTTTTAATCTGATTTTACAGCTTCAACAGCATACTGGAATTGTACGAGTTAATCGTGTTCCTTATTTCCTTAAAAAAACTTTTCTCAGTGTTTAACAAGAGGGTTCGGTGTCTCCTTTCTTGAATTAAAGCTTACCAACCAATGGCGTAGATAGCTCTAAGGGGGTCCTGTATCAAAATTCCTTCGGGCCCTTTTTTAAATATGGAAGCCCTGTTAGTGGTACTGTAGTTACACATGTTTGGGCCCCTGTAGCTTGGGAGCCCCGAATCATTGACACAGCTAATAAGGTGGTAGCTACGTCCCTATTACCAACTCCTATTATGTCACCGTATTATTTTTGAGGAAATTTCACGTATCATTTATTTTTCAATGATCCCGAACGCGTAGAAAATGTGACAAAATATTAAAAAAACTTTTTATTTAAGAGAAGCCTATTTTGTTAAAAAGTTGTGAACTGTGCGTGTCAGAATCAGAGACGTTAAAACTATTTGGAGCCCTGGGCCCCTATGCAAAAAGTAGGCCCTACCTTAGATCTTCAAAAGTTGACAGCTTATGTAGCATGCATTGTCAAATACTCGTTCAAACGGTAATTTGAAACAAATAAATGCGCACATCTCACAATCTCAAAAACCAAAGCACAAATCGACTCGAACGATAGTCACATATCGACTAAATGAGTTGAATGATTGTTTATGATATTAGGCCTAGGCCTAGACTTTGACTATGGTCATCACATAATAATACAGGCTTACTACTTTTACCAGTTGACATGCAGTTTGAAATTCACTGTTTTACGTGGAATATTTACTCGAATAATATTCGACCATTAAAATTATTCGGATCATGGTTTTTTTATAACAAAGTCGAGAATGAAACGAGGCCCTGGGCCCGGGCTCAGTTGGCCAATGATTTAAGACGTTCCTGGTCATAACAATAATTTTTTTTCTCTTAATTCTAGATAACGATTAATTATTTTCGAAAAAGCTCATTGTTTTTAAAAGTGATGAAAAAAGTGTTATTACACACAATAGGAATTCCCTTAGTCATCTTAATTCAACAGGTTCTCAATAAAAAAAAAAAATGATTTAGATGGAATTTGTGTGTGAGTTGTCTCAAATGTCCAGCCCTTGTTAATTTTCTTATTCTATGATTAACGAACAATTAGCAGGAAAAGTAAATCATTAGACAAATGAAAAATATAAATAAAGACAGAGAGAACAGCAGCTATATTTATTGCTACAGCTTTAAAAAATTCTGGAAAACACACACATATTAAGTTTTTTTTTTTTCAAGTATGTTTTTTTTTTAGTTTTATATTACAAAAAAACTTTACGGTTTTTATTTTAATTTTATTTTTTTGTATGGTTAGGGTTAAAAAAATTAAGAAATTCTCATGAATTATATAAAACTTGATGCGTATTACAAGAGCTAAATATTGTACAGCCATTCATACGGTATAGAGCAGGGGTGTCCAACCCAAATGACCTTGCGGGCCAAAATTTCTTATTTTATTTCGCGAAGAACGGTCAAATTCGGTGAATCCTAATATAGAATTTAATGTTTTTACAGCACGAGTTGTACCACATTTCAAACGAATTAGCAATTATAGGAATATCGCCTAATTTAATATTTTTACAGGACATCTTAATATACAAAATTAATCACTTTGAAAATTTATAGACGGTGCAAGGTTGTAATCAAAATTTTCCTATCACACTGAGTTAAAACTACTAAATACAGTAATTTTAAAGCCAAAATAAACAAAAAAAAATACGTTTAATTAAATTTTGCCTACCTGGGGTTGGGGAGCAGTCCGTACAATAAATCGAAAACCAGTTGAGGCACTAAATGAATCCAAGAAAAAGAAATTCCAACAGCAACACGTTTTTTACGCTTTTTGCAATGTAGCGTCCACTGACGAAAAATATTAACGCGACTTAAAAATTTTCTCTCGTCTAGAGGCGATTTTCCTTAATATGCAAGAGAAAGGTCGAGCCCCCAAAATATGGGAAAATGACTACATCCTAAGGATGATAAATGATTTATTTAACAAGATGAAGGATGAAATATCTAAATTATACTAAACAGCAAAGGAGAACGTCTTTCTCCTACGTCTAAAACTTAGCGTCCCTAACGTCCGTCTACTTATTTTCCCGTGTGTCCTTTAGTCGGACATTCCTGACGGGGTGTGACGTCTGTGTGGACTGCTCCACCCTAAGTACAGGGGAGGGGTTGTCCATTGCACATATCCAACCTACATCGGCCATCATGACGGGGAAGGCGACCTCGTCTGATTACATACAATGATAAAATGTACAGATACATAGTAATGAAATATTAAAAATGTACACAGTTATACACAGTAGATGGAAGAACTATACACAACACAAAATATCATCAAAGAAAAAGTACAAAAATACTGAAAAATGAACAAATTTAAAGTAATATTTCATAAATAGAAAAAATTTCATACATTACCACTGGGGTAAGACAAATTATGTTAACGATAAAAATAAGTTCAAGGCTAAAATAAGAATCTGGAATAAGGAACAGGAACATATTGAAGCAAGATGCTTCTACTACTAAACACTTAAATTTGTACTAAAATGAAATAAAATGTTAGAGAGTCATTCAATAAAAATGGAATGAAAAATAAATAAATAGATAAAAAGTCTGTTGTTAATGTTCATAACGAAAGTCTTTCACAGGAAGAAAAATTGTGAACAGTTTTTAATGGAGAAATCAAGTAGAGTTGGTTTGGCTTAGCCAGAGTTTCATGAATTCTGCACAAGTAGACGTTTTTGATGGTCCGTCGACAAAATCAAAATTTCTACGTCATAAGTGTCATTGTGCTTGACTTTTGTAACTTTGTATGGTCCGAGGTATTTTTGCTTAAGTTTCAAGCCTGGACCAAACTGAGTGCGTTTAATTGCTACTAGGTCATGTGGTCGATATTTATGAGCTTGTCTGCGCCGGAGATTGTACGTGCGGCGATTCTCATCTTGAACTTTGTAGATTTGCTTTTTGGCATCTTGACGGAGAGCATCACGTTGTTCTTGGAATTGAGCTGTAATCTCATCGTTAAGAAGTTCGACAATCTCAATGTCCTGGCAAGACTTCATCTTGGTGCCGAAAAGGAGCTCAAATGGAGTCATCTTGATGCTTCTTTGAAAAGTTGAGTTCAGGATTTCTTGCAGGTGGGGTACGTGAGAATACCATTTCTCGGGATCGTCGACAGAAAGTTTTGACAGCACAGCAATGATGGTGGAATTTTGTTTTTCAATTTGGCCATTAGATCTTGGGAGACCAGTTGTAATGGAGATATGAAGGATGTTTTGCTTTTTACAGTAATCTTCAAATGCGGAGGAAAAATGCGGATCCTTTATCAGTGATAATCCTAGCGGGGTTTCCGAAGACATGTCTTTGGTTTTCTAATCGATTTATGACTTCTGCAGCGTCCGTAGATCTAGTGGGATACAGCCATGTAAATTTACTGAATGCGTCAATCACTGCAAAAACATGCTTATATTTCTTAGAAGTTGTCGCTAGGGGACCCAAATGATCTAGATGAAATGTATGGAGAGGTAAATCGTTTTTTTCTATCGGGTTAAGCGTGCCATCTTGTTTTCCACGTTTCCGGTTTGTGAGAATGCATGTAACACAGTTTTGAATGCATTTTTCAACTTTGTCTTTAAGTCGTGGGATGTAAAAGTCTTTGCTAACTAAATCTTGTGTGCGTAGAACAGCAAAATGTCACGTTCATGTGCAGTTTTAATGATGTTAGCCTGCATTTCGTCAGGTACCACTAGTAAATCGGTGCCATTGACTGTTTTGTAAAGAAGTTTGTTTTTTACGATATAGTTGTCATGCGGCGTTGTTTCTAGAAGCGTCTTTATTGTTGTTATTTGGTCATCAGCCTGTTGTGCTTTGAGAAATTGAAGATGAACACTATTTTGGATTAGCATACAATGTGGAGGTCGACTGAGAGCATCCACATGAGCCATCTTTGAGCCTGTACGGTGTTCTATTGTATAATTAAATTCTTGGAGATAAAGTGCCCATCTGGCTATCCTGGGATTAAGCTCTTTTTTACTTAGTGTTTTGACGAGGGCGTCACAGTCAGTAATAATTTTGAATGATATTCCTAGTACATAGATGCGAAACTTTTTAAGTGCTTCGATCACTGCAAGGACTTTTAGTTCAAAACGCGTGTACTTTCTTTCATGGTCTGATGTCTTTTTTGACATGTAGAATACAGGGTGAAACTGGCTGTCATGTATGGACTTTTGGAGTAGGACTGCACCCAAACCATCGATTGACGCGTCAGTGTGAATCTCAGTGGGAGAATTTTGATTAAAAATACTTAAAACGGGTTGTTGGGAAAGTAAGTATTTTAATTTTTGAAATGCTGTCTGTTGTTCAGCATAAAATTGCAAAGGGTGTCTTTACGAAGGAGGTCACTCAAAGGTTTTGCTATGGTCGAATATGAGGGTAAAAACTTTCTAAAATAGCCAGTAAGACCAAGAAATCGGCGAACGTCTTTAGTATTTTTAAGATCAGAATAATTAATAACAGCTTTAGTTTTTGAAGGGGAAGGAAACATTCTACTGTTTTCTATAATATGGCCAAGAAACTCAATTGTATTATGTAAAAATTGACATTTTTAAAAATTTATTTCAAGTCCGTAATCACAAGCTACCTCTAGAACAATTTTTAGATATTCAAGGGCTTGGGACTCATTAGCAGCGGGAATAACGATATCATCCATATATGGGAGAACAATACTTTTCGAAATCAGATGTCGGAAAATGGCATTTATGTACCGCATAAAGGTGGAAGGACAAGTACTCAGTCCAAAAGGCATTCGTCTAAATTGATACTGACCATTGTGAGTAACAAAACTAGTAAATTTACGGCTCCTTTCATTTACCGCGACATGGAAAAATCCATTTTTTAGATCTAGAGTAGTAAATATTTTAGCATTTTGGAGACAATCTAAAATATCGTCAATTAAAGGAAGAGGATAGTTATCTTTAATAAGTTTGCGATTTAAGCGTCTATAATCAATGCAAACTCTTGATTTCCCGTCTTTTTTCTTTACTACCACAACTTGACTAGCGTAAGGGGATGAACACGGCTCAACAATTCCATTTTTAACCCATTCATCAACTTGAGCGTCCACTATATCTCGTTCAGCAAATGGCAAACGTCGGGGCTTATGAAATATCGGTTCGTCGTCGGTGAGAGCGATATCAAGCTCAATGTTTACAGTTTTTGTTTTTTTTTAGGCGTGTATGTCGATAGCAGTTGTTCGACTTCAGCTCGATTATGTTGAGAAACATTTGGACCGATATCAAATGTGGGTGAACCGTCAGAAATCGTCATAATAAAATTTTCATTTGCATTATCAGAAGGCCTTAAAATTTGTGCAAATTTTACGCCTGTAGGCGATATATTTAGATGTGCTTGTTTAATTACGTCACAACCGATTATAAGGTCATAATTTGTACAAGAATTTGGTACAACAGAAATAGTAACAGGAAAAATTTGATCATCGATAGTAATTTCAGAATCAAAAGTTCCTATCACATTAATTCGCGAAAAACCAAAACCTGTTAATAATGTGTTGGTTTGTTTCAGTGGCGGTGCATCTATATTTATGTAAGTAGAATTTCTTAATAGTGTTAAATTGCTGCCTGTGTCTACTAACCCGTTAAGTTTACGCCCAAAAATTGTTACGTCTTTACACATATTAATAGGAGAAGGCAATTCATGCACAGCATTTACACCAGAAGGTGGTGTAGAAGTGTTATTTAAATTAGCTCGTCGGCATTCAAATGATTTGTGACCATAAAGATTACATGAGAGGCATCTGGGGCCACGTGAATGATTAGGACAAGATTTTGATAGATGACCTATATCATTACAATTAAAACAACGTTGGGGATTTTTAGCTGCGTCGGAAGCGTTAAATTTTGTGGGTTTTCTTTGGAAGCTTTGTTGTTTAAAATCGCGTCCTCGGCTTTCATATGAATGACGAAAATTCGGTGAATTAGAGTTATGTATTCCCATGTTTTTAATGACAGTTTCATAGGTACGTAATTTCTGCTTAAATTCGGAAAATGAGGTTGCACCATAGAGGATTATTTTATCTGAACGAGGCCCATCAATTCCATTAATTACGTACTGGATAATTGATGCTTCGTCAATTTTTGAATCACATCTATTTGCTAATTCACGCATGGAATTAAAATATTGCATTAAAGTCTCGGTTTTATACATTTTTCTTTTTCTAATTCACGATGAATTTCTATGGAAAGTTACTGAATCCGAAAATTCTTCAATTAAAGCTTTTTTGAATGACTCGTATGTATTTAAATTTCTTTGTGAAAAAAGAAATGATTTAGCAGTTCCACATACTAGACGTTTCGCGAAAATTAATTTTTGAGAAGAACTGATAGCTGGGAATAATTCAAAATTTTCTTCAACATCGCGAAAGAAACTATTTACAGAATAAAAATCTTCCCCGGTAAATTTTCTACTAGTCGCCGAAATATCACGCAATAAAGTCCAAAACTGGGTATTCATCTCTGTAAGGGAAGCTTCGTTTGAATAGGGAGGAAAAGTATTTTGTGTAAAAAGAGATGAAACGTTTTGATGTATCGGCATGAAAGAATGACCTTGAACGCTGGGCAGGGGAGAATTGCTGACTGGATGTTCCTGAAACGCGGAGTGCTGGTCTGTCCTTTCCGATGAAAAATTCCTGTCTAACGTGTTTCGTTTTTGAAACGTGGTTTTTGAAACTACGTTTTCGCCTTCAGAAAAGGATGCCTCCGAATTATTTAATGTTAGTTGGAATTCATCTAAGTTCGTCAAAGCTTTAAATATACTATTGCATAAATTTTGTTCATTTGTTTCTACGTCTAAATGCAATAAATTAGCGACTGAGATAAAATCAGGCAATGAGAATTCGGTTAAAATTTTTTTCTTTGTGTTCTTCAACTTTAAACTCTTTAGGGAATATAGAAAAATTTCTTATTTTATTTCGCGAAGAACGGTCAAATTCGGTGAATCCTAATATAGAATTTAATGTTTTTACAGCACGAGTTGTACCACATTTCAACGAATTAGCAATTATAGGAATATCGCCTAATTTAATTTTTTTACAGGACATCTTAATATACAAAATTAATCACTTTGAAAATTTAGACGGTGCAAGGTTGTAATCAAAATTTCCTATCACACTCTGAGTTAAAACTACTAAATACAGTTATTTTAAAGCCAAAAAACAAACAAAAAAATACGTTTAATTAAATTTTGCCTACCTGGGGTTGGGGAGCAGTCCGTACAATAAATCCAAAACCAGTTGAGGCACTAAATGAATCCAAGAAAAAGAAATTCCAACAGCAACACGTTTTTACGCTTTTTGCAATGTAGCGTCCACTGAAGAAAAATATTAACGCGTCTTAAAAATTTTCTCTCGTCTAGAGGAGATTTTCCTTAATATGCAAGAGAAAGGCCGAGCCCCCAAAATATGGGAAAATGACTACAACCTAAGGATGATAAATGATTTATTTAACAAGATGAGAAAATATCTAGATTATTATATTGAACAGCAAAGGAGAACGTCTTTCTCCTACGTCTAAAAGCTTAGCGTCACTAACGTCCGTCTACATATTTTCCCGTGTGTCCTTTTAGTCGGACATTCCTGACGGGGTGTGACGTCAGTGTGGACTGCTCAACCCTAAGTACAGGGGGAGAGGTTGTCCATTGCACATATCCAACCCTAAATCTATATATATATATATATATATATATATATATATATATATATATATATATATATATATATATATATATATATTTCTTTAAATTTCCCCTCAAATAAATTTCAAAATGAAAAACTTTAAAAATCTGATCCAGGGGTGTTGGACACCCCTGTTATAGAGATTAGTGAACCTAACTGCTGTGCTGAGACCTAGGTTCGAATTCCGGAGTAGGCATGGGTGTTTGCAAATGTATGGTGCCTTCGCGACATGGGGACACTCTAAATATTCGTCGAGCCGTAGGTCCTCTCGTGAGGCTGGTGGAAGGGGAAGAGAGGAAGGAGGTCCTGACCACCCCCTGGAGGGTGTTCTGTCTCAAATATGGTGTGGAACCGAACCAAAATGTATTGTCACCTGCTTGGTGCTCAGAGCTACGGATCGACAGGAATACAACTAGAGCCTTGCTACGATTAATTTCGTGGGCCTCGTTCTGACACCATCGAGCGGGATGCATAAGCAATAATAAAAATTATAAATTCTTAAATTGTACAAATTTTAATATTGTCAGTTATTTGCACACATTTCTTTTACTAAAGCTATGGCACTATTGTGCATACTTCAAATGAGCTCAATTCATGACATCACATGACAAAGACAAACACGTGCTCTCCATTGTATTCAAAACAAACATTAAACTAATAGTACTTGTTGTTCCATTTCTGTAAAACTCAGATAAAATTTCGAATTTCATATTTGGATAAAAATGTTTAAATGTGAGGAAAAAAAATTTTTTTTCAAAAAGATCTTTTAAAATTAAAAAAAAATTGTATTTTTGTGCTTATACTTTCAAATGAAATGCATTTTGGATACATATGTACTTTTTAAGCGACAGTTTCTGCAAAGAGCAAAACTTGGCAACACCGAAGTGCGTTAACAGATTAGCCGGAAACACAAGATAGTTTTCATCGTGGGACTATTACGTCACGAGTTTTTGAATTGGTTGGCTTGAATCACGTGGCTTTCACTATCATGTCACATGAATTGAGTCCATTATGCCCATTGCTTCGTTACATAAGTTAATTCAAGTCAATAATTAGAAGTTTCATAATTTTAAGAGTTACGTTAGTATATATTCATGTGAATTATGCAAAGGTAATGGATGGGTGCTTACGTACTATCGCAAAAAATGCCAACGTTCAAGATAACTTTCCAAGTTGGCAATTCCGATTTTGCATGTTTCGAATGTGCTGAATCGGCAACCATGTGCTTCGTTTCGTATAATGTCACCAATACGGTTGCGATAATGCGTAATTATCAATGGACAGTGGCGCACACAGGAATTTTTCAACGGGGGGTCCGGGTTCGAAAATTCACCATTCTTGTAGCGTGCTCCTTTGATTTTGTCGATTTTCGGGAACAAAACACAATAAAAAACTAATTTTTGAACAACTAATTATCATTAATTAATAAAATTTATCATTAATAACAAGTAATTAATTAAATTTTACGTACTATATACTTAGAATTATAATCAATTGAAAAAACATTAAGGGCTTTGGGGGATCCGGACCCCCACCCCCTTGTGTATGCGCCACTCTCAATGGATGTTCCAAATTTTAGGAATAGAGCTGCGTAAATTTCTCCATGACGTGTCAGATTGATTAATTGTTTCTTAACGTCACATTATAAAGCAATGCAAAGGCTATTGACGACTGACCTCATAATTTTGGATCTCGAACAAATGAGGAAGATGCCACCTGAGAGGGCACTTTACTCCCATACCCCGCCAAAAGGAGTACTTTGAATCTCAACAGAAATAAAGCACAATAGCTCCTCTACACGACTGATTTTTAGTGACACCAGGATTCAACCGGAACAGCGCCAACCACAAGTTAGCGACAATGTTGGCTATCGTGTCGTGTCAGATGGTAATACAAATGTTTCTTTTAAAATAATGATATGATAAACGTTCTTTTGAAATAATAAATCGTGTAAGGGATTGACCTGTGAGGGTTGCCCTACTCCTACGTTTTCCTCGTGACCTAGAGGTGTGGGAGTGAATGAAGAACCAGACGTTGCCATAATCTTAATATCTTTTTATAAAGATCTTAACTTAAACCATATACAATACGGATATTAATATTTTAACTTAGTGAATCTGAGGTGAAAAAACACACAATACGTATTACCAAATAAGCGCGAACCTAATCACTATTTCTAACTTTACCGCCTACTCCTAATCTCAGTATATACACAGTTCCTGGTAGTTATTAGAACGGTCCTACCTGTATATCCTGGGCAGCAGCAACTTTCTCGAATTCTAAATGACGTTTCTTTACCTCACGTGGAATGGTATCCACCTTGACTTTAACGCACTGGCACGAATAGCTTAACTCTTGAATGCCGGATTACTTTTCACTTTAACACTCGTAAACACAGACTAGCGTAATCATTTCCCAAATGCCACCCTGCTACGCTAAACTTCTGCTATTTAAAAGGTTCTTAATTTGCATAATCACGCTTCGGTTCTGGATTTGGTTTGAAAGAATTTGCCTTTTCGGCCCCAAAGAGCCCAAGAGTAGTTTTTAGTTGAAAACGCGAAGAGCCCGTCACAATCGCGAAAGGTGATTGTATTAAAAGTTAATTTTAATCAAGAGTTTGGGAAGAGAGCAACCTTATTTACTCGAATCTAAGCCGCATTATTTTTTCAGTGTTAGTACTGCTGAAAATCGGGCACGGCTTAGAATCGAAGGCAAAACATTTGTTGAAAGGAAGAAATTGAGTCTCCACCATTTTCAAAAGAAAAATGTAGCCGCCATTAGCCACTTGCATCAGTAGCCCACACACAGGAATTTTTTCAAGGGGTGTCCAGGGTAGCAAGTCCACCATTCTTGTATCATACTCCTTTGATTTTGTCGATTTTCGGAAACAAAACAGTAAAAACTAATTATTGAATAAATAATTAGCATTAATTGATAAAATTAATCATTAATAACAAACATTTAATCAATTTTTACTTACTTTATACATAGAATTATAATCAATCGGAAAAAAAAATTAAGGGCTTAGGGGCGGACTCTAGGACACCCCCTCTTTATGTGCGCCACTGACTTACATCCATGACTTACTTCGTTCCACAGTATAAATAAATCATTCTTGAAATATATATTATGCTAAATTTTACTCATTCTTTAATTTCTGTGTCCATTAATTTTGATTCTTTCAATAATGGAAATTGAAAGGAGTCGTAAAATAAGTGTATTGAAATTGTTGAAACTCTTAAATAATTTCTGTACGGGAACTTTTAAGACATTTTCCATAACTTAATTAATAAGCTAAAAAGAACTTTAAAAGTTTCAAGAAATTAGTCTCCTCAAAACATTAATAATTGTCAACAAAAACTTATTTTGTAAACTTTCCTTTTTCAAGACAGTCACTCACAACATGCAAGCCATTTTAGAGTTCAGTATGAAAATAAAACTAAAATTATTCCAAACTAAAAAATGAATACTTCAATTATTTACCTATAAATAAATGTATGAAGACATAAAGTAATTTTGTGGGTTTTGAAAATGTAGTAAAATTTAAATAAATCCTGGATCTTTTAAGTATTGATTTGGATTCAATGTGGGTTGTCTCAAATTGTATTTATTCCCACATTTTCATGGCACCTTCTAATAACAGTGTTAATTGATTAAAAACTTAATATTATGTTCAGTCCATAAAACCATATTGCATATTCAAACATGTTAATGCTACAATGAGGTTGATTCACAGACATTGAGACGCCTAGTCAAAATCACGTGATTAGGATAGCAACATTTCCCCACGTTTTGAATCAGTGTGTAAATTTCATATGCTTGATATGTTTACTTCTTGTGTGTGAAGCTTATTTCTGAAATTTTATTATATTTTTGCATTATCCTTGTTTAATAATTAGGTATGAAGTATTTTTCATAATTTCTGTTTCAGTTTAGTATATTTGTCATTAGGTGTTCGTGTGCGACGCCGGTAGCTTCTTGCAGCGTTTGTTTATAGATTTATTAATAGTTCTAGATTATTTTTTAGCATCCTAATAATAAGTCCTTTGTTTCCATGTAGTTTATTAACGCACGAAAATGATTTACATTATAGAATTGAGACCATTCAATTTGGAAAAACTTCTCATATGTGTACAATTACTTATTGGTACATATAGTGTATCACTCCTCATAAATTCATAAAATAGTGTTATTTATAAGAAACATGCAGATATGAAATGGTCCCATTTTGAAATGTTAATGTTTATACTTTTCATTCTGATTCCCTTAGTAAATACCAGCTAAAAATATTTAATGTTCTTAGAAATACTATCTCTATAATTTCTCATAGAAGAGTATGGAACATTCAGAAACAGGAAATGCAAGTAAATATAGTTTTGAAAATGAATTCATAATAAGATTTGTCAATGACATGGATATATTTTTTGTTTATTTAAAAATTTTCATACCTATTTCTAATACTTAACAAGAGATTTATACTTTTTGAGAGCAGTGTTTAAAATAATAGTTGGTTAATAATGAAAGTTTTTTTATTAATAATTAGGAATTCTTCTGTGATGGAAATGAAATTGTTTTTAACATCATTTAAAGGTTTGGGATATCTGAAATAATCTCATTATAAACAAACATTTGATATGTTTTATAGTTTGACTTCCTTTGTAATTATTACCCTTGAAAAGGTTTGAATTTTTTTTTCGAAATGCCTGTCGCCAACATTCAGAAAGAAATGAACTTGACTTTTTAAAAATAAATTAAGAAACATGCAAAAAGAAATAGGCTTTTTTTTTTATTTTTTTTTTTAATAAAATTATTTTATAGTAGAACAAATTAAATTGTTTTTTATGAAAATTTCTCATATAATGATGCAGAAAATTCTTATCGGACAGTTTTATTCAATAATCATACTCATTTTAATATACCTTATTTATTGATACATAATTTTAACATTACATGAGAGAAATGTGTACATCAAAACTGTATCACATGCAATTATGTAAATGAATGTTGAAAATGAGAGTGGCGTGGTTTTCATTCTGTCTCTACATAAACAGGGCCCAGAATACAATTATACAAATTTCATATAAAGAAAATGCACTTTTGACACCAGTTCTGTGCTAATTTCACACCCAAAATTTTGAATATATATTTTTAATTGAAAATTTGATTCAATGAAAAAGAAAATTGAGAAACTTTGGATTGCCTGTGTTTGGCACATTTATTCAAGTTGACCAATCAGTTCAGCTAGAGCTTTTTTTGCATTTGATTTCGACTTTCTTTCAAACGGTTTCTGCTCTGTTCTTTTGCTATCACAAATTTTTCCATTTCTTCAAATAAGAAAAGCCTATTTCTGTATTATCATCATACAATTCCTGCAAAGCACGTCCCTATTTCCTGCATTAAAACATCGTCTTCTACTACAAGATATTCAGAATTAAACGAATTTTGTAGAATTGCTTCTATAAGAACTTTATTCAAGCCATACGAATAATTTTCATCTATATGGAATAATGACGAGTGCTCCACCTCCTCGACTCCATATAAAATTTCTATTCTGTAGGCTTCCACTGAAAGGTATCTTTTAAATATATCTTTTAAAATATCCTTACCAAGTTGCAATGAAAACTTGCGTTCTTCTTTTTCGGGACATCTAATGGCTCTGTTGGCTCTCGGGTAGTCATTATTTCAAGACTAATTTTTCTAGGCGATAAAGATAATGAATGTCCAAAAATACCTAAAAAGAAATTATAAAAGCAAAAAATTAAGCACATCAGTTTTGAGTCACAAATAAATAAAGGCATTAACCTGAGAATACACGCACTATGAATTTAGAACAAGATACAAAAAATGCACAAGTTGTGGTGAACACCTCAAGCATATTAAATAGTAAACTACAAAATGAATTACTGTTTTAAAAAATCTCATGCAATTAATGATAATTATAAATTTTGTTATATAAAGTGATAAGTTAAATAATAATTAATTGATAAACTTAAGTTTAACAATAAATAAATTAAAAGTACTTTTCACAAGGTTGCAAACGAAATAATTGATTCTGTATAGGGAATATTTAATGTGATTAGAATTTATAAACTCAAAAGGGTTCTATCTACCTTTTGTTCACTTTGTCTTTTACCACAAAAAAACTAGTTTGGCCACAAGTATCTTTTTGAAGAGTCGCATTCTTCCTCTGACTGATATCAAAAACGATTTCATGACCTAGTACTTTGTATTTATTCCTTCAACGACAAAGAAGGAAAAATCTAGCCAGAACAATTTGAAAAAGCCATGGTTATACTAACAGAAGAACAGGCATGGATACCAACCAATACCTAATAGCTCTACAAAAACAGAAAAATTTTCCGAATGCAATGAGTTCTTGTAGCACATGAAGAATTCAACTTTGACAAGCCATACTGAGAGGTCTAAGCATTTGTGCTAATTTAAAGAGGCAAGAATATTAATTTTTTTGCAAGTTGTGGGTATTGAAAAACACCACACATGTGCATCTTCCCAGGTTAATTACTTGAGAAAATTATATGATCATAATTCTAATTATTTCATCAATATCCAGGTAAACCAAATACTTATGAAATACTAGAGATATAAAAAAAAATAATACTTATTAGTTAAAAATATTGCATATAATATATATTTCAAGTAATAACGATCATGACTGTGTGTGTGTGTCAAACTTAGTTAAGTGAAGGATTTTTCAAAGAAATTGCTCTGAAGATTTCTTTTTTAAACGAGGGAAGTAAAATATCCACCCACATATCTTTTACCTTACCTACATATACACCTTTAACATAACCTACTTTTAAGGGATAATAGCTTTTTTTGCTATAAATCCCACACACACACACATAAAGATATTAATTGTAACAGTAACATATCCTACTCTTAAAGATATGTTAAAAGTAACTATCCTAATACATCAAAAATACCTATACTAAGAATTCAGAACAAGAGATTAGATTTCTCTTTGCATTCTTTACTGTCTTTAAAAGTTAACTACAAAGACACTTCCAATTTTCTTTCAATACAGTCTAAAAATTAAAATATTTTAAAGATCATTAATTTTTAATATAAATTTTAGAAATTTCCATAGTGCATCTATATTAGACACTTAAAATTATGAAGGTTTTTTGGTAACTAGTAATGAAGGGGATATATGTGGATGCAAAACAAAAATCAGATTACAACAAAAATCACACAATTACAAAAATCAGATTTTAATATACAAGTCCACTGAAATCAATATCACAAAAATTTTTAATTGACACTTAAAATCTCAGTCAAAACTAATCTCACTTTATGTACTTATTTTCAATGTTGTACTGAAGTAACTTAGAAGTATCCACTTATAATTGACATATTTACACTACAAAAGCAAATCTGAAATTGGATACTTTTGTCATATTTCAAACTCCAGACATTTAGATTGAGATCTTTTCCACAAGTACACCATTTTAAAACAAAAATATGTTTCAGGAAAATTCTCAATATTTTTAAATTGAAAAAAAAAAAAAAGGTATATTTTAACTAAAAACCAACAAATTTTCCACTAAGAAAATTAAAATATTTGACCAGACACTTTGAATTTGATTAATATTATAATGTAGTTAGTGGAAAAACAGATATCAGTATTATTCCAGACAGGGGTCTTATAGAATGAATTTTTAAGTTTTCATACATTTAAAATATTTTACATAGCTTGTAAATAGATAAGATAAATGAAAAAATATTAAATAAATGCAGCTTATTTCCCTACTGTTTCCAAATTTTATGATTTCTTTTTAAACATAACTGCCCTTTAAACAAGGAAAAATTGTCTTTGTACAGCCTTTGTACCTTTTTTAAAAAACTGGATTGTCTTTTAATCATCTAAGTATGAAACTATAAAAAACAAAAAAAAAAAATTATTACAAAATATATTATAAGTGTTTAAAAAAAAAAAACTATGGTCTTTTTAGAACACGTTGACGAAAAAAAGTGGTGGAGTATTCAAATAATAGTTTATAAAGTTTGGAAAAATGTATCAAAAAATTAGTCACATGTCTAGGTGAAGAGGATATTAAATCGTGGTTAGCAAGGTGCATGAAAATGCTTATCTTTTCATAAATCCTCTTTTAATTTCTCTAAAAATGTTTATTGTTATCCGCAGAATTTGCCAGTCAGATATTATCGTAGTTTTAGATCAACATTTTTTTTGTGAACAAGTATTTTCTAATACAAACATAATATAAATCAGTATAGTTAAAAATAAACTAATATACACCTAAAACTATTTAATTTTGTTAACTTCTTGCAAAACTAATCTTAATATAGAATGACTTGTTAAAAAAAATTACAAATTCAAAAGCCACATTAAGAAAGTATTGACTATTTATTTTATATCTAAAAAGTTTATTTTCAATAAAACTAAAGTATTTATTATGTTTTCCTACTCAGATTTGCCCTAAGAAATATGCTATTTGCGTGAAAATCCCATTAGTCAAAATATAAGTAACTTATAAACTCTTTACATCTTTTTGTTTGTTGTATAAGTATGAAGTGGCACACATAATAATTCATTATAAGATAGTGGTATTCTTACCAAAAAGTTTGGTCACCCCTGGTCTAAAGAATCAGTAACAAATATACCAACATATTGTTTTAGAAAAAAGATTGAGCCCAGTGTTTCAAAATAGGAATTATGAATTAGATGTTAATAATAAAGGAGATTCGAATTATGAGCAGATATCAGTGTATGTTATTACATATATAAAATATTTTGCTGTTTGTTAGTACCAAATAAAAAGTAAAGTTGTATATTGTTTTAACTTCATTTTTATTGACTTATGTTATATTACAAAAGTTATATTTTTCAATGCAAAAGTTATATTTTAAAATGCAAGTTTTGTTTTGATGACAATAAAAAAGGCAATGCATATTACTGTAAATGGTTCAACACAAAATGTTTATTAATAGTTCCTTTTGACAGTGATAACACAACAGAATATCTTTTTAATGGAAAAAATTAAATGGAGGGTGATGGTTTTTAACCGGGTGGGAACGTTTTTAGCTTTGGAGTGCCAAACCAATCTACCAATATGATTTAGCATGCCACACAGTACAGTATTTTTGAAACAATTTGATTCCCGCTATAATGCATGTAGAATAAAAAAAAAGTCAATAATATAGATTTACAGTTTTATTATACATTAATTTTGCATCATTTAAAGATATTTTTCACAAAAATAAACAGCATAAAATATAACTTTTTTATTCCCAGAAATTTAAATTGTACTTATGTATTTTTAAACATAATAAGAAAAAACATAAAAAATTCAAGTATTTCTCTTCATTACAGTTAAATAAAAAGATAAATAATTATACATTGCATTAATATATTATTATAAATTTATTTAAAAATATTAATGCAATGTATAATTATTATCTTGCCAGGGTACAATTATATAAAAACATTAGATATGTTTAAAATATTAGATTTTTATAGAATGTCTTGTATTATTTTTGTAGCAAGTTTGCATAACAGTAATTTATAGATATTTTGAAAGAAAATTTTTTTAATTTAACACACCACAATCATTGTCAACTTAAAAATGTTTCCTTGTTCTCCTTAGCAATAAAAAGTAGCACATTTGAGTACAACATTGTTAAAAAGAAAATAATCTATTTTAATATTTGAAAAAGTTACTTTTCTGATAAGTGGATACAGAATATTTACTCCTGTTGTGTGTGTGTGTGAACTTTTTTTTTCTAACATTTAATACATCTAAAAGCTTAGCAGTTATAGTATGCTATCCTACTAACAGAAATAGTGCCGAAATTTAACATACAATATTTATCATTTTCTTATGCATTTCTTTCCAAATTACTTGTCAATTCAATGTTTAAGGATCTCACAGGATTAATGGGGAGTAAGAATATCGAAAATATTTGTATAGCAAGATGTTTCGGGGCTTTTCGCGATGCGAACTTTAAGAGAATACATCTAAATAATACGTTTAAAGAGAATACATCTAAATAATACGTTTAAATTAATTACTGCATACAACCTAGATTTCATTACAAACATTTCCTATTGACTAATAGTTCAAGGAAAAACTCAGATCGCGATAAACATGGAAGAAACTTTGCATTCATTACGGCCTCTACTCACTTTCGTAATCGTTATTCTATTTCGTAAACTTCTATTCTATAATTCTCATGAACAATAAATATTACTTTGCACTGAATTTATAATTAAAGTACAACAAGAATTTACCTCGCTATATGTGCCTTCACTCTTAGATAACTCCGCTACAATGTAGTTTTGAATAGTATAAGAGCTAGCAACGCCAGAAAAACTGAAGCGTTTGCATCGAGCGAATCCAAACATAAGAAATTGTCGAATCCGGCACTTCTCCGCCAAATTTTGAAAAATCGCCAATTTGGCGTGTTTTTGCGTGTTGTGTTTTGGAGTTACAACCCTACCACAACACGCAACGCCGGAGCGCGAAATTCAAGATGGCGGAAGGAAAATCATTAAAAAGTAGCATTTTAAAGTTTAGAAACTGAAAATCGCTGCAAAAATCAGGCATTTAAAAATGGAAATAATTTCACTTACCTTAAAAAAATGCTGCTATTTCCGACATTTATGATGATGATGAGTTGCCTACTGAAATTATACCAGTGTGCTACTGCATATTTCTGAGAGCACGTTCTGAAACATTTTTATTTTTGCATCACTAAAAACGGTGCACAAATCAATATTGCTCAATTCAATCCAAAACCATTTCTTTACACTCCTAAACACATGATGGGTATCCTTTTTCACACTGGACTGAATTTTGCAGTACCATTCAAAAATAATCATTCACTTTCTTACCCGTTCTTTCTTCCCCATACTTTTTCCACATTTCGACACACATACGATGATCCAATCAAACCTTCTTCCATGCACCATTCTAAAACAGCTTTCTTTCCAAGCACAGGCAACATAGCAAAAAACCTTTAACAATAGTAATCGTAATTTTTCATGCATTCATTCAAATTAATCCTAAGAGCATCGCTGGACATCATGGCAATCTTTTGAAATTTATGTGAAGAAAGAAATAAAGAAAAAAATTACCTGTAAAAAGTAATTCCCAAATCGAAGAAAACGAAGCCGAACAGCTGACCCAACCGGAGCGAAAGAAGTAACCGTTTGCTGTGTAACGGATTTTTGAAAAAGCTTTCTGCTCATGCGCGAGAAAAACCGTTGGAGAATTAAACTGTTAAAATAAAAAAAAACAATTACGAATGCGCTAACTTCGTTAAAACTGTTAAAATTAAAAACATCTACTGCGCATGCGCCGCATTTCGCCAAAAAAAGCGACTTCTCCACTGAAAAACGAATTCAGAAGGGTTACCAGATTTGGCGCATTTATCGATTTGGCGAGAAAACACTTGGCGCGATAAGTGCCGGATTCGACAAATCAACCTTCTCTCTAGTCTACTAAAGAGAAGGTGGAAGGAGAGAATGTGTTAGCAGGAGAAGGTAGCGTTAGCAGGTTAGAATTAAAAAACACTACATAGAATACCATGATGATTTTGAACTGAAACATGAAAAACACGTATTTAACACAGATGAAGGTTTTAAAGAGTGGAAAAAAGGAAAAAGAACGAAGTTGTCTGTAATTAATGTAATTAAATGACAGTTTTTGTAGAGATTTTCTATCGCTAGATAGCTGCACCTGTCAACTTTTTTTGAATCCGCGAAATATGGTAAAGGCAAGATAGAAATTAATTCTATTCAAATAAATGTTAAACTTAAATAATAATTGTTAAACTTATTTTATATAAATGCATTTAATTTCTGTTAATTTTTAAAATGATTTTCATAATTTATATTTCTGTTTTTATATTTTTTACTTGTGTAGTATCGATTATATTATGCTTAACAAGCACCTAATAACTGGTGACCCTAGATTTTATTTACTGGAAAATGACAAAATAGCGCATTGGCTAACAAGATCGTGGAAATGGCGCCAAGAACAATTGATGCTGCAGTGGTTTAGAAAAATTCCTTAAGAGTGGATGAACTCCTGTCTAAATTAGTAAGTCTTGAAGAACAACTTGCCTCTTTAAAGCTGCAACGGACATTCCGAGCTCTAGATCTCATCACCATCAGAGGAGTACAAGTCGCAGCAAATCAAGGTGCCGCTACAATCCTCAGGGAAAATATTGCTTCTACCATTTCCGATTCAGGGAAGAAGTGCCTCCCTGGTAAATGTGTACAGCCGTGAAGCTTCAATGAGCCCTGAAACGAATCCCAGCAGTAGACGCCGCGGCGAGTCCTGCTGCCGACATTTTAGGCCGCAAATCCCGGTTTTTTGTCAAGGACAGAGAAACCGGATGTCAATTCCTTGTGGATAGCGGAGCAGACGTCTCGATCCTCCCTTGGACAAAAATGAAAGGTGAGTGCCAAGCCTCTCAATACAAACTGTATGCCGCTAATGGCACTGAAATTCCAACAAATGGTCTAAAAATTCTCACGCTGGATCTAGGCCTAAGACGCCCATTTCAGTGGCCGTTTATTATTGCCAAAGTTAAGCGAGGAATAATAGGTGCTGATATCCTTAAAAAATTCCAGTTGCTGATAGATCTGCACAACAGGAAATTAATCGATGGAGTAACAAATCTTTCAATTAAAGGAGAAGTTGCTACCATCCAAGAAAATAATGATGTCAGCACGGTCAATAGAGCCTCCAAGTCTTTCAACCTGCTTAAGTCGTATCCTGATTTAGCCAAGCCAAACTTGGTTAACAGAGTTGTCAAACATGGAGTAAAGCACCACATCCTAACAACTGGCCAACCGGTTTATTCGAAGGCAAGACAACTAGCCCCTGATAAGTCGAAGCTGGCGAAGCAGGAGTTCCAGTTTATGCTGGACAACGACATTATTAGACCCTCAAAATCTCAATGGGCAAGTCCATTGCACTTGGTTAATAAAAAGGATGGCACATTAAGACCATGTGGCGATTACAGGCGACTCAACGCACAGACAATACCAGATCGATATCCAATTCCTAGAATTGAGGACTTTAATCACATCCTGAAGGATAAAAAAATATATTTTCCAAGATAGATCTTGTAAATGCATATTATCAGATACCTATTGCTGAGGAAGACAAAGAAAAAACTGCCATCACCACCCCATTTGGCTTGTACGAGTTCAATACTATGAGTTTTGGACTGAGGAATGCTCCTTTAACCTTCCAACGTTTCATTACTGAAGTACTGTATGGACTCGACTTTGTTTTCCCGTATCTTGATGATGTACTTGTTGCCTCATCTACGGAAGAGGAACACAGTGAACACTTAAAAATGGTATTTGAAAGATTTCAGCAATATGGACTTCGAATAAATGTTTCCAAATCAGTGATGGGAGCTGCCCAAGTTGAATATTTGGGCTTTCTGATCACTTCAGAAGTTTCTCGGCCATTGCCAGAAAAAGTTCAAGCTATCTTCATCTACAAACTACCAGAAACTATTCATGACCTGCGGACGTTTCTGGGCATGATAAATTTTTACCGAAGATACCTAAAGGATGCTGCTAAGACTCAAGCACCTCTACATGAACTGTTAAAAGGAGCGAAGAAGAAAGACCACAGAAAAGTGCATTGGACTGATGACACCAGGAGAAGCTTCGAAAAATGCAAAACTGACCTTGCCAAAGCTGCTCTTTTATCCTTTCGAAGATCTGGACTACCCCTATCACTTTGCACAGATGCATCAGATTTTGCTGTGGGCGCAGTACTCCAGCAGTTAGAAAACGAGGGTTGGAAGCCAATAGCTTTTACTCAAAGAAACTAAATGAAACACAAACAATGTATAGCACCTATGACCGAGAACTATTGGGAATATACCTTTCAGTGAAAACATTTCAAATACCTGCTGGAAGGGAATGATTTTGTTATATATACTGACCACAAGCCTCTGACTTTTGCATTTATTCAAAAAAATGAAAAAGCATCACCAAGACAACGACAACTTCAATACATTTCAGAATTTAGTTGTAACATTCAACATGTATTGGGTAAAGATAATGTTGTTGCAGATGCCTTATCCAGAATTTATTCAATTTCTGAAATCAACTTTGAGGAAATTGCAGAAGAGCAAACTACTGACGAAGAGTTGCAACACAATTATTGCACAACAATTCTCTAAAATTTAAACCTTTGACATTGCCATCTGGAAAAAGACTTTGCTGTGACATCTCAACGAACAAAATTAGGCCTTACATTCCACAAAAATTTAGGTTTCAAATATTCCAACTAATTCACGGCTTAACTCACCCTGGTATTAAATCTACAGTAAAACTGATGACTGAAAAATATGCCTGGTCAGATATTAAAAAGCAAGTCAGAGAATGGGCAAAAGCTTGCATTAGATGCTAAAAATGTAAAGTCAGCAGACATACAAAATATAAATTAGGAGAATTCAAACAACCAGATGAAAGGTTTAGTGTAGTTCATATAGATCTTATTGGAAAACTACCACCTTCAGAAGGGATGCAGTATTGCTTAACCTGCATTGATCGATTCTCTTCCTGAATGGAAGCAATTCCTATACCTGAAATAACAGCTGAAATAGTTGGGAGAGCATTTTGAGAAATGGATTTGCAGGTTTGTGGAGTACCTGCCAAATTAGTCACAGACCAAGGTCGACAGTTTGAGGCAGAACTATTTAGAAGCATAGCTGCAATATGTGGTGCTAAAGTAGCCCACACAACATCTTACCACCCTCAATGTAATGGGAAACTTGAACGTTTGCATAGGACCTTGAAAGGTGCAATAAAAGCTCACAATATTAGGTTGACAGAGTCATTACCCACTGTGTTGTTAGGTTTAAGAGCTGCCATAAGACCTGACATTAGTTACACAATTGCACAGATGGTCTATGGTACTTCCATTAAATTACCTGGTGAATTTTTTGATCCCCCTACTATTAACATGGATCCACAGAATTTTGTTGCCAAATTACAGCAACACATGGCAGAGCTAAAGCCACTAAAGTCTCCTAGCAACAGGAAGCAAAACATCTTTGTGCATAAGGATTTGAAATCCTGTTCATATGTGTTTATTCGTATCGACAGAGTTAAAAAAGCATTAGAACCACCATATGAAGGACCATATATACTGTACAAAAAAGTATGATAAGTATTTCACAATCTTAGTCAAAGATAAAACAGTTAATATCTCTGTAGATAGACTGAAACCTGCCTATTTGTTAGCAGTGGACAATCAAAATGAACAAACTAGTGTTGGAAAAAAAATGAGATTTCAAATTGGAAAGAACTTTCCCCATTGCCTGATGAACAACCTACTACCAGCTGTGGCAGAAAGATAAAAAAAAACCAGTAAGATTTAGAGAATAAACAAAATAGCAACTATTATGTATGTAAGTGTTAAAGTTTGAAATTCCTTTCACTTATTACTAGTAAACTGTTATTAAAAATTAGTGAATTTGAAAATCACTATTTATAAAAATGTATCTAATTGATTAAATATATTTCTTTTGGTAATGCAATTCATGTACATATAGTGAAAACGTTATAGTAAACACTGCTTTAAATGTTGTAGATATGCTTATAAAATGACAATGTATGTTTATTCCTGGATTTTATAATTGAAAATTGACTCTTAATATTGGTTATATATACATGTATGATTTTTATGCTAGTGTGAAATTTAAATAATTATTCTTCCACTAATTTAAATAATTATTCTTCCACTATCCTGATATAACCTCATCAGTAAGTTGTAAGCAAAAGTAGAATTGTGTGTAATTTCATAACAGCGAGAATCTAAATCAAACAAAAGCTTTGTAAATAAAAAGAAATTAAAGAGCATGATGTAAAATGTTCCATATATATTCTCGCATTCAAATTAATATATATCTTATACAAAGTTCAACTTTATGTCACAAATAATTATTCATTACTACTGTTTTTTACAGTGTCGACAGATATTCTCTCTTTAGTATTACAATTTGTGGGCATCTCATCTCTTAAATGTGTTACAGAATGTGTTTTTTTCATTGGAAAGTATGTATTTTAACAAAATTATCTATTATGTATTTAATAATGAACATAAAGTTTTCAGGATATCAATATAAATAGATGTGTTAGCATCAAATTCTATGTTTATAAATAAATATGTGTTAGCATCAAATTCTATGTTTATAAATAAATATGTGTTAGCATCAAATAAAATGTGTATAAATAGATACTGTTTTGCATAAAAATGCTCAATTGTGGTAAATGGATTGTATTAGTGATTAACTGAGTTATAATTATGTGGTGAATTGAAACTAATGTTTTCTGGTATTCTTTCTTGTAAATAGGAAGTTTCTGTATGTTATGTATTATAAAATTACCCATGGTGTATGTAAATATGAAAATTGATTTTTTTAACACTATTGGATTTGATATGTTTCATAATAGTACAAAATTATTGCAGAGTAACTGGAAATGTTTTTTAATGGCATGTTAACTTTCATTGGAATATGAATGATTTTTTTTCGCAAAATATTTATGTACTTCTTAGTTTCCCACGTTCAAATATTGACTGAGTTTTGTGTATTTGCAAAAGCATTCTGTAGGTTATTCTTTTTTGAGTTATTGAATATCTTATATGTACTCTTTTTTGACTTTGTTTAAATTTGATTGTTGTTCAGTATAAATATACATTTAAAGAATTGCTGAACATTTTAGTTGTATTTTTCCATGTATTTTTATGAAACAGGAAGGTAGCCATGTTTAAATAGTTTTAAACTTGTAGCATATTTTGTGCACTAAGACTTCTGTAGCAATCCTGTAGTAGTAATTTTGTGTCGTGTAATGTAATGATTAGTAATGATTGTGTTAAAAGCGGTTTGTATAAGTTTAACTTGTAAAAGTACAATGTTAAAAATGAAATTATAATCTGTTCAATAAGTCTGAAACTGTCCTTGCCATATATTTTTTTCTTGTATCGTAACTTTGTTACTGGCAAGGGAGTAATGTAAAGGACAGTTTTTGTAGAGATTTTCTCTCACTAGATGGCTGCACCTGTCAACTTTTTTTCGAATCCGCGAAACGTGGTATTGGCAAGATAGCCAAATTAATTCTATTCAAATAAATGTTAAACTTAAATAATAATTGTTAAACTTATTTTATATAAATGCATTTAATTTCTGTTAATTTTTAAAATGATCTTCATAATTTATATTTCTGTTTTTATATTTTTACTGGTGTAGTTGTATCGATTATATTATGCTTAACTGCAACATAACTGTATAAAATACTGAAAACGTGACGTTTTCTTTACAACGTGTAGATATAGCTTGCTGCCGGTGTTGAATGAACACGCAGAATAAAATTCCAGTAGATATTGATAAAGTCTGAATAATGAATTCAATTAAAAACTCAACACACTTAAGTATTTAATAGAGTGCTATGAAACAAGCACCTAATAATCTCGATACAATTTTTTTCATGTCCAATACAATTTCAAGTACAATAAACCTTTGTATAACATTTCTTTATCATACTGTAAAATTACATATTAAATACTAAAGCTTATTATATTTATTTTTAAACCACTCTAGTTTTCCTTACATTAATTTTTATTTTTATTAATAATTTATTTTTATTAATAATTTTTATTTTTTTTTTAATTTCACACTATAATTACAAAATTCCTACAATCCGTTCCTTTAAAATACACGAAGCATTATCTTCTGTTTTAATGGGAATATTTGATTTTTTTTTACACTGAACATACGAACACTTAATGCATACCTATTTCTACCAGTTATTGTATGTATAGTGTTAAATATACTTCAGTTCATCAAAATTAAACTTATTTGGATTAATGTATTGACATGTTATTTTGTTATCACTGATTAAGCATCTTAAGTATCCTTTTATACATAATATTTATATTAAATAAAATTGAAAATGAAACAACATTAAGAAAATAGATTCAGAATTCTTGCTCTGAAGTTTCATGTTTGAAAATATATTAACTTCAAATATAAAATTAATTTCTTCAAAGTTTGTCTAAGAAATGCTAAATCAGTACTCATACCATTCCAAAATTTGGAACATACATATTAAACTGCCAACTAATTTTGCCAATCAAAAAAACATCCAAATTTTAAAAAAAAATTATATCACTATAATTACTGTGTTCAAACATGATCATGAACAGTTTCTACTATTGGTTGTATATCGTAGCATTTGGCGGTTTTATGATTTTAAGTAATTAGAGAGTCTATATTATAATATACAAGTGCTCCAAATTTGCCCTCTCAATATACGTCACACAAAAATACCAGTGATTTTAAACAATTAACCCATTAAAAATTTTGAAATTTTTCTGAAATTACCTTTTTTTTTTTACTGAATTTTGCATTAATGTAGATTATTGCAAACAGCAATTTGTCAAGTTATTCCTTTAAGGGTAAATAGAGAAATGAAAAAGGTTATATTAAAATTTTGAATACTTCTATTGCTTTTAGAAAGTAAATATCCTACAGAATCAAATGTTTATACGTAAAATCATATTTGGTTTCATGATCTTAATTACTGATAAATATCATAGAACTGATCTAAGAACACTTCTTGGGTCAATATTTGTAAATAACTCAATACAACAAATTTATTCAAGACTTAAATTTATAAGCAGGATACTATCAATACAGATGAACCTTTTAGATTTTAATACTTATGTAAAAATTAAAATCCAGAGTATTCTTATGCTTAATACATTTCAGCTGGGGTTGCATAGATTTCTACAATAAACTGTGTTATACTTCAATAATATGTGTATAGTCTATATGTAAAACTTATCATCAGAATTAATGAATTTTACATTTTGATAACCCTTCTGCAAATACCAATAAATGTTATCCATAGTAAAAAAATTTTTACATCTGTGTGACAAATTTATACCAGTCAAATTCTGAAAAACAGATGTTGTGTTAAGAAATCCCTATACTACATAATAAATACGTACACCACACAAATATTTTATAATTTTTATTTTTTTGTGTAAAAGAATTATGAATTCAAAAATGACATTATTTTGACCATGCAGGAGAGAACAGGACTGTTATATTCAATATATATACACATCAATTTATCTTCCATAATATACACAATTTAATTAAAAAATTTTAATGTCTTAATTTTTTACCACATTCAGAATGAAATTCTCGATAAATAATATATTTTTACTAAAATGGTGCTGCGAGTAAAGGCCTTAAAAATGTTGCATATATATATATATATATATATATATATATATGATATATTTTTTACTTATAATAACTTTACAAAAGGTAAATGGTAATTTGCATTTCTAATGTTTGAAAATGGTTTTTAATTTATCTTCAAGTATAAACAAAAATGAGCCTGTAGTAAATTAAGTTATTTTTTCATTTCTGTAGTGAATGCTTTTCGAAATTTGTTTCCCAAAAGAATAAAATTATATAGTAATACATATTTGTCTAAATATAAAAATATATATATATATATATATATATATATATATATATATTATGTATATACATTTATATACATATTTGTCTATATATATATAATACATTATATATATACATATTTGTCTATATATATAATACATTATATATATATATATTTATCTATATATATATAATACATTATATATAGAGAGAGAGAGACAAAAACTTGTTTTAATATATGACATGTAGGGTTGCATATTAGATTCTTGTGTTTTTATTTTAGATAATTTAATACAGAAATATCTATTAACTACTCTGAAGATGAGTAAAATAATTAAAATTTAAGTTAACTAAATATATTTTATCTTTTTATGTATATTTCTCTATATAATTTAATTTAAAATAAACAAAAAATATTTACATTCCTGTAGATATCTATCCAAATTCCTTTTAGCAGAAGTTTCTTTTGTGAACACAAAAATAGTATAGGAATGGAGCTGGCGACGATTTCTAAAAATGTTTGGTATTGTAAACAAGATTATTCAAAGTGGTCAGAGCATAATAAGTGATTAGATGGTTTAAAATCCTTACGCTTCATCACGTTAACTAAACACTCGATTTTTTTTTTTTTGGGTTATTAAAAACCGATTTTTTCCTATACAATTATCTGATCTTTTACTGTAATCGAGTTATAATGTATAAGAACGAGAGCAAAATAGTACACAAAGAATTATTAGGTTAGAGTTAATTTAAGACAAACTATAACATATTCCCGTGCTCTTCTCATCACGTGATCATGACGTCACATGAATCAAGCTCATAGAGAAAAGTGTGTTGCATAGGGAACATTTTAGTTATTGAAACGACAGAAATTATATTTTCTTTAATAAAGTTTTTAATGTATATGGAGATTATAAGTATTCAACCACATTTGATAAAGGCAATTATTGCTATAATTAAGGGATACTATATTGTTTACAACTTATTTTCTTCATGTCATTGTAATAAATATACCTAATTTTCAGCAATAAACAAACTTTCAGTTGGAAATAAAAAATTTAATATTTTGATGTAATCATTGAAAATATGACTGAAAATGTATTTTAAATTCAAACAAACCCTAGTACTTTATATACAACATATCCAAATGTTAAATAATAAAACATGTCTGCTTGATCACAGAATTACTACTTTTATTTATGAATAACTTACCATTGTAAGAATACAAAGATTTCAAATTAAATTTTAAAAAAAAGAGAGAGTGCTAAAAGTTTCCAGCTCCAGTAAACTGAGGTCATTCTTTTCCTTATGTTTGTCTTTTTAAATATTTGCAAATTTTTCTCTCTTTTTTTTAATATTATTCTATAACTCTTTGCTTTCTTTGCGACAACCTCCGATGATTGCATCTGTGGGCAATTTTGAGTGCAGTGCCTACTGTACCGTTCTTCGACTCAAATGCATATTTAGGACATTTCCTCCAAGTACAACTATGCAAACTTTCATTGACATTTTGTGTTTTGCCAGAAACACAGCAAAGAGGAATTTCATTCAAGGTAAGGAGCTGGTACATTGGCATAATTTTAGCTACTACTTCTGACAGTTTTGTTTTTATACTTCTATGACTACCTGGTATTATACTATCTGTCTTAGCTCTATTATAAAAGCAACAGGATAGCTTTCCTTCTGAACATTTGCTGTTCATTGGCTTAGCATCAGTTGTACATGCAATGAAAAAAAAAGAATTGCTAAAATTCATGTTTTAATCTTACCAACTTCTGGAACATTGTTGACAATCACTTTCCTATAAGAGTTCTGTAATTTGGTAATAGATGCTTCAGTCAAACAACCCTGTTTCTGCCCGCCCAAAGTAAACAAATTTTATACCAAGCAGTTTGAGTTAGTTATTTTCATGTTGCCAAATTTTAGAAAAATATAAAATTCATATGTAGAGTACTAAAATAACATGAAGTAAATAAAAGTAGCATTCAAAATGAATAAAAAAAACAATATAGAAGCTTAATTCTGCAGCTGTTGCAAGCTGCAGTTTTGATAGATGTAAACAAAGAGTCGTGGTCAAACAGGTGTTTGAATTGACTGGTTGGCAATTTTTCACTTAAAATGCATTAAAATCTTTGAAGTTTTGATATCAAGGTACAATTTGCGTGGTGCCAATTTTACTGTGATAGCTGTAATACATAAGTACCATTGTATTGTGTGCACGTTAATTTTCAGTAAGTAATAAATATATTATGGTATTCTATCAAAAAAATGTCATGCGAAAGACAAAATTGTACATGTTTTCTTTTTAACCCTAGGGAAATAGAGACTAGTACAGCAAGCGTGAGGACACAGACAAGTTCTTTGGCGATTGATTTGCTAGCTAAAAGACTTAAAAGCAACCCTTCTAAAAAAAGAATTTGTTCCTGAAAACATTTTATTTAACAGTATCTTTGTATTCAATATGTTGTGAACATTGTGTCATAATTCATTTGTGTTGTAAAAATAAAAACTTAATTTTCATCAAATTTACTCTAATATTTAATACACATTGAATCTTAATTGTTAATCAAAAACTTTCATATTAATTCACTCTAAAAATATTTAATAACTTATTGGGGAAAAGAGTATTTACTTTTCTTTTTTAAACTTTGGAGACAGTTATTTCTAAAAAAAAAAATCAAACATTTGTAAATGATAATTACAAAGAGTCAAACATGTTGATTGTTATCTTATTATAAAATTTCTTCAAATAGCTTCCATATCAACTCTAGTATTTTATGTATAAAACTGCTTTAAAAAGCTTAAGATTTTAAGACAGATAAATCTATAATGTCCACAAATCATAAACTCATACCCATAATTATCTTTACATGCATAAAACTGAGTTTTCAGAAATTAAACTATTTTATGAATTATGCAAAATACCAAATACAGAAGAAAAATTAAAAGCTATATCATAGAAAAAATAATGATTACTTGTTGAGTAGCCGATGTTGAATAATTAGCCACTGAGATTAAAAGCAATCGATAAAGAGACATTTTCATCGGAAGACAATTCTCTACATCAAAATTTTCATATTACACTGACTACAAGAAATAAATTTTGTTACAAGTTAAACATGTAATTAAAGATAATAAAAAATAATCAAATTACAATTAATCATTTCTAATTATTACCTTTTTGCAATATCATTCCCCTTAAGAATTTTTAATTTAAAAGAAATGACATTAATTTTTGCAGAGTAATATTGGAGATTTCAGCATGACTCCAGACTGGTGAGGCGTAAACGATCACTGGTCTAATAATGAGAGTATAGATAAACATATTTTGTTTTTATAGATAAATTTGAGTGCTGAAAAATTAGGGGGTGAAGACTACACTATACTTTTTGGAACTTGTCTTTAATTTGAGTAATGTGTTGTCGGAATGTGAGGTTTTTTTTTTTCTAAAATGACACAGAGGTATTTCGTGCTTTGAGACCAGGGTACTGTGTGAGTAAAAGAATAGTTATTTAAAAATCAATTTGCAGAAGGTAAAAATCAAAGACCAATGACAATAAAATTTCATAATTTTGTTCTACTGTCCAGATCAGGATTAACCATTTCCAGATTTGGTGGCTAATTTCATATACCAGTTCAAGATTTGGCGACTAAAATATTTAAGTTACAGCCCATTCATCATTTTTTTAAAATTCGAGTGGCTAAATGCTTTGAAATTAGCCATTCAACAAACATACCATTTTTATTTGTCTTATAATTTATTCATTTCACATGATTGTGTTCGTATGAGAATATTGGGAATTTATCTTTTATTTTGTTTAGAAAAAGATGAGAATTTGGGACATATGTATCCTTAGGACTGATTAACACGATAGTGGAGTATTTTATTTTATTTTAATCACAATGGCAAGATAAGTTAAATATTTAATTGAGATTTCAAAATTTATGTATAGAACCAGATAGTAAAATACAGGAAATTAGTGTTTTAACCCTCTAACCGGATAGCACGGAAAATTCCGTCAGTGTAAAGATGCTTCGAAAATGAAGTGCACGGATTTTCTGCCTTCAAGTAATGTTTTCAAAAGCGGATTAGCCGCACTTTTCTGAAATCCTTTCCCCCTTTTAAAGGTTTAACATCTTGAAAGGTAATTGGGGACGGTGGAAGCAACACAGCAGTACACTGATAGGAAGTTTTATGGCTCGCAAGAAACCCCGTGTTTTGACCCTGGGGCAATCGTAAAAATTGATTCGAAATTTCTTTTAGACCCCAGGAAGTGTTTATTTGTTACCTCGTTTTTTTAAAGTTTTGAAAAGTCCCAACGCATAAGTAAAATATGTTACAATTCCCTTTTGGTTTCATATTAATTTGAAACTGTAACAAGTTGGGGCGTGTCAGTGCAATCTGCTATTTTATATAGTTAGACAAATTATATATCTTTTTTTAAGTATATTCTTTCGCTTCATTTTTCTTATCTTAATCAATGCTTTCAGATTTTTTGAAACATGATTATTTCATTATAAGATGCCATCCAAAGAAATAATAAAACACCTAACACTTTAAAAATTTGAAACCTTTTCAATTTTCCAACCACTAAAAATGAAAAAATTTAAACTTCACCAAAGCATTGAAACATTTCTTACACTTTGATAAAAATAATAATGAAAAAAAAACTAATTAAGATTTATTAGTTTTTTTTTTTTTTAGATTTCAAAGCCCAAGTGTTCAGGGAAGTTTACGTACAGTGCCTAGTTATATATTGTTAAAGTACACGGAATTATATTTGAATTTTAAGTGCTTGAACTTCAGTTTACATCAACGACAACATGAATGAAGATTTTCACACATTTTTTTTTTATAACTTGAATGTTTGAATAAATGGGAATCAAAATATACGGAAACATTTACAGTAGGCATTTATGCATATAAATAAACATAAAAATCAATTTTAAATTCGGGCTATTCAAAAACATTCGAATTATTGTTCAAAAAAATATTAATTTATACAAAATACTTCAACATGTATCTTTTTTAAAGGCTAACTAAATAAGTAATTAAAATCTGAATATTTTTTTGAAATCTCTACCATATAAAGCTAGAAATTTTATGTTAGAAATTCCATTTGAGATTTCGAAAAAAAAATGCATCGCGCAGTTAAAAATTATTTACCATAAGTTTTAGCAATTGTTTGAGTATAATAAAAATTTCAAATTTTATTATATAGCTTCTTTGGTATCTTTTAATATATTTCGAAGATTTCATACAATTCAGTTGAAAACTGCATGCTAAGAGCAAAAATATACTAAAAAAATTGATGAATATACAATTACAATATAAATTTTTACATAGAAGCAAAACTGAGAAGCTAAAGCGTAGGGATAAAAAATTTTGAGTATATCTGAAGTAGTTTTCGAAATATTTATATTAAAGTTCAGAAAAATTTGTGTGCGTTATGTCATACTTAATATTAATTAAATGGTTAAAATAATATGTTAATATTAGTCATGTAATCGTTTAATGACACATTCATATACTAATAAAAATATCATGGTCATTGATGGGAATGTCAAGAATTTTATGTAATTTTAAATTCAGACATAAAGATATTGATGTAGAAAATATAAAACAACCAACTAAAATACATGAAAAATGCAGTCTGCTATAAAATGATCTTGACAAACAAAATCCGGCATTTTCACTTACTATGGCAGAGCCCGCTTAGTCAGGGGCGATCTGGAAAAACAGAGAGAGAACCGCGGTTTTGATGGATGCCGCTCTAGCTTTTAAAGTTCCCAGGAAAAATTATATATATATAAATTACAAATGCAAAAATAAATCTTGTAATGTTCCATATATTTTTATAACAACGAATTGTGGAATTGGCTTCCAGTACATTGTTGTTTTTGACAATATGTAAGGTAACCAACCCTACTTTAGATAGATTTGTACTACATTTTCGTAACCGTATTCCTTTTAAAATTAATTCGTGCAGCCGAAATACACCTTTTGCACCCTTAAAAACTTATGTAAACTATAACGGTTAATTTTAATTTATGCAACTTGTGAAATGTTCATAATTAACCATTTCCGTCTAAACAGTTTACATGAAAAAGTTTGGACTCCCTCATTCATTAGGGATTTATATAAGATTCTAACATTAAATTTTATTTTTCACCGAATAGGATCGACTGGCAGTGTTTAGTGCTTCCACACCACAGGTCTGGAGTTCTATTAACGGGATGCGCAAGGTCAACTCTGCCTTTCATCCGCTACATTGGGTCGATAAATGAGTACCAAGCTTGCTTCGGGTCTTAAACACTGAAGGTCTCTCTTCAGACAGACCACCAAATCGGGACATCTGTTCATTCCCCTTTAGCGTCCAATGGTCACGTGTATTATGATGGGCACAGTAGTTCCTGGCCCTCATGGATTGTTGTGCCTCTGAGATTGAGTTTTAAGTTTTAGGATTACCTCACTTTGGGGATACCCCTTAGATAAACATGTATTTCCACGCATTTGCAATTAAACATTTTTCTTTCAATTACGTTTATTTCAGAAGGAAGTTTGATTTTTTCAAATGTATTTTGCTTAATAACTTGTATATTTGTGTATTATATTAAAAATTTGATCAATCCAAAATTACATGTTTTTAGCTCCTCTAAAAGCTTTTAGGATTTTACAACTCATCTTACAATCTATATACGTTTATAGTAATATATTTAAAAATGATAAAGACATTTTTTACGAGTGTGTGAGCTGTTATGCCTCGTTTATAAATATAAAAAATTGCATTCAGCTACAGTTTTTAAAATGTACAGAAATAAGTGGAGAATTAGGATACTTACATATTATGAATATTTTTGACTGTAGTAAGATATATTTATATTTCAGTTTCTTTTTACAATTTGAATAGAAGTTGTAAGCCATTTTTCGAATAGTTTGATATTGAGTATAATTCCATAGGCTGCCTAATATTGTAAAGTGTTTTACTTTGATACCAGCACACATTAAAATAAGGCTCATTTGCAGTTATATGGTCAGCTTCAGTGATATTTAAGTTTTCAAAAATAGTCTACACGCGTACGAAAACATTCTTTCACAACCGCACACCACATCTCTCATACTATATCTTCCCTACAGCAGGAAATATTTGTGTATACTAAAAAATTTAATACTGGATACATTTCCAAGTGTTAAATTTGTTTTTAAAATTTGGTATGAGTACATTGTGGAACTGTCGTTAACTTCACTGAACAAAATTGTTTTAAGTGTACTGTTTTGAAAGACAATATTAATTAGGAGAACTTTTCTCACAATAGAATTTGTAAATGACTGAATTGTGTGAAAATGTAGTTATCGATGTGTGATATTTTTCCTTGTAATAAAAGAAACATAAAGATAAGAAATTTAACTTGAGTAGAAAATGGTTAGAAGTACTGTCATGCGCATTTGAAGAAGTATATCCCCCATTAAAATTAAAAATTATTGACTGAATGTGAGTTATGTCCCTCACAAATGCCGATGTAGAAAAGATATTTTTATTTAATACAAGGAGTTCGAAAAGGAGAGCACTAGGAATGAAAATTTAGATTTTTCCGAAAAATATTCAGTTAACATAAAAATATCATTTATATGATTTAAATTTAAATAAATTAAAAGTATTGAAATCATTTTTTTTATGTTATTTTAAATTAAAAATATAATTGAATAGAAAAGATCTGTTTTATTTCATAAATATGCTCCATTTATTGTCTTACTGTTTAATAATAAAGATAGGGCCTTTACTCTTTTTACCTCATAACTTTTTTAAAAACAGGAAAGTGAGCGCGTTTTCTTACTCTCATATTCAAAAATGAATACAGGATGCTTTTTTCTAGTTCAAATCGCAATACCAAAATATTTTTTTAATTTTTTAAAAAATGACAGAAAAATAAATTTTGTTTGAAAAAAATATAACTATTTTTCAACTTTTAACACGCCGTTTATTTCATGTTTTTTTACCCTGCATTTTTGTTTTAATTTTTACACTGTGACTGAATCTATGGGGAAAACGACAGAAAGTAGAACTACGGTTTTCATACAAGATTGCCCAAGGCAACTTAAAAGCTAGCTGTAAACGATTGTTATCCTGGTTCTCACTGAACAAAGACGACGAGCCAAGTCATAAATTGTCCCCTTTTGAAGTCCCAAGTTTTAAAAGGGGGAAAGAATTGAAGTCTATTGCATTTTTGAAGGGGAATAGCAAAATAAGAGTAAAACGCTTTCGGAATAATTTTTCAGGAGGAAGGTATCCACTTAGAGGGTTAAATTTAATACTCTTAAATTTGACTAGGCAGCAAAATCAATAGGCAAACATTCAGACACTTAGAAAAGTTTTGTCAAAAGCACCGTATAGAGGCTGTGGCAAACTTCAAATAGGGACATGATTGCATGGCACATTGTCTTAATAAAATAAGGATCCTTCCATCTAGTATATTCCAAATTTTAAGTTTAACATCATGAATGCAAAGCATTTTACCCAGAACTAGATAGTTACAAAAACATGGTGATATAAGCCAACTACTTGAATGCCAGAATTTTCATGAATACGTCATGTTCCTTTTTTTTGTTTGTTCCCATGTTAATTTGTCCTGGTTCTTTAAATCTTTGTTCTTTTTTTTTTAAAAAAAAATCTTTGTTGTGTGAAATTTGAGCTGTTTTATATATTTGGTTGATCCTTTCAATAAAGCCATATGTAACAACAGTGTTTCAAATTTAAGCTTTAGCAAATCTTAGCCATCTTTTGATTTGGGAATTGGTCAATGGTATAATACACAACTACCAATTTCTGATATAAACAAAGTAAAATAATTTGGTTAAGTTGAAAACTGAAATAAGTGCATCTTTCAGAGGTTTAAGTAATTTAATTTAACAAATTATAATCTGAAGAACAACTATTTAACATGCACAAACAATCCATGTAAAAAGAACAGAAATTTCAAGTGCTGTGTAATTGACAGCCCTAACATACAACATGTAATTAAACTATCTGATTTTAAATCAAAATATTGAATGAAAAATAATTTATAACATTTAATAATAAAACCTTTCAATCTAAAAATTTTTTTTTTTTTTGGGGGATGATAAAAAAGTATTTTTAAAATAATTTTTGCAATTATGAGGAAAAGTTATGGAACTGCAAAAAATGTGTGTTCTGTATTTAATGCACACACACACACAAATATTCCCAGTTTCTACTGGAACATAACTGTCCATATTTTCAACAATTACCACTGAATTGGGGATTTTGAGTTCTACAAAATGCAAATTGTTATATAATTCCATTTATTGTTTTCAGTTAGACTGAAATTAAGAAAAGGTCTGATTGTCGTTATTATATGTTAAAATGGTGTAGGGCAAAAGAAAAAATTGTTTATTGAAACATTATTATTTATAAGAAAAATACAAGCTTTACAATCCACTACATCAATATATTTCCAAATGGTTTTGTCCAAGTATATGAATGGCTTAAAGGAGTTATATTTACACTCTGTCGCAAAAAAATATATGCACCCAGAAGAAATTGAGCTACATTCACGAAATTTGGTATGCATGTAGTGTATATAAAAATAAACAAATGATTAAAATTCAGAACAAAATATCATTTTTATTAAGCGGTTACAGCTTGCAAAGGTTAAAAATCAGTAAGTAGTAAAGCCACCTCTGGCAGCTATACAAGCCGAAATTCGGCGTGGCATCGATTCAATTAGATCACTTATGACCCCCTGTGGAAGATCCTGCCATAGTCTTTGCATCTGCGCAGTTAATTCTCCTGTATCTCGGGACGGCTGCAGTTGCCTTCCCAGCGCGTCCCAGACATGCTCTATTGGTGATAGATCTGGTGACCTGGCAGGCCATGGTAGGACGTCATATCCTTGAAGACATTGTTGGGAGAGTCGCGCAGTATGTGGACGAGCATTATCCTGTTGATAAATGGCACCTGGGCGACTTGATATCATGGGTAGCACAATCGGCGTTAAAATATCGTCCACGTATCTGCGAGCTGTCAAAGTGCCTTGAAGGACCACTAAAGATGATTGTGTGTCCCAGAAATTGCTCCCCACACTGTCACACCTTGTGAAATTGCTGTATGCCGCTCGACAATAAATGCCGGATCGGATCGCTGGCCGGTGCGCCTCCAGACACGTGTGCGGTGGTCATCAGCACTGAGACTGAATCGGGATTCATCACTGAAGATGACACGTCTCCAGTCTGTCACACCCAAGTTGCCCGAGGTCGGCAAAAATCCAGTCGACACTGCCTATGATGTGGGGTCAGTGGTAAGCGTCTTAGCGGACGTCGGCTCCTCAAGCCAACTTCGGTCAGTCGTCTCCTTATGGTTTCTCTTGATGGCACTGGATGTCTGGAAGGAGGTAAGTGGCGTTGAATCGATGCTAGCGACGTTGTTGGTGCCGAAGTGGCCACTCTTCTGATTGCACGATCCTCGCGATCATTTGTGTTCCTGGGACGTCCTGACCCTCCGCGACGGTACACTCTACCTTCTGTGATCCACTGTTGCCAACACCGAGCAACTACCATATCGCTCCGACCGAGGTGGCGGCCGATACGTCTATTCGACCAACCTGCTTCTCTGAGGCCTATTATACGGCCCCTATCAAAGTCCGTCAGCTGCTCGTACTGCCGCCGGTTACGTCTTAGAGGCATCCTAAGTCTCAATATCGTCTATCAAAGTCATCAGATTCGTTTGGTTAGCCGTACGGCGCTCGTACTCATGCTTTTAAACTCTCCCAGTTGCGCAACTAATATGCGCATAGCACACTTAGCCTTGTCTCATTGGCTTCGAAATTTTAATCATTTGCATATCTCTTACCAGACAACATTCTTGCCGAGTTTCGTGATTGTAGCTTGATTTCTTCTGGGTGCATATATTTTTGCGACAGAGTGTATATTATATACCCTCCCAAATATTTTCTTCTACGAAGGAATGAATGGCTGCATTATGATGTGGTGCATTTCACAAACTTACAAACCCATGTATATATATTGCATGGATTAATATTATCAATGCACCTTGAGTTAATATTCAAGGATCAACAGGTGTTTCTTTGGACATATTGGCAGGGCTATATAATACTTTTTGCCTTTTCACAAAATGTTTGGTGGGGTATTAAACATCTATATATTGTTTGCCATTGGTCTCCACCTTTAATTCAATAGATGCTGCTGGAGAAGTGTATGTACTTCTCCAGC
The DNA here is from genome assembly GCA_019973935.1 of Trichonephila clavipes. Taxonomy (NCBI): domain Eukaryota; kingdom Metazoa; phylum Arthropoda; class Arachnida; order Araneae; family Nephilidae; genus Trichonephila; species Trichonephila clavipes. The sequence goes on along the minus strand of BMAU01000701.1, from coordinate 999,096 downwards.
AGAGGGGTTATTTGCCACATTTTCACGTATCCAGGTATTTTACTAAAAATTTTTATTTTATAGAAAACAAGACAAATATCTTTATACTTATTATGACACTTCAATACAACAAATATTTTTGCATTAAACGTTTTTGCAAAACTTTAATAACATTTATTTTGAAATTAACACCTAAAGTGTTATTTATACTTTACACCACACTCACCCCATAAAAGTTTATAGTACAATGTTTTTCCTTTTTTTTGTTCTAATAGTAGAAAAACTTTAAATATATTATACAAATGTAATATATAATAAGCTGTTTTATAACATATGTAATCTGTATAAAGTAATTCCCTGTGTTCATTAATATACATTATAAAATATTAAACTATCTATATGCATATGTTCAGTGGGCATTTGTACATGAATAATATTCATGGGTATTTTTCAATTTACATATTAACTACATGATTATAGTTTAATTTTTTGAATTCTCCTTGGATTGATCTTACAATAAATTATTAACAAATGAAATTTTAACAAGTCAACATATCTCAAGATCTAATTTAACTTTTTGCTTAGTGCTAACAAGAAAAGTGTTTCATCAGTTATACACAGAGTATCTAATAATTATACTGAACAATTTATTAATCTTACATTTTAATTTCAAACGAGAATATTCTAGAATGCTGCTTGAAACAATATATTCATATTTCAAATCTATATATAATGGCTCATATATCATGTATTAGAAATATTATTAATTGTACCCTATATATTAGAAATTACGACCATGTTATGAAACATGTTCCCTTTTACGTTAATGTTACAATAAAAAAATAGATTTTCCTACAACTACAACAAAATTTGGGTACTTGCATACTATTGCAATAACGCCGATGTTCAAGATAATTTGCCAACCAACCCTGATTTCACATGTGTTATAAGCGCAAGCAACCATGTGCTTCGTTTCCATATAATGTCCCCAATGCAGTTGCGATAATACACAAGTACCAAAAATTTGTACTCCACTGAAGAGTCAATTTTACACACATTAATCTTAAAAAATACTTAGCATGGTATTAGTAATTGCCTCTGTTTTTGCTCAGCTAGCCACCAGAACCCCCTTTTCTACTTTGGTGACATTTTGACTGGTAGAATGAAACTTGCGTATTGAGAAAACATTTATCCACAAGGTTGTAAGAAAAATATATTATATTTGCCGGACAAAGATAAAATTGAATTTTTATTGGCTCAGGTTAATCATTTCACTTTTCTATATATGTGTACATAATATACATTGGTATTTACTGGATATCCTGATAATGGGTTTGTGACAGCTTTTCTAGGCTGCTGATAACAGACTTTTGTAATATCAAAGGATACACTCACTACAAACATTGTATCCGAAGAGAACTTCACCTATTCTTTATTCTGTTTGGCCTCATGGTCCCTATAATCACTAAGTACCAATGCATATATAAACTTAAATAACATACATAAATCTGAAACAAATTTATGAGAAGTATGACCAGTGGTGCAACATAGAATATTAGGAGGGCCTCCTGCAAAGTAAGGCTTTGGGCCCCACCTCCGCAATATAGAGGTGTACATTATGCCATTGAATAAGACACATATTAAAACTTTCATTCAGTTTACATTTAAATATTTACTTCATAGTATCTAACCTAGGATTAATCCTGCTGCAAATAAGTTCATTTTTATCTAAATGATAATATTTGTGACAATTAATGCAATATTTTAGGTTTAGCCTTCAAAACTTAGAAATTATTTTTCTCCATTGAGGGTTGACATTTGTTTTCGAGTAAATAGATATTCATAGATCTTGAGAGTGTGAAGTAAACTATATTAAAACACTTTATATATATATATATATATATATATATATATATATAATTAGCTTATTTTTTCTGACATAATATAATTAGCTTTTTCTGACAGTAAGGTTTTTTTTTAATATATATATATATATATATATATATATAGAAATATTAAATTACAGGTGGACCTGTATATCATGAACTACTATCTTACGAACTTTTACCTAGAACTAGTTTATACAGTATATATTATTGAAAAAGATGATGAATTGCTGTACAGAATTTTCTACTTTAAGAACTTTTTTAGGATTTAGCGACTTTTTAGATAAAAAAAAAGCCCGACTATATATTAAAATTTTTAAAAGTAGTAATTATAAAATATTGAAAATTAAAATGGCTTTTTATTTATAAATATATATGTAATCAAAATTTGTATAGAGTTAAAAATTTTGGAATTTGAACAAAGTTAAATAATTAAGAACCATTTATGTATAATTAAAAATATTTCATAGTTTTGAATTTGATTTAGTTTTTAGTCTACATATATGTAATATTGATAATTATAATTTCTTTTTTTTCAAAAAGGATAAAAAAGAACATTTGATGATGACAATTATCCTCACTTTAAAGAAAAAACTCATTTTAGGAAAAAACTAATATAATACAACTAAAAATTTACCCGTATTGTATTATTATGTATTGTAATGTGTACACACACACACACACACAAGTTGCCTTTTTTGTTGAATTTCATTTTGTATGAGTTATTTGTCAATATAGGAAATATTCTCATACGTTGACAACTGAAATATTTTATTAATTTTAAAAGTGCAATAATATACTTCTACTCTATAAAAGCTATTGCTATTAAAATGTGTGTGTTCATATTTGAATATATATTTTTGTTAAATAAAAAATTCACACAAATATTTTTCATAAACAAATATTTTTTCCTCATCACCAGAAATATTTGCTTGATACATGATTAAAAATGCTGCTAAACTTTGTAAGGAAACAGAAAACACAAAGCATCTAATAAAACAATTTATCCTCTAACCATTATTGCATTAAAATTTTGTTAAAGAAAATGTACGATTACTTTTCCCATTCATTTTATCATACATAAAAAGTAAAACTTTTTTTAAAAAATGGACATATTATTCCAAATGGTTTTCTCAATTTTACGATTATTGCGACTCTTTATTTTTTGAAGTACATTATTCATTTCTAACAAAATTAAATTTCTTTAATGTTGCAAAGTAATTTATTTCCTTTAATTTAAACTTCATTGTATGCATTCATTGTATATCCATGAGTTTCTGACTTTTACAAATGCTTGCACGGAGAAATGTTTGCAAAAACGTTTTTCTCGGAATACTTTTCAAGTAAACATGGATACTTTTCTCCAGATTTCTTCAGGGATTAATTCCCTATAACTGATTCTTCCCTTTAACTGAGAAATTTTTCCCTCTTTCAAAGTGCGAATTCCTCTTTACCTTCCTAGCTCTAAAATAGATTTGTCCACTTTTCGCAGGATGCAGACACTAGTCAGAAAAACAGGAATATTAGAAAAGCTGATTTTTTAATATTTCTTTATCTATGCCCTTTCGTGAAACGTCTGCATTGCGCGAATCAAACATTAGGGAAGGGACTAGTCTACTAAAGAGAAGGTGGAAGGAGAATGTTAGCAGGGAGGAAGTAAGTAGGGATTAGGGAAACAACCGCGAATGATGAATAACCGTAAACGTAGTTGATTTAGTTCGTCATTTTTCCGTTTGCTGATTTCGTTTTAAATTTCGTTCGAAATTTTTAAAAATGGCTGATAAGCATTTGAAAGAACAGCAGCCCTTTTCAGGGTTATCTGTGAAGTTAAAACGGCTTTGCGCATTATGTGATGAGAAATTTCGTACGATGTGAGAATTAAAAAAACACTACATAGAATACCATGATGATTTTAACTGAAACATGAAAAACACGTATTTAGCACATATGAAGGTTTTGAAGAGTGGAAAAAGGAAGAAGAAATAAGAACGAAGTCGTTTTTTGTGAAACGTGGAGGCGCCAAGAAAGTAACAAACAAGCAATTTACTTATTATATGTGTCATAGGAGTGGTATTGCAATTATTAAATCAGAAAAAACGCCATGAGAAGATAGGAGGATCTATCAAATGTGTAAAGACATGTCCAGCTTTTATGACATCTATCCGAGAACAACAAGAAGCGATTAAAATAACAGTTGAGTATCAATCTGTGCATGCTGGTCATGAAATGGAGGTAGAGTAAACTTAATCTTCATGGAGATGATAGAAGAAATTTAGCTGCTCTTCTGAAAGCAGGGGTACCATCTACAAAAATTATAGAAGATATTCAAAATAAATGTCTACCTATTAAAAGATTAGGACTATTAACTAAAAAGGATCTTCATGATGTAAGTCACAGTTTTAAATTAGATAAAACAGTTTTACATTCTGAAGATTCAATACCTGTTGATTTGCAGGTTTAAAAAAATGCAAAGGGGCTCCTATAATCCTATTTTAGAGTACAAACCAGATTGTTCTGCTCTCACAAATAATCCACTGATCAAAAAACAGGATTTCATTCTCTGCATAATGACGGAAGCGCAGTTGGGACTGCTGGAAATATATGGCAAAAATATTATTATGATTGACTACTCATGGCACTAATCAATACGGTTATCTTCTGACAACAGTAATGGTATGGGACGATAATCAAGAAGGATTACTAGTAGCAATTTGCTACTCCAATAGAGTATGTAGCTTTATACTTGAACCATTTTTGAGGAAATAAGAAACAGGCTGACTCATTTACAGCCAAAAGTTTTTATGTCAAATGCTGCTGCTGCTTTTGGAATGCTTGACAAAGAGTATTTGGAGATGTTAAATGCAACTTGCTATGAAGTTGGCATGTATCACGAAGCTGGAATAGGAATATTAGTTCTAAAGTAAAAACCCAGATATAAGAAAGGAGATGAAAAATAAATTGACTACATTGGTGTCTGAAATTAACGAATCAACTTTTGAACGCATTTATGATGATTTTTTTGTACAAAATTATATAAAAAATGAAAAATCAAAAATTTTGTAGAATACTTTGTTAAAAATTATGGAGGAAGGAAAAAGAAAAGTGGGCATATTGCCACAGAATTGGATGAATAAACGTAAACATGAAATTAGAAAGGTGGCACAGATTGTTAAAGTATGAAGAAGGCAATGTTAAAACCATCGAATGATTAGATGAATCTCTTTCGATGGTTCTGAATGCAATTTCGAAAAAATTGACGAGCCGAATAATTACCATGGAAAGGGGAAAACTAACATCTAAAATATCTACAATAAGGACACAACAGCAGAAAAGTTGTTCAGAAATGGGGAAAATTATTCGGCTGAACAAATCGAACCAGCAAAATGGTTGTATGTAAAAGCATAGGGAATGCAATTTATACATATGAAATAAACAAAGTAAACAACTGTGCTTGTCCGATCCATTGCATCACATGCAATATATGTATTCATTCATTTAATTGCAATTGTGTAGATTACGCTGTAAAGTTTACTATTTGTAAACATATTCACTATATTTGTCAGAAATTTCCATATACAGTTGAAAATGTTAGTAATGAAACCACACTAACGATAGATGAAGATTCAAATCATTTGAGGAGAGAAAAAGAAGCAATTTTAAGAGAAAAGGAAAAGTGCGTTGTGTGTCAGGAACGTGCAGAGTTAGTATACGAACGAATAAGGAGACGTACGCAATTTATAAACACTGCAGCAAGTGTTGCAAGCACAGAAGAAATGAAATGTTTAGATCAATGTCTAGAAGACTTGAAGCATATGGGCTATTCAGAATTTGGCTCATCTCTATGAAGTATTGAAAGTTTTCTAGCCAATAGGTATATCATTAAACAGTGGCAAAAGAAAAATTCCAGATTTTAAAACAAGCAGAAGCTAGCCAATGTTATGTAAGTAGACTTTATAAGCATTCACTCTTACATCATTTCATGTCATTGTGGTTCTTGAAATGCATAGCTGAAAGATACGTGTATTTCTTGCAGAACTTGTCAGTGTATTTCTTGCAGAACTTGTCAAGATTAAAACTGCGAATGTAAAAATCTTCATCAATATTTTTACTTTATGTCAGGGTACAATGGAGTTTCAAAAGCAATTTTGTTTTAAATTGCCTATGAATTTTTTCAAATTTAAGGGAAATATGTAATGTTACAGATGTCAATGTACAAAATTTAATGAAAATATCTAATAGTTTCTGTGATATTAAAATTTTAAATTGTACTGAATAACTTAATACATTAAAAAAACTCCATATGCAACTAGAATCAGTCTAAACTGTCAAAAGTCTTACATAATGTTCACACACACATTTTATACATAAAAATAAATCTTCAGTTTTTTTCCTTAAAAACTAACTTAATGTTGTCCGGTTTTTATTATTTGCATTCCTTATTATTTAAATAAAAAATGCATATATTTATACACCTTTTCACTGTAATAGAGGAAAATGTGTTGCATAGGGAACATTTTAGTTTTTGAAACGACAGAAATTATATTTTCCTTAAATAAAGATTTTAATGTATATGGTGATTATAAGTATTCAACCACATTTGATAAAAGCAATTATTGCTATAATTAAGGGATACTATATTGTTTACAACTTATTTTCTTCATGACATTCTAATAAATATACCTAATTTTCAGCAATAAACAAACTTTCAGTTGGAAATGAAAAATTTAATATTTTGATGTAATCATTGAAAATATGACTGCAAAAGTATTTTAAATTCAAACAAACCCCAGTACTTTATATATACAACATATCCAAATGTTAAATAATAAAACATGTCTGCTTGATCACAGAATTACTACTTTTATTTATGAATAACTTACCATTGTAAGAGTACAAAGATTTCAAATTAAATTAAAAAAAAAAAAGAGTACTGAAAATTTCCAGCTCCAATAAACTGAGGTCATTCTTTTTCCTTATGTTTGTCTTTTTAATATTTGCAAATTTTTTTCTCTCTTGTTTTTAATATTTTTCTATAAATCTTTGCGACTACCTCCAATGATCGCATCGGTTTTCTCAACCTTACGATTATTGCGACTCTTTATTTTGAACCACATTATTCATTTCTAACAAAAATTAAATTTCTTTAATGTTACAAAATCATTTATTTCCTTTAATTTAAATTTCATTGTATGTCCATGAGTTCCTGACTTTTACAAATGCTTGCACGGGGAAATGTTTGCAAAAACGTTGCTTGGAATACTTTTTAAGTAAACATGGGTACTTTTCTCAGATTTCTTCAGGGATTAATTCCTTATAACTGAGAAGTTCTTCCCATTAACTGAGAAATTTTTCCCTCTTGCAAAGTGCGAATTCCTCTTTACCTCCCTAGCTCTAAAATAGATTTGTCCACTTTTCACGTGATGCAGACACTAGTCAAGCTAATACTATTTACTTAGTACACATTTCGCTTGTTAAACATTCTATTAGTCGCCGAAAAATCGATAATCTAGCAATAATATCAACCTTGCTCTGTTAGCCAAAAATTTCACAAGTTATTTTGAAAAAATACTGAATTAAATTATATAAAATCTGAAATCTGAAATCTACAGATCATCTTTTATCCTAATAGTTATAAAAAAGTTTCAAAAACTTGCATTAAAACTTTGAAAAACTGAGTTGAATTTCGATGTTTTCCCATAGATTAACATTAAACCGAAAGTTCTGGTGAACTGCACTCAATGTTGTTGTTTACAAACTAGAACTTGTCCATAGGGTTACAGCGGGAAATTACCAACAAAAGTTATTTCTAATATACATTATCCCCATGGCAACCACATCCACTGACGATAAAAATATTATGACAACTATATTGTAATGTTATCGTCCATCTTGGCGAACATAAACAACAACTTGGCACTATTACTCCCGATATCAAACTAGCACCTAATTTCTTTTATTATTTCTGTGAAGTTCAATTTCCATCTCAAATGCTACTAAGGTGGCTGAGGCGAAGTGTGATGCAACCAGAGTTGCCAGAAACTTATGCAGCAAAGGAGCGAATCGATTTCCACTTGTAGGTAAATGGACTCGATACACATGACACAGGCTGTAAACAAATAGCCACGTGCTACATTCGACTGAGTATTATGGAGGCAATTTCGGATTTGCATCTACACTCATATAAAAAACGAAATACTGTAGCGTATCAAATTTCTAAAAGATATTCTGGCTGAAATGTGTGAGTACTTTTTAATCATTTCATTTTCAATACTTTTTGTTTTTATCAAGTACGCCGACGATATTTCAAGTTTTAAAAGGGTGCAGTAATTTCTGAGCATTTTGAATTCGAAGAATTTTAATTTTGAAAATGTAAAGAAACACACAGATCAGTGTACCACTTATGCGATCTATTCTGAATGCTCTGTAACTGATAAGTTTTTATGCAGTTGATCACCAACGATTTTTTTTTTCGGGCATTTTAAGATTATTTCAATAATAACTAAGGACAAGTTCTACTTTGTAAACAACAACATTGACCTGGAATCCGTGTAATGTTGAGTATGTTTGCAAAAATATCTTGTACACTTTTTTGATTCATTTAAGGCAAGGTTGACACAATTGCTTGATTATTGCGGTTTTTGGCGACTAATGGAATGTTTAAAATCAGAACATCTATTATCATAACTGTATTGATTTCTTTGGTTTTTTTTGTTTCTTTATTGTTTATCAAATGAAAAGTAATGACAAGCATTTTGGAATTTTTTTAAATAATTGCGTTTGTTAAATTTTTTATTATTTAGAATATAATTAGGTACTTATTTTGCATGCACTTATTTTGACATATAAAACTTCATTATAGATACTCTACTACATTTTTTCCCTATTTAACTTAAAAATAGTTATAAATATGTGAAAAGTACTTATTTATATTTTGTTAATTTTTGGCTAGTTTAAGATTAATGAGTGTATTTAATTTCTGAATTGTATGCACTTATTACACTTTAATAGCTTTTATATGAAAAGTATTAATTATAATACATAGAAAATGCATTTAACCCTCCGAGTGGTTTGGTTTCTCCTCAAAAGTTATTCCGAAAGCGTTTTACTTTTATTTTACCATTCTCTTCAAAAATGCAACAGACTTCATTTCTTTCCACCTTTTAAAACTTGGGAGGTCAAACGGGGGCAATTTTATGACTTAGTTCGATCACTTTGTCCAGGGAGAACCAGGATAGCAATCATTTACAGCTAGCTGTTAAAGTGCCTTGGGCAATCTTGTATGAAAGTTGTTGTTCCACTCGCTCGTTTTCCCATATGTTCAGTCAGAGTAAAATTAAAACAAAATGAAGGGTAAAAAAAACATGAAATAAATGGTGTATTAGAAATTGAAAAATAGTTATATTTTCTTCAAACAGAATTTATTTTTCTGTCATTTTTTAAAAATTAAAAATATATATATATATTTTTGGTATTGCGATTTGTACAAGAAAAAGCATCCTATATTCATTTTTGAATACGAGAGTAAGAAAACGCGCTCACTTTCCTGTTTTTTAAAAAAAAGTAACGAGGTAAAAAAGGGTAAAGGCCCTATCTCTTTTTTTAAACAATAAGACAATAAATGGTGCATACGATGATATACATACGATGATTATATTTATGAAATAAAACCGATCTTTCTCTATTCAATTATATTTTTAATTGAAAATAACATAAAAAATATTTCAATACTTTTAATTTATTTTAATTAAAATCATATAAATGATATTTTTATGTTAACTGAATATTTTTCGGAAAAAATCTAAATTTTCATTCCTAGTGTTCTCCTTTTCGAACTTCTTGCATTAAATAAAAATTTCTTTTGTACATCGGCATTTGTGATGGACATAACACACATTCAGTCAATAATTTATAATTTTAATGGGGGATATACTTCTTCAAATGCGCATGACATTACTTCTAACCATTTTCTACTCAAGTTTAATTTCTTATCTTTATGTTTCTTTTATTACAAGGAAAAATGTCACTCATCGATAACTACATTTTCACACAATTCAATCATTACAAATTCTATTGTGAGAAAAGTTCTCCGTATTTAATTTTGTCTTTCTAAACAGTACACTTAAAAACAATTTTGTTCTGTGAAGTTAACCGACAGTTCCACAATGTATCCATACCAAATTTTAAAAACAAATTTAACACTTGGAAATGTATCCTGTATTAAATTTCTTGAGTACACACAAATATTTCCTACTGTAGAGAAGACATAGTATGAGAGATGTGGTGTATGGTTTTGAAAGAATGTTTTCGTACGTGTAGACTATTTTTGAAAATTTAAATATCACTGAAGCTGATCATATAACTGCAAATGAGCCTTATTTTAGTGTGTGCGGTTATCAAAATGAAACACTTCACTGTTAAACAGCCTATTAGTTTAAATTCAATATCAAAGTATTCGCAAAATGGCTTACAACTTTTATACAAATTGTAAAGAAACTGAAATATAAATATATCTTAATGCAGTCAAAAATATTCATAATATGTAAATATCCTATTCTCCCTTTTTTTGAGTACATTTTAAAAACTCTGTTACTAAAAGCAATTTTTTATATTTTTAAACGAGGCATAAAAGCTCACACAGTTATAAAAATGTTATCATTTTTTAATTTACTACTATAAAACGTACATGGATTGTAAGTTCAGTTCTAAAATCCTAAAAGCTTTTACGCTCGTATTCACCCCTATCCTGACCCAGCGATGAAACCTGGAGTTAAGTAACCGGCAGTACACTCCAGGTTAGAGCATCAATTCACAGCTCTTTTTCGACCTCCAGTTACTTGACTCTGGGTTTCTTAACCTGGGTTTGCTGGTCGATTCCCATTGGTCGAAATAAACCCCGTGACTTCCGGCTGGAGCTGCAATTTCTATATTCGCCTCGTGCCAGCTAGTTTTTAACCTTGGGTATCGCTGAAATGAATCCCAACAGAATTTATTTTACTCAGTAAAAAAAAGAGTTAAACAGATCTTCGATTCAACAAATAAATCTTTGCAAAGGGTGTTTTTTTAGAGGTATAGAACTTTAAATTGCAATAAAACAACGATGTATTATTCGATTGACATGAATTTTTATTTGAAAGATAATCTTGTGGCATTACATTTTAAATATGATCAAGCAAGGCGTAGATTCGTCGAATGGGCCCAAAACGAGATTGCCGTTGTTCCCGATTTTCATAAGTGAATTTTGTTTAGCGATGAAGCGCACTTCTGGTTGAATGGCTACGTCAACAAAAAACTGCCGCATTTGGAGTGAAGCTAATGCACAAGTGTATGTCGAAACACCGTTACATCTAGAAAAACTGACTGTTTGGTGCGCTTTATCGGCTGGTGGAATCCTTCTTCAAAAACAAAGAAGGCCACAACGTTACAGTCAATGGTGATCGTATAGAGCCATGATTACTAACTTTTTCATTCCTGAATTGAACAATCATGATGTCCAGGAGCTGTGGTTCCAACAAGACGGCGCAACATGTCACACAGCTCGTGCCACAATCGATTTATTGAAAGACACGTTTGGTGACCGCCTAGTTGCACGTTTTGGACCTGTGAATTGGCCTCCAAGATCTTGTGATTTGACACAGCTAGACTATTTTCTGTGGGGCTATGTAAAGTCATTGGTCTATGCGGATAAGCCACAAACGCTTGACCATTTGGAAGACAACATTCGCCGTGTTATTGCCGATATACGGCCACAAATGTTGGAAAGAGTCATCGAAAATTTGACGTCCAGATTGGACTACATCCGAGCCAGCCGTGGCAGTCCTATGCCAGAAATCATATTTAAAATGTAATGCCATAAGATTATCTTTCGAATAAAAAAATTCATGTCAATCGAATAATACATCGTTGTTTTATTGCAATTTAAAGTTCTATACCTCTCAAAAAAACACCCTTTATAAGGTAATGTTAACTTTTTCACTATAGCGTTTTACAGGGTTTGAAACAGGTACATAGATGGGTAAAAAAATCGAATGTTATAACATGTTTTTAGGTGAGATTTGAAACAAATGGGGACCTTTTTGTGACCTGAAATGAGTTAAATGGGGTAAAAATTTGGAATGGGAGCCTCAGACGGTAATTAGAGGTTGGTTCAAACAATCCTGCTAAACTACGCAATTGTTTGCCTTGTATGTAAATATTTTTTGTAAATATTTTCTTGTAAATTTCATTTTTGCCTGAAACCAGTCTCATTTTTTTGTCCAAAAAATATCAAGCTTGGAGACAAGAGTATGTAAAAAATGGTTTCGGTAACAAATTTATTGGACCAGTGTCGTCATCGCACCATTATTGTGTTTGGAAATCTGGGCCGGTGGCCGGATCGAGTCACGTATTACGAGCAATACAATCCTTATACCATCATTTTTGAACCCAACTTTGGTGCCCACATTCCTCGGTCGTTTGGAGAAACGGTGATTGTGTTTACGAGTCATTTGGATCTGACCTGGGACAAAGGGGTCGAGTTGAGAGTCTTTCAAGTGGGTCGTCCTCCCTCTCACCGAGTTGGGGATGCCTATCAACCTCAAACTACGGATGCGCATATTTTGGAATTTACAGACTGTACTTGAGTCACAGACGTGTACATGAAATGGTTGACGTGGTTGGAGGATTGGCAAATGCATCGAGACGAAAACATCGCTTGGCACATGGTGGGTCTCCAACCTTGTAAGCGGGCGTTGGAAAAAACTTGCAGCGCTCGCATGAAAAGGCTGTGGTCAATTGGATGCCATCTGACGTCACGCTCCTCGAGCATATATAAAGCGAGCAACCAGTGGCTAGAATTATTCTTGTTTTCTCAAATTGAAGCAACAAGTCTGTCTCGAATCAACCAGCCTAATTTGCTCATGCCAGTGTGTTTCATCTTGATGGCAAGCCAGTGCGCATCGAATTCTCCATTGCCACGATTCTCAGGGATGGCAGCGATCCCGAAGTGATTTGCATCACCGTGAATCATGCCGGGCAAACTTCAAGCCGAAAGATTTTCAATCCAACTGCCAAGAGAATGCCCGTCTTCGTCTTGTACACCACCCGTTACCCAAGAGTGTGCCCGTGGAATACATGCCCTTTTGCGCGAGGGGCAAGTTTAGTCAGCTGGCCCGAGGCAACAGGGGCCTGATGGTGATCAAAGGAGTGGAGCAACAAAAATTTTTCAAGAGCTCGGACTATTTGCTATGGGCTTGGAGACGCTGCTGAAATTCAAAGACATTTGCGATGGAACCTTTCCCAACCCCGTGCATGAGGATCTGCACGAGGAAGAGGACATTTCGTGCTGCACCATGGTAAAATCTTACCAATTTGCCAAATACCTGCAGCAGTTTAATAAGCTGCACGCTGAATGGAGCTACAAAGTTACGGTATTGACACAGTAAATGAACATTGGCCCGGAAAAGGAGGATCGAGTCGACACAAGAGTCGACTCGGTCCCTCTTTTCGGGCCAAATATTCTACGAAGATTGGAGGGTTAAGAACTTGTGCTGAATCATGCTGAAGGCGCTGTTTGATGCAGCAAGATTGGATTCATCTGTATTGTGGAACCTTGACGCTAAAGGTATCTTTCATCGGCAATATATGTCTGGTGATTTACGGTTGGAAATCATCAGCCAATAGGAATCGATTTACGTGACAGAGCAGAGTAAAAAAGGCTAGTGCTCAACCACCAGAAACATACTCACTCATCAACATGTCTCATCTAACCTTTTTCGCCAATGCCAATGTCCTTCACCATGGTAGTCAACCTGTCCCTATCGAACTGTCGATTGCTAGCATTCAGAGGATGGCAAAGATCCAGAAGTGATTTGCCTCACGGTGGACCACTCGAACCTCCTTACGACCTCCTCCAAAGACAGCCGAGCCAACAGGTACATCAATGAATGGCTCAGCTTGAAGAGCCACCTGCACGGATCTGTACCCCTCGAATACCTATCTTTATGGGTCAGGGGGCAAGTTTTGTCACATGGAACAAGGAAACAGAGGCCTCATCGTCGTCAAGGGCTTGGACCAGAGAAAATTTTTTGAAAAGCTTGGACTTTTTAGCATCAACCTGAAAATATTGCCCTATTTCCGGGATTTGAATGACCACACCCTGCCTAACCACCTGCCCGATTAGGTGCACGAGGACTATGACATTTCCGAGTCCACCATGGTGAAATCCTACCGATTTGCGCGATACCTACAGCAATTTAACAAGTTGCAGGCTGAATGCAAAAAACAGACTGCCCATCTAGTAGAGTGAGTGAAAAAAATTTACCGAAAAAGGGGTCGAGACGATACAAGAGTCTACTCTTTCCCACTTTTTCAAGACACACAATATGCCAACGTTGGAAGGATAACAACATGCACCAGCCAATAGAAATCCATTCACGTGACCTCCTTAGAATATAAAAGGCAAGCAGCCAAACATTCAGTTATATTTTCATGGAGCATGCTAAATGTTTTTCGTTAAGATTGTCAGGATTTGAAGTGATTAATTTTCTCAAATTCTGGCAGTCTTATCGGCAAATGTTTTTAGCCAAAATCTTTAAGTCCGAAAATTGGGGTGGTCCCCCTTTTTTCGGGTCAATTTCTAGACCAAGATTGGAATGCATCAAATATAGATTAGACTTACCTGTTAATAATTGTCGTCTTCACACACCCAAATTGAAGGGCTTGTCTCGTTTAGTTGGCATGTCCCCGGTTTTCTCACCAAGATTGGAGGGCTTGTCTCGTTGAGTTGGATGGTCTCCTGTTTTCTCACCAAGATACATACATTTCATTTGATATGCCAAGAATTTCATTTGACCCCTTCAAGATGTTTGAATTTCATTTGTTGATGACCCCTGTCTAAATTGTCGCTGCGGGGTGGAATGAAAATTTTCTCTCGCCCCGTGTTAAAATATTTTTGGGAGAAATCTGAAAAATTTTGACTAACGCCTCTGGGATACTTTGTGTCCTATTTTAATTTAGACCTTACATTCAAGTTTGGGATAAAAATTAGGTGAAACATGGACAATATTCATATAAAAAGAGTCGTTTAAAAGGAAAAAGAGGGAACAAAACAACAAAAATGCGGTGTTGAGATGGTTTTCGTTTCAAATGAGATGGTTTTCATTTTAAATGAGAGAGTTTCAAATGAGATGGTTTTCATGATTAATTTCAAATGAGATAGTTTCCAAAAAGGTCGTTTTCATTTCAAAAATGTCGTTTTCATTTCCAAAAGGTCGTTTTCCATTTCCGATCATTTCTTGAAAGGGTCACGGTGCTCAACTATTTTTTCGACCGACTGCATACATACAATTTCAAACATTTTTCAATAAACCATTAAAACAAATAACCATAGGAATTGTCGCTTCTTAGTGAAGTCATACATAGACAGTGGCGGCGCTAGACCACGCGTGGACGTCGGCGAAATTAGGGTTCGCGAGGCCTCCTTTTTTTCCCAGTCAAGAAAACGTTAAATTATATAAGCCGAATTGTATTTAAACTGATGTATGAGTAAACGAGATTTATTGCTAATCAAATGATGTCAAGAATTACACAAATAGAAATTAAAATAGACGAACTTTTCGGTTTTGGCCTCACTGCACTTTTTCACGATTATGTCATAGCTAACACTAGCCACGATTTCAGCTTCAATTGATAGAACTGATAATGCAGATAGTCTCTCTTGACTCATCGTGCTTTTCAAGTAGGTCTTAATCAATTTTAACTTTGAGAAGCTTCTCTCAGCGGAAGCAGTACTGACGGAACTGTGAGCATGATTCTAATTGTTATATAAACATTTGGATATATTTCTTCCAAATTATTTTCTAAAATGTACTGAATGAGTTGTTTCGCGTCGTTGATAGAGTCTAGTGAATTCATTTTTAAAAGTTGGAGTTCTTCATGTAGTTCGAAAGGTTGTATGTCGCTGTTTTCGCCTTCCCGAAGTATTGTACCTAAATCACAATACAATACCTGAGAAGGTCTTCTTTTGATATAGAATTTAAATAACTGATATCATAAATAAAACCAAATATTCATTGAACGCTTTAAATCGGCATTAGGTGTCGACTATAATAGCATCAATCGTTGTGTTAAAAAGTTAACTCTGTACTGCATTTCAGAAGATTGAATAGGTTCATCAATATGTTCATAACCGAAATTTCGTTTTTTTTTCCTGGATGTTCTTTTTTCTTTAAATTGAGACTCAATTTCGAAAGAACTTTTCTCTACAAATAATCGAGCTTGTGCAACACTATTGTCAAATCTTGTATTATGGAATTCTTGAATCCAGCTGCAAAATGACCGTAAAGTATCAATAGCGACTATCAAGTTGACTTGAACCGATTGCCATAGTTTGCTTATATCATCAAATTGTCAAAATATTGCTTTTACTGCTCCTATTCTACTTTCCCACCGTGTCCGTGTTTCAGACAGATGTTTTAATGTCAATTTTAATTTAGTTTTTACAATATCCCAACGCTTACTTGACTTTGAAAACAGCACATAGATTTTATTGATGAAGCCAAAAAACGTTTTGGCTGTTGCAGAAGAGTTAGTTGCATCAATCAAAAGCAAATTCCAACTGTGGCATCCGCACGGTGTGAAGAATGCTCTTGGGTTTATATTGAGTATTCTTGTTCTGAGACCTTTATTAATACTGACCATATTGGCGCCATTATCACATCCCTATCCTCGACAGTTTTGGATATCTAGACCATTTCTTTCCAGTTCTTGTAATATTGAATTTATTATATATTCTCCCGTTGTTTCTGCGAAAGCAATAAAATCAACAAAATGTTCCTCTATTGCTCCAGTTGAGAAATTGCAAAATCTTAATATTATTGACATTTGTTCAACGCGGCTGATATCCTTGGTACAATCGAGCAAGAAAGGGTAAGTATTTTGCTTGTTTAACTCTGTGTATAATTTCCTCAATAACTGATTTAGACATTAATTCAATTCATTCATTTTGGATGTCGTGGCTCAGATAATGTTGAGTAAGTTGCTTTTCCTTAATACGTTGCATATGCTCCCGTAGGGTCAGATCATATTTCGATAAGAACTTAAATAGATCTATAAAATTGCCACTGTGTCTGCTATCGTTAAATTTAAGGGATTCTCGATGAGCTCTAAATGATAAATTGTGGGAGACTAAGTAGTTTATTATATCAATCATTCTTTCAAACAAATTATATCAGTACTTTAGCGATTCCTTAATCGATCTCTCGTTATCCTTATCTATTGTTTTCCCGTGTTTCATTCCCTTATAGAATTTCATCCATTTAATCATGCATTCCATGTGTCCTTGACTTTGTTCATGTCTTTGCAATATCCGACTCAAATCTTTCCAGTCGCAACATCCTTCTTTTACCAACTGTGTCTACGAATGGGAAAAAAGTCTATATGGAAAGCAATAAACTTTATCTTGAAAAATGGAGTAAACTAACCATCTGCGATGTTGCTAAGTTGTTTAGTTTCCATAGTGTTGCCAGACGATTCTGGATAATGCCCGTAAAGTACCAATCACTCTCTTTACGCGCGCAACTGTATGAAAATAAATAAAAATGAATAACTAAATTTTAAATAATTAAAAACTTTGCGAGGCCGTCGGGCCACTGTACAAAAAAAAAGTAAACAAATCCATTTTTACAATTGTTTTTTCTCCATATTTATATAAAAATTAACAAGGCAAAACCTTTTTTTTTCTCTTCTAGAAAAACAAACTCATTTGAATATTTGAGAAAGTTAATTGAAGGAGATAGATAAATTTGAGTTTGATGATTTTGTGGAATATTTGAGAAAGTTATTGAAGGAGATAGATAATTTTGAGTTAATGATTTGGTAGAATATTTGAGAAAGTTATTTGAAGGAGATAGATAATTTTTGAGTTTATAAGTATGTGGTAAATTTGAGAGTTGTTTGATATAGAGATGGAAAATTTTGAGTTGATAATTATGTGGTATATTTGAAAAAGTTCTTTGATATGGAGATGGAAAATTTCGAGTTAAGAATTGTGTGAGATTTTGAGTAAATAAGTTGATGGACATACATAATTTTTAGTTAATGGTATTGTGGAGAAGTTGATTAACTATTTGAAAGTTACAGATAAGTTTAGTTAGTGTTATTGAGGTACAGGATATAGATGATTTTTGAGGTAATGGTATTTTGGAATAGTTGGAGAATCATTTAAAGGTTACTGAGAATTTTGAGTTAATGTTATAGAGCAATATTTGGCTAATTGATTCGATGGTTATAGATGAATTCGAGTTAGCGGTATGATTGAAAATTGAGGATGTTTTTTTTTTTAATTTTTTACGAGTATAGTGAACCATTGTGATGAGTTTGTTAATTATTGTAAATTAATACATTGAATTACTTGGAATGTTAATAAGTAATGTTGATTAGTGAAGTGAATTTTTTTTTTTAGGGGGAGGGGAGAATTATGTTGTTTAATTATATGATGCACTTGTAATAAATTTTTTTTGTTTGTTCTGGTTAAATTTACTTCGAATGTTTTGCCACATATGTCATGGGTTGCATTATCAAGTTTTTGTTTACAATTTTTTTCCTCTCTTATATTTTCAACTGCATTTGGGATTTCTGGAATTCATTTCTCAATATGGCAATTCACATGTATTGAATGCAGAAGAAATTGTTTTTTTTTTTTTTTTTTTTTTTTCTCTCAAATTTTTTTTTAAAGTATTAAGCAATATAGTTATTTTTTTTATAATCGGATTTGCATTTTTTTGTCTTGATTGTGCATTCTGTTTCTTGTGTCGGCGGTCGCCGGCGATCCTCCTATCGCAGGAAATAGGATGTTCTGTTTTTTACCACCTTTGTAAACATTGGGGGTGCATCCTTTTCACATGCACACTTATCGTTTGCAATTCTAAATTTAATTGTATTAATTTTTTTCATTTAAATTGTAACCAATGCTTGTAGTGAATTTTTTAAAATTTCAAAGGCTATTAAGCATTCTCAGAGGTTATAAAATTTTTCTTTATTTTCCTGTGCACATTCATCGCTTGAATTTCTAACTTTTAATTTACAATAATTTTTTTTTTTAACAAAAGATTGTAATCAATGCTCTTAGTAAATCATTGCAATTTCTTATGCTTTGAGCATTGTTAAAGGTTACAATACATTTTTTTGGTGGTCTGATACATGCACATCATATTATTCATGTCATGATTTCGATGTTATATGTTTATGCTGTGTTTGTTTTCTTAGTGCTACGTTCTTATTGATTATGCGTGTTTCACTTGTTATTATTTCTTTACCACAATTTTTTTTAATGTTTGTATCTGTGGTTATTGTGAGTATCAAAGCTATGATATATGTATTTTTTGAATTTACTATGCGTTTCTTGACTTGATATTTTTCATTTGGTGTCTCACGATTAATTGAGATCATTCAATTCATTCTATTTGTTATTATATATATATATAGTATTTGTGAATTATTCGGTGACCCATGTCTCATCTCAAATTTTTTTTTTTTTGGAAGGTGAATTTAATTTCAGTTGTTTATTGTTGATTTCCCCCCATTTTTTCCCTCACAGCGTTCGGGGAATTGGGACTTTGAAAACTTTACTTAATAATTTTTTTCTGTTGCATTTTCAATTGCAAATTATGGGGAGGACGCCGTTGGTGCTTGGGGTCTGCTGCGGATGTCAACTGGGGTCGACTTTCTCTTTTCTCCACACTGGTTTTGGTTCTATTACTAATATGGTTTCCCTGAGAGACAATTTTTTTCTCTTGCAGCGTATATGGAACCTCTGTATTCAGCATTTGCTGGAACCCACGGGACCGGTAAAATTTTCTACTCATCGTGGACGGACTACAGACTTTTGATGTGTTGCCTAGCACGACAGACGATTCCTCTACTCATCGTGGATGGACTGCAGACCTTTTGATGTGTTGCCTAGCACGACAGACGATTCCTCTACTCATCGTGGACGGACTGCAGACCTTTTGATGTGTTGCCTAGCACGACAGACGATTCCTCTACTCATCGTGGACGGACTACAGACTTTTGATGTTTTGCCTGGCTCGAAAGACGATACCTCTGTTCATCGGGGATGGACTGCAGACCTTTTGATGTGTTGCCTCACCGGAGCGCCGAACTTTCTTCGCAGTATCGATGCATCAGCTACTTTTTCTTGTCGGGACACATGATTGCTGAACTTTCTTCTCGTGATAGAACATTGTTTTTTTTTTTTTCGCTGGTTGTATTTTTTTGTGCTGTGTATTTGAAAGAGGGGAGGAGTGATGGGAGCCCAGAATTTCCGATCTTAGAATTCGCCCCTGAGACGGCTTAGAATTTGTATGCGAGTCCTTGGACCGGATGTGGTGAAATTCCTTTTGGTGGGGTGCGTCAAGAAAGTTCACTAAACCCATAAACTGTGAGGTGGTGTAACACTGCGCTGTCCTCGGTACCAATCAGAGAAAATTACACTGGACAAGACAAAGAGTCCACCCTAGGATTTCGGTGTGAAATGTCACCGAATAAAACGGGACGCACCCCGATTTTAGAAACAGAGAGCCGATCCCAGAGCTGCAGATAATCAAAAAAAAAAAACTCCGGAGATTCCGGACATCAACCATGTCCTTTTCCCAGCTCCCTCCCTATCTCAAGCTAAGTTAATTTTTGATCTTCTTGTAGTAAAGTAAATTTCCATATACTTGTGCTTAAAATAAATTTAATAATGTTTTAAAAACTATACGATCAGAGTGTTTGATTTAGTGTGAGATGAGTGTTTTAAACTTAGAATTAGTTAACTTAACTTATAGACATGATGCGATGTGAAATTAAGAAACTGGATTCAAAGTTTTAGAAATTAAATAAGTTTAAAATAGCGTCGCATCAATAGTACATATTTTAATATACATAATAAAATAAATTACAAGAGAATAAAATTAAAAAAATATAATAAAAGAAAAAACAATGGATGACAACCACAAAACCAAATTTAAAGGTATTGGTAACCATATAGCAATGTTATCGCTTAACTTGACATTTGTCAACAACAACACTTGGTACGTAGTGTACCGATATCAAATTAGAACATTAATTTTAATACTCAAAAACGACAAGCTGTCTCATTTCCCCTCCAACCTGAAATGTAAAAAAAAAAATGTCTTAAGAATTCTTTCTACTACCTATCTCGTTTTTCTGCTTTTGTAATTCCATGGAAGAAACTTGATACTAATAACGGACAAGTATAATTGAATATAAATAAATATGATAATTTTCTGAGGTACACAAGTCTTTCACTTTTTTCCCCACTGAAACAATCAAGGGCCAGCTTTACGAATTAGTTTTCAATATCCCATTATCTAAAAAAGAAGAAACTTTTTTCATCTATGCTTTAATATGTTAAAAATATATTTATGTCAATAAGTATATTTTTCCAACTAATGCAGTAGAAATAAAAACACAGAAATCTTGGTCTACCTGAAAAAATGCAATATCTATAAAAGAATTACTTGTTTTATTATTATGATGCTTCCTGTATGTAAATTCTTATAAAATCTTTGCTGTAATAAAATACAGGGAACACCAGTATGATCACACAGGACTCAGAAAGGGGGAAACGTAATATCACATATCATACCGTGTTACAAGAAGATATCAAGATATGTAATCATGATCCTGAACAAATAAATAAATAAAAGCGTAAAATATACTTAATAGGATTAAATATCAAGAATCTGATGTATATCTCATTCATTTTCATCCAAATAAACAAAACACTATGGTCACATTAAAGGTGTGTTATAAAGCAGAAGATAAATATGTTGTAAATTAAAACTTTGACTGAGCTTGTGTGTTAATTATATATACAGTGGGCCACAAAAGTGTTCGTACACTTGCAAATTTCTTATAAAATTTAATGTTTTCGACTAATAAATATTAATGTATTGTGATTGTAATTTTTTTTGTAATATCTGCAATTTGTTTTTAATGGAATGACATAATTAATTTTTTTAAAATATTATAACTATTTTTTAAAAAATTAATAATTAGAAAGCTAGTAAAAATTATGCCACCAAAGTCGTCGGACACTTAACAAAAATCTCAACTAAGCTTTAAATATTTTCAAAAGCAGATTAGCCGCCCTTTTCTGAAATTCTTTCCCCCTTTTAAAGGTTTAATATCTTGAAAGATAATTGGGGACGGTGGAAGCAACACAGCAGGACACTGATTGGAAGTTTTATGGCTCGCAAGAAACCCCGTGTTTTGACCCTGAAGCAATCGTAAAAATAGGGGGAAATTTCTTTAGACTCCAGGAAGTGTTTACTTGTTACTTCGTATTTTAAAAGTTTTGAAAAGTCCCAACGCATAAGTAAAATATGTTACAATTCCCTTTTGGTTTCATATTAATTTGAAACTGTAACAAGTTGGGGCGTGTCAGTGCAATCTGCTATTTTATATAGTTAGACAAATTATCTTTTTTAAAGTATATTCTTTCGCTTCATTTTTCTTATCTTAATCAATGCTTTCAGATTTTGAAACATGATTATTTCATTATAAGATGCCCCCAAAGAAATAATAAAACACACACCAAACACTTTAAAATTTGAAAACTTTTCAACTTTCCAACCACTAAAAATGAATAAATTTAAACTTCATCAAATAATTTGAAACATTTTCTTACACTTTGATAAAAATAATAACAAAAAAAAAACTAATTAAGATCTATTAATTTTTTTTTTTTTAGATTTCAAAGTCCAAGTGTTCAGGGAAGTTTACGTACAGTGCCTAGTTATATATTGTTAAACAACACCGAATTATATTAGAATTTTAAGTGCTTAAACTTCAGTTTACATACATCAAAGGCAACATGAATGAAGATTTTCACACATTTTTTATAACTTGAATGTTTGAATAAATGGTAATCAAAAATATACGGAAACATTTACAGTAGACATTTATGCATATAAATAAACATAAAAATCAATTTTAAATTCGAGCTATTCAAAAACATTCGAATTATTCCTCAAAAATATCTATTTATGCAAAATACCTCAACATTTATCTTTTTTCAAGCCTAACTGAATAAGTAATTAAAATCTGGATTTTTTTTTGAAATCTCGACCGTATAAAGCTAGAAATTTTATGTTAGAAATTCCATTTGAAATTTTGAAAAAAATGCATCGCGCTGTTAAAAATTATTTACCATAAGTTTTAGCAATTGTTTGAGTATAAGAAAAATTTCAAATTTTATTATATAGCTTCTTTGGTATCTTTTAATATATTTCGAAGATTTCATACAATTCAGTTGAAAACTGCATGCTAAGAGCAAAAGATATACTAAAAAAATTGATGAATATACAATTACAATAAATTCTTACATAGAAGCAAAACTGAGAAGCTAAAGCGTAGGAATAAAAAATTTTGAGTATATCTGAAGAAGTTTACGAAATATTTATTTTAAAGTTCAGAAAATTTGTGTGCGTTATTTTATACTTAATATTAATTAAATGGTTAAAATAATATGTTAATATTAGTCATGTAATCGTTTGATGACACATTCATATACTAATAAAAATTATTATGGTCATTGATGCGAATGTCAAGAGAGAGAGAGAATTTTATGTAATTTTAAATTAAGACATTAATATATTGATATAGAAAACATAAAACGACCATCTAAAATACATGAAAAATGCAGTCTGCTATAAAATGACCTTGACACACAAAATCCGGCATTTTCACTTACTATGGCAGAGCCGGCTTAGTCAGGCGCGATCTGGAAAAACAGAGAGAGAACCGCGGTTTTGATGGTTGCCGCTCTAGCTTTTAAAGTTCCCGGGAAAAATTATATATATATAAATTACAAATGCAAAAATTAGTCTTGTAATTTTCTATACATTTTTATAACCACGAATTGTGGAATTGGCTTCTAATGCATTGTTGTGTTTGACAATATGTAAGGTAACCAACCCTACTTTAGATAGATTTGTACTACTTTTTAGTAACCGTATTCCTTTTAAAATTAATTCGTGCAGCCGAAATACACCTTTTGCACCCTTAAAAATTTATGTAATTTATAACGGTTAATTTTAATTTATGCAACTTGTGAAATGTTCATAATTAACCATTTCCGTCTAAACAGTGTACATGAAAAAAAGTTTGGACTCCCTCATTCATTAGGGATTTATATAAGATTCTAACATTAAATTTTATTTTTCACCGAATAGGATCGAGTGGTATTGTATAGTTCTACCACGCCACCGGTCTGGGGTTCTATTAACGGGCTGCGCAAGGTCGATTCTGCCTTTCATCCCCGCTACATTGGGTCGATAAATGAATACCAAGCTTGCTTCGGGTGTTAAACACTGAAGGTCTCTCTTCAGACAGACCACCAAATCGGGACATCTGTTCATGCACCTCAGCGTCCAATGGTCACGTGTATTATGATGGGCGCAGTAGTTCCTGGCCCTCATGGATTGTTGTGCCACTGAGTTTTAGTCTTAAGTTTGAGGATTACCTCACTTTGGGGATACCCTTAGATAAACATATATTTCCACTCATTTGCAATTAAACATTTTTCTTTCAATTACGTTTATTTCAGAAGGAAGTTTGATTTTTCAAATGTATTTGCTTAATAACTTGTATATTTGTGTATTATATTAAAAATTTGATCATTCCAAAATTACATGTTTTTAACTCCTCTAAAAGCTTTTAGGATTTTCAACTGATCTTACAATCTATATACGTTTTATAGTAATATATTTAAAAATGATAAAGACATTTTTACGAGTGTGTGAGCTGTTATGCCTCGTTTATAAATATAAAAATTGCATTCAGCTACAGTTTTTAAAATGTACAGAAATAAGTGGAGAAATAGGATACTTACATATTATGAATATTTTTGACTGCAGTAAGATATATTTATATTTCAGTTTCTTTACAATTTGAATAGAAGTTGTAAGCCATTTTGCGAATAGTTTGATATTGAGTATAAACCCATAGGCTGTTTAATATTGTAAAGTGTTTTACTTTGATACAAGCACACATTAAAATAAGGCTCATTTGCAGTTATATGATCAGCTTCAGTGATATTTAAATTTTTAAAAATAGTCTACACGTACGAAAACATTCTTTCACAACCGCACACTACATCTCTCTCTCTCATACTATATCTTCCCTACTGCAGGAAATATTTGTGTATACTGAAAAATTTAATACAGGATACATTTCCAAGTGTTTATTTGTTTTTAAAATTTGGTATGAATACATTGTGGAACTGTCTGTTAACTTCACTGAACAAAATTGTTTTAAGTGTACTGTTTTGAAAGACAAAATTAAATAGGGAGAACTTTTCTCACAATAGAATTTGTAATGACTGAATTGTTTGAAAATGTAGTTATCGATGTGTGGCATTTTTCCTTGTAATAAAAGAAACAGAAAGATAAGAAATTTAACTTGAGTAGAAAATGGTTAGAAGTACTGTCATGCGCATTTGAAGAAGTATATCCCCCATTAAAATTAAAAATTATTGACTGAATGTGTGTTATGTCCATCACAAATGCCGATGTAGAAAAGATATTTTTATTCAATACAAGGAGTTCGAAAAGGAGAGCACTAGGAATGAAAATTTAGATTTTTTCCGAAAATATTCAGTTAACATAAAAATATCATTTATATGATTTAAATTTAAATAAACTAAAAGTATTGAAATCATTTTTTATGTTATTCTAAATTAAAAATATAATTGAATAGAGAAAGATCTGTTTTATTTCATAAATATGCACCATTTATTGTCTTATTGTTTTAAAAAAAAAGATAGGGCCTTTACTCTTTTACCTCATAACTTTTTTTAAAAACAGGAAAGTGAGCGCTTTTTCTTATTCTCATATTCAAAAATGAATACAGGATGCTTTTTTCTGGTTCAAATCTCAATACCAAAATATTTTTTTTTTTAATTTTTAAAATGACAGAAAAATAAATTTTGTTTGAAGAAAATATAACTATTTTTCAACTTTTAACACGCCATTTATTTCATGTTTTTTTACCTACATTTTATCCTGGTTCTCACGCCGAAAGTCAAAGACGCCGAACTAAGTCATAAAATAGTCCCCTTTCGAACTCCCAAGTTTTAAAAGGGGGAAAGAATTGAAGTCTGTTGCATTTTTTGAAGGGAATCGCAAAATAAGAGTAAAACGCTTTCGGAATAACTTTTCAGGAGGAGGGTATCCACTTAGAGGGTTAATGTTACAAAATCATTTATTTCCTTTAATTTAAATTTCATTGCATGTCTCTGAGTTCCTGACTTTTACAAATGCTTGCACGGAGAAATGTTTGCAAAAACGTTGCTTGAATACTTTTTAAGTAAACATGGATACTTTTCTCAGATTTCTTCAGGGATTAATTCCCTATAACTGAGAAGTTCTTCCCTTTAACTGAGAAATTTTTCCCTCTTTCAAAGTGCGAATTCCTCTTTACCTTCCTAGCTCTAAAATAGATTTGTCCACTTTTCGCAGGATGCAGACACTAGTCAGAAAAACAGGAATATTAGAAAAGCTGATTTCCATAGGGTTACAGCGGAAATCACCAATAAAAGTTATTTCTAATATACGTTATCCCCATGGCAACTACATCCACAGACGATAAAAATATTAAGACAACTATATTGTAATGTTATCGTCCATCTTGGCGAACATAAACAACAACTTGGCACTATTACTCCCGATATCTAACTAGCACCTAATTTCTTTTTATTATTTCTGTGAAGTTCAATTTCCATCTCAAATGCTACTAAGGTGGCTGAGGCGAAGTGTGATGCAACCAGAGTTGCCAGAAACTTATGCAGCAAAGGAGCGAATCGATTTCCACTTGTAGGTAAATGGATTCGATACACATGACACATGCAGTAAACAAATATCCAAGTGCTTCATTCGACTGAGTATTATGGCGGCAATTTCCGATTTGCATCTACTCTCATATAACAAAACGAAATACTGTAGCGTATCAAATTTCTAAAAGATATTCTGGCTGAAATGTGAGTACTTTTTAATCATTTCATTTTCAATACTTTTGGTTTTTATCAAATACGCCGACGATATTTCAAGTTTTAAAGGGAGTGCAATAATTTCTGAGCATTTTGATTTCGAAGAATTTTAATTTTGCAAACGTGTAAAGAAACACACAGATCAGTGTACCACTTATGCGATCTATTCTGAATGCTCTGTAACTGATGAGTTTTCATGCAGTTGATCACCAACGATTTTTTTCGGGCATTTTAAGATTATTTCAATAATAACTAAGGACAAGTTCTACTTTGTAAACAACAACATTGACCTGGAATCCGTGTAATGTTCAGTATGTTTGCAAAAATACCTTGTACACTTTTTCGATTCATTTAAGGCAACGTTGACACAATTGCTTGCTTATCACGGTTTTTGGCGACTAATGGAATGTTTAAAATCAGAACATCTATTATCATAACTGCATTGATTTCTTTGGTTTTTTTTGTTTCTTTATTGTTTATCAAATGAAAAGTAATGACAAGCATTTTGGAATTTTTTTTTAAATAATTGCGTTTGTTAAATTTTTTATTATTTAGAATATAATTAGGTACACTGCATGTACTTATTTTGACATATAAAACTTCATTATAGATACTGTATTACATTTTTCCCTATTTAACTTAAAAAATAGCTATAAATAGTTTAAAAGTACTTATTTATATTTTGTTAATTTTTGACTAGTTTAAGATTAATCAGTGTATTTAATTTCTGAATTGTATGCACTTATTACACTTTAAAAGCTTTTTTATATGAAAAGTATTGATTATAATAATACATAGAAAATGCATTTAACCCTCCGAGTGGTTTGGTTCCTCCTCAAAAGTTATTCCGAAAGCGTTTTACTTTTATTTTGCCATTCTCTTAATAAATGCAACAGACTTCATTCCTTTCCCCTTTTAAAACTTGAGAGGTCAAACGGGGGTAATTTTATGACTTAGTTCGATCACTTTGTCCAGGGAGAACCAGGATAGCAATCATTTACAGCTAGCTGTTAAAGTGTCTTGGGCAATCTTGTATGAAAGTTGTTGTTCCACTCGCTCGTTTTCCCATATGTTCAATCAGAGTAAAATTAAAACAAAATGAAGGGTAAAAAAAAACATGAAATAAATGGTGTGTTAGAAATTGAAAAATAGTTATATTTTCTTCAAACAGAATTTTTTTTTCTGTCATTTTTTTAAAAATTAAAATATATATATATATTTTTGGTATTGCGATTTGAACCAGAAAAAAAGCATCCTGTATTCATTTTTGAATATGAGAGTAAGAAAACGCGCTTACTTTCCTGTTTTTAAAAAGTAATGAGGTAAAAAGAGTAAAGGCCCTATCTCTTTTTTAAACAATAAGACAATAAATGCTGCATACGGTGATATACATACGATGATTATATTTATGAAATAAAACCGATCTCTTTCTCTATTCAATTATATTTTTAATTTAAAACAACATAAAAAAGTATTTTAATACTTTTAATTTATTTTAATTAAAATCATATAAATGATATATTTATGTTAACTGAATATATTTCGGAAAAATTTAAATTTTCCTTCCTAGTGTTCTCTTTTTCGAACTTCTTGTATTAAATAAAAATTCCTTTTCTACATCGGCCTTTGTGATGGACATAACACACATTCAGTCAATAATTTTTAGTTTTAATGGGGGATATTCTTTTTATTACAAGGGAAAAATGTCACTCATCGATAACTACATTTTCACACAATTCAGTCATTACAAATTCTATTCTGAGAAAAGTTCTCCCTAATTAATTTTATCTTTCAAAACAGTACACTTAAAACAATTTTGTTCAGTGAAATTAACCGACAGTTCCACAATGTATCCATACCAAATTTTAAAAACCATTTTAACATTTGGAAATGTATCCTGTATTAAATTTCTTGAGTACACACAAATATTTCCTATAGTAAGGAAGACATAGTATGAGATGTGGTGTATGGTTGTGAAAGAATGTTTTCATACGTGTAGACTATTTTTGAAAAATTAAATATCACTGAAGCTGATCATATAACTGCAAATGAGCCTTATTTTAGTGTGTGCGGGTATCAAAATGAAACACTTTACTGTTAAACAGTCTATAAGTTTATATTCAATATCAAAGTATTCGCAAAATGGCTTACAACTTTTATACAAATTGTAAAGAAACTGAAATATAAATATATTTTAATGCAGTCAAAAATATTCATAATATGTAAATATCCTATTCCTCGCTTTTTCAGTACATTTTAAAAACTGTAGCTGAAAGCAATTTTTTATTTTTTTAAAACGAGGCATAAAAGCTCACACAGTTATAAAAATGTTATCATTTTTAAATATACTACTATAAAACGTACATGGATTGTAAGATCAGTTCTAAAATCCTAAAAGCTTTTACGCTCGTATTCACCCCTATCCTGACCCAGCGATGAAACCTGGAGTTAAGTTATATTCGCCTCGTGCCAGCTTGTTTTTAACCTTGTGTATCGCTGAAATGAATACCAACAGAATTTATTTTACGCAGTATAAAAAAAAGAGTTGGTGTTGGTTTTGATGAAGCCGCACTTACATATAATAGAATGTAGGGAAACAAATGCTGTTAGCACAAAAAAAAATTGAAGCATATTTTGAAATAACGCGGCAATTAAATGAAACTGACGGAGTGGTGAATCCGTGAACACCACAACAGATCCGTCAGTATTATTTAAATTTAAAAGAAAATGGCAAAGAAAAGTAGTGTTTTGCGGTAAGAAAGGAGACAAACAGGGGTTGGTGAGGTACCCAAAGAAGCAGAATTGTTGGACTTTGAGATGAGGTTTTTGGAGGAGTCTATTCTGACGCTGCCACTTTCCACACCCCTTGACAGCGACAGTACGAATATTGAAATTTCAAGTAAGTAAATTTCTTAAGTTACTACATAATTAATTAAATTGTAGTCAGTAAAAACATTAAAGCTATTCGTTAATGCTCACTCCGCACAGAGACTGTCTTGTCATTTTATTCTGTTTTAAATGATTAAAAAGTAAAATACTGTTTTGAAATTTTTCATAAGTTTCTTTAAAAATACCCAGTAAATAGTAGTAAGGTAACTTAAAAAAAATATTTTTAAAAAATTGCTGTAGATAGTTAATTTGTACAGTAGAGATCGTTTCACTACTTGTACTAATAGCTTTATTTAAAATGTATATTTTTCTTTGAAACAGAACCTAAATACCCCAGTACATCAACTTCTGCTTCATTGATTCCCCCTGTGATTCCTTCACAGAACACTGACAAAATCACAGAACATGATTCCTCGTCAGATCCTTCAGTAAGTATATTTTACTATTTAAACTCATTAATATAAAATTTATTACAACTCTATCACGACTAATAAATTGGATAAAAATACTTGAGGTCATGAACTGTATTGGTAACAAAAAATAAAGTAATATATGTTATAGCTTTTTCTGGTTTTTGGTGATAACAATGCATATTTTTCCTTCCAAACATGATCAATTTATCATTTGAGAAATAAGTTTATGAATGTAATATCAAAAAAGAAAGCGAGTTATATTTCAATCGATGCCATATTTGGAATTTGAATCAGTTTTGCTTTCGCCATAGAGATTTGGATGCAAGTTGTCGCGAATCCTCGTTCCGAGCCTTCGCAATTTGTCTGAAATTATTATTTTGTAGTGATTAGTTGCAGTTGTGTAGCAACGCAGTTTGTCTCGCGAGAAGCCACGAGAAATGCCATTTTTAGTGAGTTAGTAAATAAAGCTTCTATCTATCAACTACGGTCGGCTCGCTCGTTACTTTAAGTGTGGTTTTACTTCTTGGAATTTTACCTGAACTTGTTACTTTTTTGAATTCTAGGAACATCTCACGACTGCTCTGTGCCCGATGTGAATTGAGGTAAGCTTGACTATTTTCTTAATCGAAGTTAAGCCTAAGAATTAATTATTGACACAAGTAATCATTTACTTTTAAAATCCATCCAGCTGCTTAAGGTAACTGGAATGTTAAAATGCTTCAAACTTCGTTATTTTATCTTACTTTTAAAAAATAGAGGGTGTTTCGTTGCATAATTTACAATAATTCGATAAATAGAACTTAAGAAAATTCTATTTATAAAATGTAAGCACATTTGGTGCAACTTTGATTTAGGTACATTTTCTTCAAAATCTGTTTTGCATTAATATGTATTATAAAATACTAATTTTTACTACACGAGGAATGTATTTTTTCAGTATTATATGTTCAAAAATTAAGGAAAATTTAAATGAATAGTTACAAAATTAAAATTTTTTTTTGAAATGTCAATAACACTGCTACTAAATAGTTTCAATTATAAACTTTTAATTCCTTGTGAATCAAGACACAAAACAGGGCGTTACCAATCTGTAAGTAAAAGGAATTTTTTATTTCACTAAGTAGATATGCATAGTTTTATCAGATTTAAGAACTAGTTTGTGTTTCTATTAAACATAGAATTATTTCTTTTACAGAATGTAGGAATGGATATGAATGATTTGAAACCAACGCCAAAAATAGCGAGGCCCTTGAAGGAGACATTAGCTATGTTCCGAAAACGTGCCAAAACAAAAACAGCTCTCTCCGCTTCTGCCAGAGCTGCAGCATGCATCGAAGAAGAACATAGAATGAAAATCAAATACATGGAGATGGACGAGGAAAGGAAAAATGAGGAGCACCAGTGGCGGATGGAGCAGTTGAGTAATAACATGAAGTGAGTGAGTGTGGGGTTTAAAATAGCGCAAGAGCCAATTTTGGCTATGCTGCGCCAGAGTAATAACATAAAGATGGACGAGGGAAGAAAGAATGAGGAGCACAAACTGCAGAATGAGAAGCACAAACTGCGGTTGGAACTGTTGAGAATTAAAATTGCACATGCAAAGGAGAAAATGGAAGCGCAGAAAATTTTAGTAACTACCTTGAAAGGTAGCCCTAAAATATATTTACAAAATACTGAAAAAATCAACAATAAAACAATAACTTGTTATTTTTTTTAATATTAAAACTGATTTTTATAAAAATGTTTAAGGTATCCGTACACCTTCAAAACGTCATTTTCGTCAAATTTTTCGATTTTTTTAATTTAAATGTCATTTGAAAATATGAACGTTTTTCTTTAAAATGGTGTTTAAATTTTGTTTCTATCTTATTTAGAACTTAAGTTATGGGGATTTGAGTTTCATTCGATAGCACCTTTTTGAACCCGGAAGTACAAGTCTGCATTGCGAAGTAGAAAAAATGTTTGTTGACATTTTTATTTTTCAAAGTATCGTTTAAATATGCAATAGTAAGAAATTTAAACTTTTTAAAATATGAATTTGAGTTTTCAGAATTATCAAGAATATAATTGGCAACAGGCTTTTATTTATATTTTTATCTAGAATCTGGCAAGAAAATAGAGTGCTTTACTGTTTGTTTACATTTGCTTATGATTGCGTAGCTCTTTATAAGCTTTTGTTTAATCCTTTTTTATAGCAGAAAATTTTAATTTTTGGCATTTAAAATGGGTAATGCTAAACGTAGAGTTAGTGCAAAGAGAAAACGACAATTTCGAGGTAATGAATCTACTATTAAACATTCAATTAATAGCAGCGCAACATCTACCAATGCCAGTTCTTCAAAAATTAAAATACCTGCTGTCTTTGATGAAGAAATAGCAGAATATCAACGTAAACCACTTACTGGTAACAGAATAATTGATATGGAAGTCCTTTTAAATTTGTTTTTAAGACTTTGCTGCCCAAGATGTTTCGAAGAAGGTATCCTGCTTTCTGAGGATTCCACATATGGTTTGTGCTCAAATTTTGTTATCAGGTGTAAACCTTGTGACTTTTACTCAGGGTTTTCTAATTCAAAGAAAACTTTAAGCTGTCCTGAAGTAAATACAAGATTTGTGTATGGTATGAGACAAATTGGGAAAGGTTTTTCTGCTGGGTTTATATTATGTGGTACGTTAAATTTACCCAAGCTCAGTAAAACTGCGTACACTAATCATGAGAATAAACTCATGTCCGTGATTTCAGAAGTTAGTGAACTATCAATGCAAAAAGCAGCTTCTGAACTGTTAGTGCTACATCCTACTAAAAATAAAATTGTTGAATGTGGCATTTCAGTTGATGGAACGTGGCAGCGTAGAGGTTACTCTTCCATGCATGGGTGTGTCGCAGCTTTGTCAGTTGACACTGGTAAAGTAGTAGACATTGAAATAATGTCGTCATATTGTCCCACCTGCAGAAAGATTTCTAAAATGCCTAGAAGTATTGAGTCGGAAACTTTTTGCAGCAGATCATGTGTGCCATAGCAATTTTCAAGGCTCTGCGTTAAAAATGGAAGCTGTTGGTGCTACGAGAATCTTCCAACGTTCTATTGTCAAACGAGGCCTTAAATATGCATATTATTATGGTGACGGGGACTCTAAGGGCTTTATCAGTGTCAAAGATACTTATGGAAAGGATAGCGTCACAAAATATGAATGCATCGGTCATGTTCAAAAGAGAGTAGGTGCGAGATTGCGCAAACTAAAGTCTAAAAATAAAAATCTGTCTGGTAAAGGCAAACTCACCGACTCTTTTATTGACCGATTGCAAAACTATTATGGGATTGCTGTTCGTAGCAATGTTGAAACCTATCCGGTCTTCAGCAAAATATTATTGCAGCTTTGTTTCATTGCTCATCAAGTGTCGAGAAACCGATGCATGGGCAGTGTCCCATCGGAAAAGATAGTTGGTGCTACTACCAGCGAGCACTGTCTTGTGGCAAAAAGCCAAACGAAAAATATAAAGGCTTATCAAATGAAGTACTAAACACGATTAAGCCTACATATTTAGAGTTGTGTACCAAAGAACTGCCTACTAAATGCCTGCATGGCAAAACACAAAATTCAAACGAGTGTTTGAATGGCGTTATATGGCAGAGAGTACCCAAGGAAGTTTTCGTGTGCCTCAAAATTTTAAAATCTGGTGCATTGGATGCTGTGATCCAATTTAATGATGGATACAAGGGTTGTGTTGAAATTTTTAAAAAACTTAATATAACTCCTGGTTATTTTACTTTAAAAGCATACAAACATCTTGACATCAATAGAATTAACGATGCAGAACGACATTCAACACCAAATGTAAAGCAGCGTAGAAAAATTTTAAGAGCTACAAGGGAAAAAATCAATGTTTTAGAGAGTAAAGAAGGTGTTATTTATAAATCAGGAGCATTTTAAGTATATCAAATTGTGTTTAATATTAAAATTTGCAGTTCAAAGTTTATTTCTGATTTATCTCAAAATGAATTTGTTTAACGTATTGACATCTGACAACGTAAATATCAGAAAAAGTTGTGAACCAAATTAGTTCAAATTTTATAAATATATTTGTTTTATAGATTTAAAGAACCCCTACTACTTTCATAATTATATAGTTGATTTTTTTAGTAACTAAGGTATATATCATGCTCGTAATAATTTTTTAAGGATTTTTCAATGTTCTTTTACTCGAAACTTGATAAAATTGTAATAAATTGATTATCATCAAGAAAACAGTACCAGCCCTAAAAATGTTATATTGATCATCATCAAATTTACAGAAAAGGGATATTTTTGTTTATATTTGAGTTATGTGCGTTATTCTAATAATCAATTTAATTACTATTTACACTATGCATTACTCCCTAAAATTTTTTATGTACTACAAGTAACATATTAAATGTATTTTTCATAGTTTTAAGTTATATTTCATCAGTAAAAAATATTTTAATAGCAAATATTACAGTTTTTAAAAAAATCTTCTTCGAAGGGGTGTACGGATACCTTAAAATTAATTCGAAAAAATTTTGTCACAATGACGTTTCTTTTGGCAAAACCGGCTGGGCAACGTGGTCCATTTTTAAACGCATTTTTTAAAATCAATTCAAAGTATTTCCTTCCGAAATTTCATGTTTTGTGAATCACAAACAAAATTTTCGTCTTGACAACAGTATAACATGAATACAGATGTATTTTCTTCTCAATCTGTTTCATGTGTGTTCTTTTTGTAAAATACAAATTTTTTTAAAAAAGGAATATAATTTTTCTGTAGTATATTCTCAAAAAATTTGAGTATTCAACATTTTTCTAAAAATTTTCTTTTCAGTTAAAATAAACTTCTGTTTTTTTTAAAAATTATGTTCAGTATGCAGAATATTATGTTTATAATTTATGAGTATTTTTTAAGATTTTAAATTAAGTAGATATTTATGCAAAATACACTCAGGAACATTGAAAATAGCGACCCAAGAAGAAAGCATCGGACTGAAATGAAATTTATTACACATAATGACACAGATGAGAGATTCACTTGATCGAAAAACAAGATAATTAAACGAATACAGGGTGTGGAATGACACAAATACTGGGCAACTTCAAAAGCGCGTTGGACCGCCTCCAGCTGCAATACATGCCACCACACGGTGCGGCATTGAGTTGATTAGACACCTTATGTTGTCCTGAGGCAGATAAGCCCACAAATCTTGAGCAGCCAACTCTAAATCATGCACAGAGTGACACGATGGCATCTACCCTTTTAGCTGATTCCACACGTGCTCTACAGGGGACAAATCGGGGGAGCGTACCGGCCATGGAAGAGTGTGAAAATGACGTAAGAAGTCTTGAGAAACTTTCGCTGTATGCGGACAAGCATTATCTTGCTGGAAAATTGCTCCTGGGAGACCATCTAGGAAAGGTCCTACATGGGGTCGAAGAATATCATCAACGTAACGTTGGCCCGTTAAGGTTCAACGCATCACAATTAAAGTGGACCGGTTATCATAGGCTATGGCCCCCAGACCATTACACCAGCTTTGCGGGCAGTGTGACGTAGAACAGTGTAATGGGAATTGTACCGCTCACCAGGGCGCCTCCACACCCGCACACGGTTATCATGTGTCCCCCAAGCAAACCGGGATTCATCACTAAATACAACCTTTTGCCAATCTGTGACATTCCATATTGATCTGGCTAAAAAATTTCGAAAAAAAAAAAAAAAAAAATGTATCGCAAAGTTAAAAATTATTTACCATAATTTCTAGCAACTCTTTGAGTATAATATAAATTTCAAATTTTATTATATAGCTTCTTTGGTATTTTTCAATGTATTTTGAAGATTTCATACAATTCAGTTGAAAAATGCATGCTAAGAGCAAAAAATATACTAAAAACCGAGGAATATACAATAAAGTTTTACACAGAAGGAAAACTGAGAAGCTAAAGGGTAGGAATGAAAATTTTGAGTATATCTGAAGAAGTTTTCGAAATATTTATGTTAAAGTTCAGAAAATTTGTGTGCGTTTTAT
The DNA here is from genome assembly GCA_019973935.1 of Trichonephila clavipes. Classification (NCBI taxonomy): domain Eukaryota; kingdom Metazoa; phylum Arthropoda; class Arachnida; order Araneae; family Nephilidae; genus Trichonephila; species Trichonephila clavipes. The sequence continues at coordinate 962,861 of BMAU01000701.1, read as the reverse complement.
GTTTAACTTAATATTAATTAAATGGTTAAAATAATATGTTAATAACAGTCATGTAATCGTGTGATGACACATTCATATACTAATAAAAATTATAATGGTCATTGATGCGAATGTCAAGAGAATTTTATGTAATTTTAAATTCAGACATAAACATATTGCTGTAGAAAATATAAAACGACCATCTAAAATACATGAAAAATGCAGTCTGCTATAAAATGATCTTGACAAACAAAATCCGGCATTTTCACTTACTATGGCAGAGCCGGCTTAGTCAGGCTTGATCTGAACTAACAGAGAGAGAACCGCGGTTTTGATGGATGCTGCTCTAGCTTTTAAAGTTCCCAGGAAAAAATTATATATATATAAATTACAAATGCAAAAATAAATCTTGTAATGTTCCATATATTTTATAACAACGAATTGTGGAATTGGCTTCCAGTACATTGTTGTTTTTGACAATATGTAAGGTAACCAACCCTACTTTAGATAGATTTGTACTACATTTTCGTAACCGTATTCCTTTTAAAATTAATTCGTGCAGCCGAAATACACCTTTTGCACCCTTAAAAATTTATGTAAACTATAATGGTTAATTTTAATTTATGCAACTTGTGAAATGTTCATAATTAACCATTTCCGTCTAAACAGTTTACATGAAAAAAAAAAAAAAGTTTGGACTCCCGCATTCATTAGGGATTTATATAAGATTCTAACATTAAATTTTATTTTTCACCGAATAGGATCGACTGGTAGTGTTTAGTGCTTCCACACCACAGGTCTGGAGTTCTATTAACGGGATGCGCAAGGTCAACTCTGCCTTTCATCCCCGCTACATTGGGTCGATAAATGAGTACCAAGCTTGCTTCGGGTCTTAAACACTGAAGGTCTCTCTTCAGACAGACCACCAAATCGGGACATCTGTTCATTCCCCTTTAGCGTCCAATGGTCACGTGTATTATGATGGGCACAGTAGTTCCTGGCCCTCATGGATTGTTGTGCCTCTGAGATTGAGTTTTAAGTTTTAGGATTACCTCACTTTGGGGATACCCCTTAGATAAACATGTATTTCCACGCATTTGCAATTAAACATTTTTCTTTCAATTACGTTTATTTCAGAAGGAAGTTTGATTTTTCTAATGTATTTGCTTAATAACTTGTATATTTGTGTATTATATTAAAAATTTGATCAATCCAAAATTACATGTTTTTAGCTCCTCTAAAAGCTTTTAGGATTTTACAACTGATCGTACAATCTATATACGTTTTTATAGTAATATATTTAAAAATGATAAAGACATTTTTACGAGTGTGTGATCTGTTATGCCTCGTTTATAAATATAAAAATTGCATTCAGCTACAGTTTTTAAAATGTACAGAAATAAGTGGAGAATTAGGATACTTACATATTATGAATATTTTTGACTGTAGTAAGATATATTTATATTTCAGTTTCTTTTACAATTTGAATAGAAGTTGTAAGCCATTTTTCGAATAGTGTGATATTGAGTATAATTCCATAGGCTGCTTAATATTGTAAAGTGTTTTACTTTGATACCAGCACACATTAAAATAAGGCTCATTTGCAGTTATATGGTCAGCTTCAGTGATATTTAAGTTTTCAAAAATAGTCTACACGTACGAAAACATTCTTTCACAACCACACACCACATCTCTCTCATACTATATCTTCCCTACAGCAGGAAATATTTGTGTATACTAAAAATTTAATACTGGATACATTTCCAAGTGTTCAATTTGTTTTTAAAATTTGGTATGAATACATTGTGGAACTGTCGGTTAACTTCATTGAACAAAATTGTTTTAAGTGTACTGTTTTGAAAGACAATATTAATTAGGGAGAACTTTTCTCACAATAGAATTTGTAATGACTGAATTGTGTGAAAATGTAGTTATCGATGTGTGACATTTTTCCTTGTAATAAAAGAAACATAAATATAAGAAGTTTAACTTGAGTAGAAAATGGTTAGAAGTACTGTCATGCGCATTTGAAGAAGTATATCCCCCATTAAAATTAAAAATTATTGACTGAATGTGAGTTATGTCCATCACAAATGCCGATGTAGAAAAGATATTTTTATTTAATACAATTAGTTCGAAAGGAGAGCCCTAGGAATGAAAATTTAGATTTTTTCCGAAAAATATTCAGTTAACATAAAAATATCATTTATATGATTTAAATTTAAATAAATTAAAAGTATTGAAATCATTTTTTATGTTATTCTAAATTTAAAATATATAACTGAATAGAGAATGATCTGTTTTATTTCATAAATATGCACCATTTATGTCTTTTTGTTTAAAAAAAAGATAGGGCCTTTTACTCTTTTTACCTCGTAACTTTTTTTAAAAACAGGAAAGTGAGCTCCTTTTCTTACTCTCATATTCAAAAATGAATACAGGATGCTTTTTTTCTGGTTCAAATCTCAATACCAAAACATTTTTTTTTAATTTTTAAAAATGACAGAAAAATAAATTTTGTTTGAAGAAAATATAACTATTTTTCAACTTTTAACACGCCATTTATTTCATGTTTTTTTACCCTGCATTTTGTTTTAATTTTACACTGTGACTGAATCTATGGGGAAATTGACAGAGTAGAAAGAACTACGGTTTTCATACAAGATTGCCCAAGGCAACTTAACAGCTAGCTGTAAACGATTGCTATCCTGGTTCTCAATGATCAAATACGCCGAACCAAGTCATAAAGTTGTCTCCTTTCGACCTCCCACGTTTTAAAAGGGGGAAAATTGAAGTATGTTGCATTCTTGGATGGAATAGCAATATAAGAGTAAAACGCTTTCGGAATAACTTTTCAGGAGGAAGGTCTGCAGTTAGAGGGTTAATTCTCAATTTAAATCAAAAGAAAAATGTTTACTATGACAAAAACTACATGTTCTTCACAGGGACCTTTTAATGATTATAATGAATCACACCGAACAATGATTTCTCTGACAGAAAACTAAAATATTTCTCGTGGTAATCATTTAATGATTATAATGACTCACCCGAACAATGTTTTCTATTTCAGGGATTCTATAATGAATCAACGTACGTATATAAGTTAGACTCTGTAACTTAACATATCATCTATTCCAAACCCAAATACAACTAATGATAATGCACTCTTTACATTTTCATTCAAACAACAATAACTTTAATTTGTGAATGTGGATTCATCACTCTTATCTGGTATTTCAATGAAATCTTCATCCTACCGACTGCGCCATTTAATGTATTAATTGTGGTTTCTATGGTTCTTTGTTTAAATGAATTTTCACCTGATACCAGGCACATTAAAGTCACTAATTCTTTACTGGCTAAATATTTATTACTTTAAAGACAGCCACACACACACACACAACACAAAACAATATAAAAAAGAAACTACGATACATTTAATTTTAATTTGTTAACATCATTTTGTTTCTATGCTGCCCGAAGTCACCTCCATTTATGCTCGTTCCGTCATGTCGTCTCTCTTCTGTACTCTGTCTCTCTACTTGTTCATCTCTTATTGGTAACTGTTTGATCTGTGAATCCTGAATAACTAGAAATATTTTATCAAAATCAAGTGTAATTTTAGATGACTTCATAAAATCCATCCCCAAGATGCATTGACATTGCATCTAGCCTAAAATGAGGAAGTTCCCAGTTTTAGTGAATTCCCTTATCCTGATTTGTAATTCGATCATAGCCAAATGTCTACACCTGGCACCCTGCGCAGTCACTACCTCGGCATTTGAATTTTTTCGCAGCCTGTATGAAAAATATTTATTGTAAATATCTTCAGAAATAAACGATTTCTGGGCACCTGTATGTATTCCAAAATGTCATAATAAGTACTTAATTAAATAATATGGGCACGTACGGAAGATTTGGGGAAGTCGTTTTTAAGGCAAAGATCCGAATACGACGTTTCGTCATGATTTTACGAGGAGGGTTTACTTCAAGCAGCGATCGATATCGATCGCTTAAAAGTTTAAATATCTATTATTTCCTCAGGTCCAATTATTACTCGAGCCCCCTATTTGCAAACTCTTTCTGACTGCCGCGATTATCGAATTCATGATCATTTTTATCAATAAAGCTCCTGTTCTCGAACCCTTTTGATTTAGATTACTGTCATAACTTCTAAATCCATTCAAATCTGTATTGGTCATTCTCGTGTCATTCTGCGTATTACCCACACCTGCATCTCGCCAGTTTTCATTTCTACGTCTGTTTGGAATCTCCTACGCGCATTCCAATCTTGTCTTCCGATATTATTGATCGGAGCGGGGACCCTGGGTTTCTCTACTCAAGTACCTATTTCGTGACCATTTGGAAAAGATGAGTTCTAGTGGTTGGATTTCTGATTTCAATATACTCCATGATCTGCGGCTCGAGGAGTGGCGCTCAATGAGTGTCTTCTTCAGATATATTTAGTTTAAATATTTTGTGGATTTTTAAGAGGTCGTAAATAAAGTCCGATGGAGCCTGACATCTAACTTGATATGTGGAGTAGGACTTTGCTTCTATGTCACACTTATTTCTTATTACTGGGAAAATTTCCGTTAACGCCTACTTCAAATGTGAAAATCTGTTGCTGCACCTTGCCCAAAATAATTCCTAGTACATCAAACCAATTTTGTCCCGTCCCCCTGAGACGACCTTTTAAATGAGCACAAGCCAAATTAGCCAGTATCTTATAGAATGCTATATTGTTCTTCAATGTGCATTCTAAAAAATTCTACCATATTCTCGTAAAAGGCTAATAGACGAAAAACACACAAATCTTTCAAAAACCGTAATTTTTAAACACTTTTTTCAATCTTTGTTCGGATTACGGATAGTATTGTCTTACACAAGGGAAAAAGTATTGTGAGAAAATTTTTATAAACAAAAAAAAGGAAGTTATTAAATATTTAATTAAAATTGTGAGTGTTTTTTAAAAAAATCGTGAAAAAAAGTTTTCGACTTTTTTTTTTTTTTTTAATGACTGTTTCTAAAAAGAAAAAGATGAACATTTTTAGGGTAGAATACCAATTCATTAACGCGAAAGGAAATTGAAATCATTTTCATAAAAACTTATCGCGACTTGGACTATAATTTTAAAAAATTCTAAAAATAGTAATCTCTTTATTTTGTAGAAAATTATACCCTATCGGTGGCGAAATAAATGATCTTTCCGATTTTGTAATTATTTTTTTTCTGCGTTTGATAGCAAAAATTAGATGGCTTTTTAAAAACGTGCGGAACATCAGAACTTCATACATTTCTACCTTATGTTCATTGCGTAATGTGGAACGAAAAGTTTCCCCTACCGTGCCAAAAGATGTTAACTATAAAAAAAGGAAATAGAGAATATTGAATGAAGTGATAAAAAGCATTAAATGGTAACTTAAAAAAAAAAGATGCGTGATCTCTTCCCGCGATAGAAGTGAAACTTCTTTGGAAACGTTGGCCTTAACTGTAGGAATAGATGTAATTATATTAAAGAGGTGGGGAAACTTATTTCAATCAAATAAAATTCGAGCTTCATTTATTCTAATAAAATAATATATTTTTATTAATTTCCTGCAACATCATTTTCCAAGAAAGACACAAAAGTTTTGTGGTAACTGAAGTAGGATATGAAAATCGTCAATTGTAGTCGATGAAGAAAACTGCATCAATCGTGGTTCCGTATCTTGTTGTTCCTTATCTAGCATAAATATATTCATTGTCAAATTCAGTGTCTTTTTCAAGAATTCAATGGGTGCTTTTGCTTCTTCTGAAGCGAAATTAACACTAAAGTAAATTGCTGGAAGAGAGCTCCTCAGCATGCTCATCAAATAGTAAGCTTCTTTGTACATTCTCTTCTTCAGGACCTATACGAAGGTAGTTCTTTTCATTCCATGCCAATGTCTGTTGTTCGGCAGTAAGACTCTATTCAATAATTATATTTTCACTGATTTCATCTTGAGGAACTTGGTGGAAATTGAAGAAATTATCACAAATTATAACATCCTACATTTTGTAGAATGGAGTAGCTACTAAATATTGCAACGATGCTTTGATGGTTCATCTAGGTACCAAACCCATCAGATAACTTGTCCTGTGAATTTTTCGCCGTTTGATGTGAACATTGACATAGTAGTCATCATCATTTTGTGGCATTCATGTGACCATTGTACTGACGGATACTGGAACATGTATTGAACATTTACCCCAATATTCAAGTTAACAGCGTACATGTCTCAAACGCCTAATTTGCATAAAAGGTATTCTCGTGGCGAAAATAGTCTTTCTGATGCCACATCCAAAGTAGGAAAATGTGCTGGAATTTCTAGGTATACAAAACCATTATATTTTCGAAAAATATGTTGCTCAGCTATATATATACAGGCGTTCTCAAATAATCTCTAAACCACAATCTATCACAAATGGAACACCCATGACCGAATCTTTTGAAAATCCTTGTGAGCCTTTTTATGGAAATCATAGTTTTTGTAAAGTAAGATACAATTTATTATTGGTTCACATGCATCAGTTTCACCATGCACTACAATTTTTAAGGGCTCTGTACTTGTTGATGTGGCACAGGGAGCTTCACAAAGTCCGTATTAATCTGTGCTGCCCTTAGAAGTCTCAATAGCATCTCCATCACCGGTCATTCAACTCGGCATTAATTTACAATGCTTTTTCCGTGTTCGATATGCTCTCATACGCTCTGATGGAGATTTGGCAGTCATACTTGAAAAATTTGTAATATTTCTCCTCTTTTTTTGTGTGATTTTTTCAAAAGAACTTGCTAGTAGTTTTTCTTTCACGAAATTCTTTTCCTATTTGTGCATTTTATTTAGGTATACTGAAAAGAATTTAGTAACGATTAAGCTCATTTTGGACCTTGGGCGCAGATCTACTGGCACCTTGGCACTGGAGGATCGAAATTTGAACCAGAAAATGTGGTTAAATTTATCTTATCTGGGCCCCGGGCCCAAGTACTCAATGCATAAACCAGCAATGGTGAGTAGTACTTATTATAAGTGCCGTTGGTAGTAAAGGGTTAAATGAAATACCAAATTCACACCCAAAAATATGTCAAATTTTTTGTAACAAAAAATATTTTTCAAATTTGATCTAAACTGCTCCCCGGGCAGGGGTCCAGTTTGTCCGGCTGTAGAACCCCTCCACCACACACATACGGGGTAGCTTATATAGGGACAATTAACTGGGAAGGTGAAAGAGGACTTCTGGAGCTTATTGTCGTATCTTTTCTTAGGATTTGAAACAGCTTTCGAACACTTGGTGACCAGGAATGCACATTTAACCTTTTGGATGCTAAGGACCAAGCCTTTCTAATTTCGTTTATTTACAGCAGGGATGCTCATTCACTGTGCTGCCAAATTCTTGAAGTGATAGGCCAATTTTTTTTAAAAATCCTTAATTATAATCTGACGTAATATTATTTCCCTAATTTTTAAAAAAAATTGATTGAGTTCGTAAAGAATTTTTGATAAAGGATATGTCTGTACATGAATAATTTTGAATGAAGAGGAAGAGCTAATTTCGCTCTCTGTATATACTAATAATCGAGGTTTAATTTCAAAGCAGTCAATTAATTTATTTTCGCCTAAAAAATTAAGAGTCCAATTACCCACAATACCAAAAAAGGTTCACAAATATTGTTACAGTTTTCTACACTTTATATTTGTATGAATTTGGAAACAATACATCATAGAGATAATCTAATAAAATTCAGCATATTTATTAGATTCAAGTATTATTTTGAGAAATTCGTGAACAATTTTGCTTGAATGATATATATGTATGGCTGTTCCTTATTTTGATCCAACTGCACTCTTCCAACTATCGGCCTATAACGCCCATCCCCTTTTTTACGAAGCAATCCAAATAGTATATATATCGTTCTTATATTTCGAAATCATTTGTTCTAGGTATTGTAACAGACTTTTGACAGAACAGTTCTCTTCTAGAATCACAACGGTTTTACTTAATCAGGCAAGTCATTTCTTTGAAATAAACGGTATTTAAAAACATGTAGAAGTAAAAAAAAAAATTTTATGCTTTTTTTTTCATTTTTTAAAGCTGTCGTTTTTATACTTGCCGTATAACCAAAACTATCTTGATTCTCAGGCTGCGACAGACAACCCCCCAAAACTACTTACATGACCAAATTAGGAACGATTCTCCACGGATTTGACCATCACTTCACCACAGTGCTTCTCAAACTTTCAATACTGGCGCCCCCCTTTTCAATCACAATTTTTATCGCGCCCCCTTATACATAATAATTTACTGAATGCAATAATAATGCACTTTTACGATAAAGCAACAATATTTATTATAAACCGTACAAATTCTTGACATAAGTATTAAATTTTGTATATGTTACTTTTAAGCAAATAAAAGTTAAGTAATAGGATAATTACTAAATTATTTTTCCTTTCTCTGATTTTTAAATTGGAACATATTACAAAATGCGGTGGTTGCTTAGAAGACAAAATATAGATATCAGCTAAATATAGAAAATTTACTCAGAGGGTCAATTTCTTATCTTAAAACTCCTATCAAAAACTTTGCTCTGTAAGACAAGCCCATGGAAGTAGCTAATAATTATTAAACTTGTTCTTAATTTAGTATTAATTAATTAGTCATAAAATACTCTGTGCACCACTAATACATTAAGGCTGTTTTTCGGTCAATGTTAAAGGATAGGGATGAAACGGCAAAGACATTTGTGGGCAGGAAAAAGCTCAATGATAATAAAATTTTTTATGGATATAAAGAAAATAATTGTTTAAAGGATAGTGTTTTTGAATTTTTGATTTTTTGGAAAATTACACAGTTTTCAGCATTTTTGCAAAATGAAATTTGACTTTTCTATGTTAAAGTATAGGAGGTGGAAACGCAAAAGACATTTTAACAGAAAAAAACATTTTTTTTTAGAATTAAATAGTATATAAGAAAGCAAGCTTCCCTCTTTGGACTAGTGTAGCCAGAATTAAGTTTTATGTTTTTCTTAATTAACTTTTTTAAATTTTAAGTTCATTCTGAATTATTTTTGGCGTAGTTAGGACTATCTCAAACAGATGGCACCACCATCGTTTGAAAAGCGAATTTATTCTTGACTACGAATACTTATTTTTGGCGATATCTTTCTGAAATATAGTCGCCAGCTGAAATTATGGTAACTTGCAAATTGTTACAAATAGTGGACAATGGAAAAGATTTATGATGTACAGAGATTTAACATCTCAAATCTGACGAACTTTCCGATTTAGGAAAGTTTTAAATATTTTCTGCATGTGTGCTTTAAAAAAAAATCGTTTATAATTATACAGCTTAGATTTTTTTTGTCTGTTATTGAAGGAATGTCTGTAAGAATATTTAAATTCTGCGAAATGACTTAACGAAGAATGAAAGTATACAACTTTTATACTTGATCGAAAGTTGTGAATTAACTCTAAAGAACACAAATTACTACTCCTTGCTCACAAATTAAAAGTTTTAATCTAATTATTGTAATGCAATTATTATTATTATATTATTATTTTCTTTTTAACTAACAAAAATTTTTTCCCATCGATTTTATATTTGACGTAAAACTTTACCATAAACCATTGGAACAATTATTAACACAAAATATTGTTTTCTAATTTAATTAACAGAAACTTATTTTTTCAATTAATTATGTTCAGATTCTAAGCCGCACCCCAAATTCTCAGCACATTTTTGTGAAAAAAATAGTGTAAAATATATTATCGATATATGATATATTTACGGAATGAAAAGTGGCTGCGATACCTTAGTGGTCAAGGTAACGTACTCGTGGCTGGCGTGTCATGAGTTCGAGCCTAGTACCGCTGAAGTTCTGTCGTGTAGGGGAGCGATGAACGTTAAATCTGAGAGCTAAAACGTCCTCTCATTGGTGTGGTAGTTAGGAGATGGGAGGTGCAAGCTCAGGTGTCGTCCTCGTCACTTGACTATGGTTCAAAGTTACGAGGTCCGTCACCAAAAGCCCTCGTGTAGCTGATCAATATGACATTTATATTCAATCACTAACTAAACGAAATAAAAAAAATAATAAAGGCGAATTAATAAAAAGTGAATAATTAATTTACTTTACCAGCATTAAAAACTTTTTCAGTCTTCGAATCTAAGCTGCACCAGAATTTTTGTAGCCTAAGTATCGGGAAAAAAAAGTGCGGCTTAGATTCGAATAAATTCGAAGAAAAATTCAGTGTAATGAATGTTCGCTACATGTCTAAAGACATGTGCCAGTACAGATATACGATAATTTAATGGAAAACCATCTTTCAAAATTAAAGGTACAAAATATCTATGATTTAGAGAGCAAAACTAGGGGGCAAGCATCTTCTGAACGATGGAGATATGAGAGATCGTCGAGACTCTCATCTTCTTTTTTCAAAGAAGTTGCTTGCAGAAAAAATCTACTCCGTGTTCGAAGCTTGTGATGCGCATTGTGTATGGCCATTGTGTATGACTTATGCAATGCAGCAATGAAATATGGATTGGCAAACGAAGAGATCGCTCGGAAGCAGTATGAGAGGGAATATTCAACTGAAGTAAAAATATGTGGCTTATTTGTGGACAAAGATAAACCCTTTTTGTGTGCTTCACCCGATGGATTCGTTGGTGATGATGGACTCATAGAAATTAAATGCCCTTATTCTGCGAGATTTGAATCAAATCTGCTGGAATTTTTAATTACAAAAAACATTTAAAACTACTTTTTTAAAGAAAACTCTATTCAAAATTGTTTCCCTTAAACCTTTAATAATGTAATACAGGTGTAAGTGTATACCTAATTGGAAATTTCTGAAACATTTATTTTTTGTACATAAGAACTTTATTTTGTAATACTTTTAGAAACATTTATTATTCCATTATAAAAGAATATTAAATCGTTTTTCTTTATATGTAGTGCCTACTAGATTTTGAATATTCCATTGTTTACTGTACCGGGACCAACAAAACAAATTTATTCACGTTAATACATTGTTTTTGCACAACTAAATCGTTTTGTAATGGAAAATGAACTTTTTTTTTTATTTGTGGATAAAAACACCTATAATCAAGGAGAGCGAACAACTTATTGACATTTTAAAAGACATTTGACGGTAAAATCTATATTAAAACAAGAACAGCTCCTAAAATTTAGATTGCAAAATACATAGGATTTTTTCCATAGTTAGAAACGAATAAAGCATTCATAACAAATTATCAGAATCCATGAGTCGAAAAAGTAAGAAAGCCATTTTAGATCTCTCTCATGGTCAAGTTTCAACACTATTTTACTCCCCCCCCCCAAAAGAACAAGTATTTCGTTTCACAGTCGTAAAGCCCTCTTCCCCTGCAGAGAAAGGGGAGGATTCTATTGAAGGAAGTGCGCTACACACACAGAGAGAGAAATTTTTTTTTTCCTTGCCTTTTTTCGAAATCAACCAAAAGCGGAGAGCAGAGTGCACGCGATCTTCTCTTTTCAAACAATCAAATCTCACCAGCCATGACATCCAATAATTCACAAAATAGCTGTAAATTTATGTTTCGAGATATCTCTCTTTCCGATTTTTTCGAAATTTCGCAATTGTCCATAATTCTGGAGATCTTCGTATAATAAGGACCATTATAAATTTATCATCTTCCATCCTCTCAAAAATTGACACATTTGTTGAGTAATTCAGAGTACCACTGAGAATTGTACCTCTCGTGAAATAGGTTGCCAACCCCTGTTCTATTGTATAAAAGTAAAATTGTATCATACTGTTTGTTCATTAAAACGTGAAATTTAATTTTTCATTGCTTTAAATCCACCTATTCTTCCTTTAAAAATCATTTGTTCAGGAAAAATTAAACAGTTTCGTTCTGTACATCATTTATCTAGAGAATTGATCGACAAACTGTGTTCCACGAGTCCCAATAAAAAAAAATGGGAAAGAAAAATTACAAATATGTATGCAAAATGGATTTATGTTCTCATGAAATTCGTTTAGACACAATTATCTAAAGATCATAGACTAAAATTAAAAATTTTATTTATACTTAATTTGATAATTTTTTAAAACTTTTATTGTAATATAATAAATGAATTTTAAAACTTTATTTTATGCAGTAGATTGTGAATATACTATTGTTTGCTATCCCGTGTTCCACGAAGTAATTTTATACTAGTTAGTACAATGTTTTGAAACCTTTTACATTTGTGGGGAAAAACACCTATAATGAAGAAGATAAAAAAATTTATCGACATATGAACAGATTCGATGCTAAAATTTAAATTTAAGCTAGAAGACCTATATCTTAGGTTACCAATTCATGCTATATACGCAGAATTTCTCACACAGCTATGAACATTTTCATGCCATTCACAAAAATGTATTTAGAAAGTGAAAAATATTTTTAACGCGATTGGCAACAAAAACAAAATACAAAAACGAATTGAACACGGAATATGAAATGCTACTGCAGATAATTTCAAAAAGCTTATAAGTCGATAGTTTGTGTAAAAAATTGTGAACACATATCTCAGTTACTAAGTATAATGCATGCGTAGGTGACATTTGGATCACAAATTTATATTATCAATGAGTAAATAACATTAAAATTACATCATAAAAGTTTTTAATAAAAAATAAAATATTTTTTTAAAATTGTCTTTACATATAATATCAAAAATATGTTTATCTATATACTTTAAATATTATTTTAAGATATATTCCCTTCAGCGAAGAAGGGGTTTCCTCGAAAACATGTTACAGTTCTAAGGGGTCCAAGAGTTGAAAAGTTTGATGATTGACCAATGTCCAGACATGAGAAATCTTTCATGGTCAAGATTCACTCTGCTGCTTTAACCCCCTCGCCCGAAAAACAAAAAAAAAAGAGCTAACATTTATTTTACTAGTTTGACGACCATCACCCTCACTTAGCCCCCCCCGCGTGTTCCCTTTCGCTGAAGGGGAGAATTTCATTGAAAAGGTTACCCGAGAGAGAAATTTATTGCCCATCTTGGGAATCTTAACACAAATATTTGTGCCAAAAATTTCGCAATAGCCAACGCCATCTAGATGTCATGTAAGGTGTTAAACTAATGGCCCGCCATCACCTTAAAAGCAGTGTTTCTCAAACTTTCAATACTGGCGACCCAATTTTCAATCATAATTTTTGTCTCGCCCCCTGTACAACAATACTGTATTTACTGCAATAAAAATGCACTTTGAGAGAGAGACGCTAAAGTTACAATACGATCTTAATTATAAACCGTACAAATTAATACGATAAGTATATTAAATTTTGTGTATATGTAACTTTTAAGTAATATATATATTTTAAGAAAATTACTTAATATATATATATATATATTACTTAGAATTATGTTATTTTTCTTTCTCTAATTTTTAAATTGGAACAGATCGCAAAATGATGTATTTAATTAAAGATTTATTTCCTTCAGCATATTCATTTCTCAAAGTACAAATGTCATTAGAAAAATAGTCTAGTCAATGTCGCACACATCTGGCATTATCCATCACATCTGGCATTATAGGGTACGTTTGCGTGAGTCTGGGCAACCTATCGGACGTCTGCGCAAAACATGTAAAAATGCTTTTCCTCGTACAATTCCAGTCAGTTTTGGTCGACTCGATACTCCTATAGCTACCGAATCTAGCTTGAATGTACATTTTTTTAAATTTCCACGTTAATTGTAATTCACGGTAATTAAGTATTTACGGCAGTAGATTAAAACAATATCATACATACATTTTTAAGTCGTAAGCAAATATTCGACCATAATAAAGAATCAACAAGTACACAGACGAACGAGCATGGTTCCGAAAATTAAATCAAGGCGATCTTCTCAAAAATACTTAAATTTTGGATTTACCACTACTGAAGTTAATAATGGAAAAAAAGCCCCAGCTCGATATGTGTTAAAACTTACAAATCTGTAGAACAACATGTGAAAGTTGTTTTAAAACATGTAAAATCATTTAGCTATGTTGGCAAAGAATTTTAAAAAGTATTTTCTAGATGAGGACAGCTTGGTAGCAAGTTACGAGTGGATTAGGGATCTATTTCAAGATACTCCAGAAGGTCTCTCAACTTCCGAAGAAGAAATCTTCATAGATTTCATATCCAGTGAAAAATTAAAAGGCAATTTTGTAATAAATCGCTCTTTGAATTTGGGGTAGAGGTGGATGAGGAATTATCTGTACTGAAAACAAAAGCACTTCGTATACTATTACCATTTTCAACATCCTACCTTTTTCAAACCGGATTTTCTGCAGTGGATGCCTTGAAGACAAAATATAGATCTCAGCTAAATATAGAAAAATAACTCTTTAAGTGTCAATTTCTGATATAAAACCTTCCTTTGAAAAACTTTCCTCTACAAGACAAGCCCGTGGAAGTCCCTAATAATTATTAAACTTGTTCTTAATTTAGTAATAAGATTGATTGATTGAATATTAACGTCGCACTGTTCAGCTGCACGAGGGCTTTTGACGACGGACCACGTAATTTTGAACCATGGTCAAGTGACGTGGATGACACCTGAGCTGGCACCCCTCTCTCCTAACTACCACACCACACCAACGGGAAAACGTTTCAACTCTCAACAGATTTAACGTGCATCGCTGCCCTACACGGCGGGTCTTTAGTGGTACTGGGCTCGAACTCGTGACAAGGCAAGTCACGATCCGATACCTATACCACTCGGCTACCGCGGCCAAATTGAGTAATAAGAAATTATTTATAAAATACCTTCTTCAGTACTGATACATCAAACGTATACTGGCTGAAACACAGACTCTTCGCACGAGTTCATTTTTTAAAAAAATAAAGCATTATTCTTGATATAATAGCTGAACTGTAAGGAGAGTAAAACTGTGTGCACGACATTGTATACAAAAATGTAAAATGATTTTTTTAGATAAATGCTATAATTGTAAATAACTGTTTAAAAGAACTGTAATTTTAAACCTCACACAATTAGCATTTAGAATTAATGTTAAATTATGAAAAAGAATATAAAATTCCTATGAAGAATAATTGTGTTACTTTTTTTAACATTTAAAGCGAGAAGACTTCAAAATGTTTTAACCCGGGAGCAGGCGCGTACTCGATACTAACATTAATGGTAGTGCGGGGGGACTCAGTTGTTTAGAATTATTTTTACTGTACACGATACAAATCGGAATTCTAGTGAATATTTTAATTTATAGAAAGTATACTTACCTTCTTTCAAGGACTATTCAATTCTTTGATGATTTGAGAAAAAATCCAATAAAACTGAACTAAAATGATTCAAAAGTACAAGACCATAATAAAGGACGCAAATCACTTTTCAATTATCCTACAGAAATGTTAAACCAATCAATTCTTTTCCAAATATCGCAAAACTCAATTATTTACAATTTCCCTAAGCGAAAAGCAAACGCATAAAAGATGGGAAGGAACTAATATTGATAATAACCATACCATAAGATTGAAGGTCAATCACATGATTAGCAAACGTACTATGCAGCCTGGCTGAAAAGTGAATCATAACTTCCTTTTCTACAACTAATGCACAGTATTTCAATAATAATTACAGTGGTGAATTGTTTATCTTAGAATTTTTCTCAGGGTCTGTGGGTTTCGTTTTTTCTTTTAACGAGTAATATTTTATGTTAAAACGTAACAAAAATATCTCTCATTGAGGAAATACAGCAAATAAAACAATGGTTTTTTTTCTTTAATTTGGTTTTGGGATCAAAGATAGCTATTTGATGACGGAAAAAAGCCAGATAATAAACATAAATTATGTCAGTGTTGTTGTATTTTTTTTTATTATGGAAAAAAGCATTTTGTTTAACTTATTTTCCCGGTTATTTTTTTTTAAAAAAATCTTTAAATTTTCGATACGCTCGCGCCCCACACTTTAAGAAACACTGCTTCACCATTAAAGCTTGTGATATAGTGCTTTATCTTTTTTTTTTACCACGTGTATTTTTTAATGAAATGTTGTGAATATAACGTAATACCATTGGATATACAGAGAAAGTAGGATATTTATATTATTGTATGACTTTATTCTTGAGTCATTATTGAATTTATTTTAGTTTTAAAGATAATTGAGCATAATAAACTGATGCATTTATGCCAATATCACTAATTTGTAAGTTATTTTATTCGATATGAGAAATTAGTGTTTAAATATATATATTTCTTAATCTATCAAATCCTTATCTTAAAAAGTTTTATTAATAACATATTCGAAAACTTCGCACATTTTATAGTAATGTCTCGTTATTGTTATGTACCCCAACTGTTCATCAAATAAAATACATATCCTTTCATTTTCCCGGCTGACCATGATATTTCAAAGAGAACATATTGATTAACATATTTCAGTGAATTGCTAAATAATCTTAACACGGTTATTGTTTTTGAAGAAATCTGACTTATATTAATTCTGTTCATCAGGTTATGACTATTCAATCTCAAGAAAAATATATTGAAATTTGTAATATAGGAAAAATTTTGCAAGCTGAAAAATAACTGCGCGTTAAAAGCGTGCTATCTTTAAAAATATGGTACTATTTCACTGAAAAATTTACTTTAATATTCAGGAGAGATATTTAATGTTAAAGTAGATATTAAAGACTTCACAACGAAGTATTAAATATTTCAAATAATTTAGAGAATATCTCAATAAAAGAGTATAAAATTTTAATGTACATTACAGGTTATGCGTGCATAATATAAAATTCGGATGCTCTCTCTCCTATTGCAAATGTATGTTTCTTTCAAATAAAGAGATCAATTTCGATAGAGAAAGGGAGGCCACATATTTGAGACTTTTGGATAGAAGAGATTTAAAAATGCCCACGAATATTGCTATGAAAGTCATTTCAACGCAATATTTAATTTGTTGATATCGAAAACTTTCGAAGCAAGATTTCTTAAAGTTAATTGCGAATTATCCTGTTTGCAAGCACAACAGAAGCGTATATGTAGTTACATGAGTTGTGGAATGTCTCGCATTCGTTTCATTCACCTTGTGTAAAGTGTAACAAACCTGTGTATTTTCATATTTTAAAATCGTATTCTTTTACATTCGGGAATGAATGCTTAAATAATTATTCAAAAAAGCGCAATGAAGAAATTCTAACGGTGAAGGATAATCGAAAAGTAAAGAAATTTAAGGTCAATGTTGATTTTTATATTTCACTGTTTTATTTCTTTAAATATTCAATTATTCGATTGGTATATTATTCAATATGCATGTGTGTGTACTTTCTTATACTTCACTTTTTTATTCTATATAGATTTTATACGCATGGTTAATAGTTCACATATCTACTACTTAAAAGAAATTTTTTATTTATTTACATTATTCGTTTAAATCATATTCATAAAGATTTTAACATTCGAAACATGTTAAATGTAAAATATATTTACCTCATATTTATTTGAAACGCATAAAAAATAATGTAAAAATTGGTTTGAATAATATCATTACAAATCTAAATGATTCAAAACTTGAAAGTAATCAATACATTGCCTCATTGATATATTTTCTGAAAAGTTTTTTTTAATTTTTTGTCATATTTATAGGTAAAGTATTCTTTTCTAATGTATAATCTAGAATCTATTTTTGCTGTATTACTGTGGTATCTAAAACTGTTTGTGTCATTTCTATATATTTTTACATTCTTTATTTGTATATATTTTTGTATACATTTAACCTTTCTTATGATTCATTGATTGCAGCAAAATGTTGCTAAATTTACATGTTTTTTTTTATTTATATGCCTCTAATGTTTTACTTTTCCTATTTTTTTTGCAAGTAAATGTTTCCTTTATTTTATTTGAAATTGGAAAAAATTTATATTGAGTCAGTTTTTACTTAGATTTTTCTTACATTGTTATGAACCTTTCACGGGTGATATGTCCCCCTTTATCCTGGAAAATATTTGGTATCCTTCTAACGTAATTAATACATAACTTTCATCTGAAAATATTCTAAATGAGAATTATAAAAATATTCAATATAAATGTGGAAATATTAGTCTAGGACCTGAAAAGAAATAAATGTCATAAGCTTTATATTCCTGACAGCCACTGCGAGTAGCAAAACATTCCCACCTTCCGTGACGTCATCAAAACGTTGTCGGGGCCTGGTCCTTCAAGATGCCCTTGGTATAACGCGCACCCAAAAGTTTCGATCTAATTTTTGTGTTAAAAGTGTGCGTTATACGCCGGATTTTACGGTACATAAATGACACAATTCCTTATTCAATAAAGTGTTTTCCTACGCGATATTGTTCATCAAAAATAATTAAAGAATTTGTTTGTTGGTTTAAAAAAGAATAAGTTAACCAATTGACATTTAATTATCAATATTACATGATTATAAACTCGTGGAAAGAAGTTTTATGTTTTGATGCAAGCTTCAATGTTTGATTTCTTTCTTTGCCAATAGATTAGAATATAGCAAAAAAATTTGTGTTTTAAACCTCAAAAAATTTACCGTCACATTTAAGTATCGCAGCATCTTTCAAATAGTCCAAAAACATATATTTTAAGTAACACAACACTTTATAAGAAAACATAAGGGAAACAGAAAACATTTTAATATAAGAACTGGTGAATTCCTGAATATATATATATAGTGAAATACGTTTTAACGTGAAAAACATTAGAAGAAACTAATACAACGGTCCCGACAAATGTATTTAAATGCATTTTTTCCCTCTCTTAATGCTAAAAGAAAATCGTTTAACACGAAAAGATTTCCCTTCTAAAAATGAATAACATATGGAAAACACCAGCCAAATTGGACTGTCCTATTGGATCATCAGAATACATTGAAGTAGAAGATGATAATGTGTGTAAAGCCCTAATTATGGCAGACAAAGTCATTCTGGAGTTGGATCTGAGCTCAAAACATATCATTAATGCAGATTCTGACAATATAAACGAAATGGATGATGCAGATCCTGCTCCCACATCATTCGAAATGGGGAAGAAGGTCATGAAAAATATGCACAATAATTTAAACGCAATTTTCCAATGGTGAAATGAATAACAAAATGGACTATATGAAACAATTTGATGCTAAAAGAACAATGCAAAGAAAAACATCAAATTATTTTCAAGAAACTCAATATTTTGCTTTCCAGAAAATTTCAAAATTTTGTATTAAATTTCTTCAAGTTCTTGCGAATGTTTTTGTTTCATAGATCTTTACTAAACATATGCATATCTTTGTAAATAAAATAAACAACAATAAACTTAAATTTGTTTATATATTTTTTCCCCGTGATATCCTACAATACAAATAAACATTTCAATCTCTTCAGTTTCTTGTTAAGCAATTTTCACTGCATATATATTTAAAACTTTCTTGCATGATGGAAATTTCCATCATGACATTGAGTGGACAAAAATTTACACACAAAACAGATGTACTGTAAATAGTTTGTTGTTGACAAGCTTTTTCACCAATATTGCGAAAAAACGAACATAGCTGCCAAACTAAAAATCAAACGTCACAATCATTATAGAGCGTTAGAACTTATCATTCCATTGTCTTTTGTGGTTGAAAGAGACATGCGCGCGAGAGAGAGAGATTTCTTGAAACATTATTTTATACTTCATCTGAAATTTTTTTGGCTAATAAAAGTGATGAGTGGTAAAAAGATTTCTATTTTGTATTTCTTTGCTGTGCTGAACTTCATATGTAAATTTGCATGACAATGGATATATATCCCTCATACACATTTTTTAAATTACTTTATAATATACATTTAAAATAAATTTTTCCTTCAATCTAGAGCAGGAATTCTCTCACCATGATTTATTTTTTAAAAAAAGAAAAAAATTATGCAAAAATGGGTTAACAGAAGAAACATTTTGCATCATCACATTGAAATTACATCCACATATCTTAGATTTGTATTTAAAAACAATTTTTAGAAATAAGTAAATATCAATAAACTCACATTTGCAGAATTTATTTTAACACATATTCAAGTGATTTATGTGAATAAGTTTTAATAACTTACTTTTACTTTTCTTTAAATGCTATATGAGAATATTACACATAAATTACAGTATAATTCAAAAACATCACTATAATTTCACACATTAAAATATAGGAAACAAAGTCATTAATTTTTGTTCCTGTAATTACATTACTTTAAAAAAACAATGATATTCTTTTGAAAAAGAAAAAAACATGTCTTTCTTACGATACTCTGAGTATACTATAAAATAAAATTAGACCAAAAAGATGTTTTGAAAAACCTATATGTAAGGCTTTCTTTCAGCTACAAAAGCATTAGTCATTATTAAAGGTATAACATAAGAAATGCTACATTTCTCAGCGGACATTTCTTATTGGTTTTAAAAGTAAGATGGCTAACAGAAATGTCTGCAGAGAAAGCAATGCAGTGTATTTCATGAACATGAAATTTTTAATTCCTATGAATATATAAATATGCTCTATGTGACCAGTTTCAGAAAACACCTAATAGCACATTTCATAAAGTTTTTTTTTTTTTGTATGATTTTGTAAATGTCTTTTTAAATTAACAATTTGAGAAAAACTCTTGTAGCACACATCACAAAAATAAGGCTTTTCCTTTGCATGAATAAGTAAATGTGTTTTTAAATTACTAGCTTGAGAAAATCCCTTGTTGCACACTTCACAAACAAAAGGCTTTTCCTTTGTATGAGTAAATAAATGTGTTTTTAAATTACCACCTTGAGAAAAACCCTTGTTGCACACTTCACAAACATAAGGCTTTTCATTTGTATGAATCCGTAGATGCATTTTTAAATTACAAGCTTCAGAAAATTCCTTGTTGCAAACTTCACAAACATAAGGCTTTTCCTTTGTATGAGTAAGTAAATGCGCTTTTAAATTACAAGCTATAGAAAATCCCTTGTTGCACATTTCACAAACATAAGGCTTTTCCTTGGTATGAGAACGTAAATGAACCTTTAAATCACGATTTTTAGAAAAATCCTTGTAGCATATTTCACAAATATTAGGCTTTTTCTTTGAATGAATAAGTAAATGTTTTTTAAATTACTAGCTTGAGAAAACCCTTGTTGCATACTTCACAAACATAAGGCTTTTCATTTGTATGAGTAAATAAATGTGTTTTTAAATGACCAGTTTGAGAAAATCCCTTGTTGCACATTTCACAAACATAAGGCTTTTCATTTGTATGAGTAAATAAATGTGTTTTTAAATGACCAGCTTGAGAAAATCCCTTGTTGCACACTTCACAAACATAAGGCTTTTCATTTGTATGAGTAAATAAATGTGTCTTTAAATTACCAGCTTTAGAAAATCCCTTGTTGCACACTCCACAAACATAAGGCTTTTCATTGGTATGAGAACGTAAATGTACCTTTAAATCACGATTTTTAGAAAAATCCTTGTAGCATATTTCACAAATATTAGGCTTTTCTTTGAATGAATAAGTAAATGTGTTTTTAAATTACTAGCTTGAGAAAAACCCTTGTTGCACACTTCACAAACATAAGGCTTTTCATTTGTATGAGTAAATAAATGTGTTTTTAAATTACTAGCTTGAGAAAAACCCTTGTTGCACACTTCACAAACATAAGTCTTTTCTTTTGTATGAGTAAATAAATGTGTTTTTAAATTACCAGCTTCAGAAAATCCCTTGTTGCACACTTCACAAACATAAGACTTTTCATTTGTATGAGTAAATAAATGTCTCTTTAAATTACCAACTTGAGAAAATCCCTTGTTGCACACTTCACAAACATAAGGCTTTTCCTTTGTATGAGTACGTAAATGTTTTTTTAAACAGGCGCTGCGAGAAAATCCCTTGTTGCACACTTCACAAACATAATGCTTTTCCTTGGTATAAATTCCTAAATGTGCTTTTAAACTATGTTTTTCAGAAAAATCCTTGTTGCATATTTCACAAACATAGGGTCTTTTAATATCAAGAACATGTAAATGATGTCTTGAGTTCTCTTGAGTGAATGTCATTTTTCTAACTTAAAATGTGCAAGCTTTTTGATCAGATGTGACAACAAAAATCTTTAGATAAAATCTACAATGAAGAGAATGAGTCTTGCACTCTTGTTCAGAATATTTTATGTTAAAATCCTTCTGTAAAAGAAAAAGAAAATTATTCAATAATAATGTGGAACACGTAAAAAAAACAGAATTTTATTCTTCATTATAATTAATGAGTTAAAAATATTCAGCTTGTTATTACAGCTTAAAACAATTAGAAAAGAAAAATTTTTTCTCTAAATTCTGAAGAAGTTGGTAAGCTTTTAAATATCATTCTTATTAAATCGATGAAAAAATCTAATATAAATATTAAATATCTCCGTTATTCAAAATATGTTTATGTAATACTTTATCATGACAATACGATTAACGTGAGCAATATATAGGAAACTGAAGGAACATAATTTTCAAAATATGAATACCTTTTAGGAGAAGTCTATAGTGTGTTACATACTGTGTTATAGTATTCAAAAATGAAGCATATATAAAATTGGAAAAGAAAAGTAAAGCACTGTGCAAACCTTTTTTGATGCCATATTAAATTTTGAAATTACTTTTCAATAAATATCTATACTGTAGAACATCATTTGTGCATAGGTAAGTTCTGATAAATAACTTTTTCAATTCCTACCATTTTAGCTCACACTCTCTATGTATTTTTTTATCTTAGTGGAATTTTCAATTGTTAATAAAATACATTTTAAAGCACTCATCTGAGCTGAAATTTTCTATACACTATTGTTTTAGGTAAAATTATGATAATCTAATTATAATTAATTTAAAAATTTGACAAACTAATTATTTAAAGATTTACAGATACAGCCACTTTGTTTTCATTTTTGGTGACTTGAGTCAAAACTTAAATAGATTTTTTCCCCCTAACATTTTAAAGGATTCAGTTGAGCTGAAATTTTATATACACGATTGTTATGGATGACAATATGATACTTTAATAATAATTAATTACCACTTAATGTTGTGATTCTGGGATACGTATAAATATATTTATATTACTTGTAGTAGTTAAAATTTTAAAAAAAATTTGTAGATCTAAGAATTAACTAATTTTTTTTTTTTTCATATTACTTGTTTCTCCTTGTAACCATGATCTAACATAGAGAGATATAATATTTATACTAAAATATAAAAATCTGCTACTCTATATCAGTTACTCTCAAAAGGATCCATATTTACCCCCTTGGGTCTATGAATAGCCTGCAAGGAATCCACATCTTTTGGGAAAAAATGGTGTCTAGAATCATTTTAATTTTAACCAGTTCATAAATTTAATTTTAAATGAATGGAGTATCCCGTTTACAGATGTTTTCTATTTATCTATGAAGTATTTAATATATTATAAATACATATTTATCTATCTGTATTAACATTAAAGAGTAAACAAATATTCGAGTGAAAACACACCAAAGGATGGGAAACAATCAGAAGAATCTGTTTTAACCATTTAAATTCCGAATTTACAATTAGTTATAAATATAGTAACTAAAAATGTCAAAATTAATTATTGTAATGCCCCGTTGTAATATCAACTTCAAAGAACATCGACATTTCTGTTGTTTTTAAAACAGTTTTCCTTTCTTCCATACCACAATCAGAAGATAAAAATAATAAATCCTGAATAGGATATATTGTTTATTTCACCACAATATTTTTGTTATGTTGTTCAAAAAACAATATTTCGCTCTTCTTGTAATTTTTTCTAAAGTGAGTAAATTTTGACGTTTTTTCATGAATGCAACATTCAATCTCTCTGTGCCTTATTCTCATGATTAATCATGCCTAAGTCCTCAAAGAGTGGAAGATTTATTCTTATAAACCACGTGATTTAAAATATTGGATTCAACACAACTTTTCTTTACGATTTTTAAAATTTGATTTAAAAATTTAAAAACTTCAGTATTTCTGAAAATAAATACATGAAATTTCTTTCCATTGTGTCAAACCTTTTTATTCATGTTTTGAAAGAAGATTGAAACTCTTGCTACAATAGTAATGCATTAGCAAAGCATGTATTAGCAATATATACACTGCATCATCCACTGATATAATTTAGTTGTTAAAAATCTGAATGGTAGATTGAAAGAATCTCTTCAATTAGTCATCAAAGCAATAAACTGAATCTAAAGCAGTGTATTGAACACATGGCTATTAGCATAAATGTGAGAAGAAAAATTATGAGCTTTAATCATTAAATAATTCACACTAAAGTTCACTGCCTTTAAAAGGCTTATATTTATTTGCAAAGTTTTTATTTATTTTTTGTTCTTGTGACAACTGAGAGTTTTGTGATGTTAAAGATCGATATTTTCGAGAAAAATTTCACCACAAAAACTAGATTTTACCAATTGAACAGATTTATTTACTAAATTTAATGGATTAACATGCAGATTCAAGGCGATAACCTAAATTTGATTAAGCCATGGAGTGTCATTTTACCATTTCTTGCCAGAATTAAGCTAAAAGAGTATAACATTGGAAGTCATGAATTTTCCCAGTGTATCAATTTGTCACAGACAATTTGCCAGGAACATGACATTTCAAACTACATTAACTATTTAAATGCCCTTGATTGAGGTTTCGATTGGAGAATGTTTTGACCATGGTAATATTATGAAAGACCCTTAATTCATAAGGCGATTATGAAACAAAATTGTCATATTTACAAGAGGAATTTATCGGAATGGATTCTAATGACGATCTTAAATTACAGCATAGAAATGGATATCAGCAATTTTAGCTATAAAAGACATACTTGTCTTTTATCCCAAATGATGGAAAAGTGTGATAAAGCTTTTAATTGTTCTTTCTTGTGAAAAGCAATTTCAGAATGTTGTGAATCCCCAAAAGAAAAAAAAATGCTGGACACTACAAACAAAAGTGATTTAGGGTTGAACGTAACATAATCGATGTTAAATGTGAAAAAATTGTTATAATGCATCAGATTCTTTCATTAAAAATGTCACAAATAGTACAAATGGTGAAAACTTATATAAAAAGAATACATAGAATAGATCTACTTTGTACAAAAAGTATATGAAGAAATTTTCAAAACTGTTGTGTTTTTATTTTCTACAAAGCCTTTTTAATAACCTAAAAGATAAAATTAATTGTAGCAAGTGATATAAAATAAAAGTTTAAGTCATTTCCCACTTAGGTTAACAAAGAAAAATATTACTTTATTTCCTTTTATTAAATAGTTGTAATTAATATAAATAAATATATACATGTGACAGAATCACAATATTAAGTGACAAAATAGTAAAAACAAATCACATTCAGGGAAATTGGGCCATCCCAGGTGGGAATAAAACCCAAGATCTTTAAATTAAAAGTCCAATGCACTATCCATTCCGCTACAGGGATACAACGAATGATTTTCCTTTCATATATGCTGTTGGACTATTATTCTTTTTTATTACTATACGTTCATTTTAATTTAATCATTGAATCAATATTTGAAAAAACTGTATTAAACATCAAGTGTCATTAACTACAAGTTCAAAAAAAATGTATTTGAACTTGAATGAATGAATGGAAACTATTTTATTTGTGGTTGAAAATTTGAACAAGATATATATATTTAAATAAATATATACAAGGGAGATTGTGAACTACCTTAAAATACGGCATATACTGTGGACCTATATATATATACTTTCAAAGCTGCATTTTTTAATTTTTAGGTATAGTCGCTGTATAACATGCACCCCCTTTTTTACGAAAAAACTTAAAATGTACATCTGCAATTTCCTTATGTTTTGAAGTCATTTATTGGATCAATCATTTCAGACTCTCGTTTGAAAAAATAGTATACTTCTAGAATTATATACCCTTAAACGCAAGAAGGGGGGTCTAAATTGGCACCATGGTTCGATTTTTCCCACACTTTTCTATAAACATTAATTCCTTTCCCCCCTTTTATGTGATGTACGGGGCAGACGATTAATTCTGATATAAATTAGAACAATTCTGAGACTTATTACGCTTGCTGTCTGTAGTATATTCAATACTATGAATAATATTGAATACGCCTCAAACAGCGAGCAGTAAAGATGGGTCCTGGTAAACGAATGAAACACAGTACGGGTTTCAAGATCAAAGTGATTCAATTTGTTCAAGAAAATGGAAATCGTTCTGCAGCAAGGATGTTTGATATTGGTGAAAACTCCATAAGGGAGTGAAAAAAATTAAATGACAATAATTAACATGCCTAAGAAGAAATGTGCTTTACGTAAAAGAGTAACGAAGTTGCCTATTCTAGAAGAAAGTGTTACGAAATGCGTCTTGGAAAATCGCCAGAACGGATTACTTGTAACCAGAAACAGTGTACATTTATTCGCCTTAAAAAGGCCAAAAAAGAATGCAAATGAAAGTAAAAATTTTAAAGCAACTTTCAGTTGGTTTAGCCGATTTATGGCACATAATAATTTAGTTCTGCGAGAAAAACAAAAGTTGCGCAAATGCTTCTTAAAGACATGGACTACAAATTGAAAAGTTTCCAGAAGTATGTCATTGGGTTACGAAAACAAAAGAAATATTCACTGTCACATATTGGAAACATGGATGAAACTCCACTAACGTTGGACATGATAGGAAATAAAACTATAGATAATAAAGGAACACAAAAACGATTCACATAAAAACAACAGGACACGAGAAATCTCATTTTACAGTAGTGCTCTCCTGCTTAGTGGACAGCACAAAATCAAAACCCACGGTTATTTTTAAAAGAAAAACAGTGCTAAAATCCAATTTCCTGAAAGGCATTTTTATTCATGTAACCAAAAAGGGTGGATGAATGAAAAGGGTGTAAAATTGTGCATAAAAAATGTTTGGCAAAAGTGTCCAGGGGCCTTACAGAATCCACAAAATCTATTAGTTTGGGATATGTTCAGATCCCATCTAAGAGATAATACGAAAAGATTGAGGAGTGCAACACAGATATAGCAGTTATTCCTGGCATAATAACATCATTAGTTCAGCCATTAGATGTGTGCACTCTCTGATGCCATTTTTAAAAACACAGTTTTTAAACATTTCATGAACCCCACCCCTCTCCCAGAAAACTATGGTATCCAATGTTTGTCATGAAAGTGCTGTATTTAAAAAATATCAATAAGCAGGGATCATTGAATGACACCTCCTCAAATATCTCTTTCAAGAGGTGATAAATGGGATTTCTTGAATAATCTTTGGAGCAGCAACAAAGTGTTTTGTCAATGGTAAAATCACAGAGGAAACAAAGACATCCTATGAAGATTGTTATATTACTGGCAATCGTTTGAAACCGTTTACTGATGCAGAAATTGTGAAGGAATGTTTCTTAAATGCTTGTAATAAAACGTTTTAGTGACAAAAATATAAAATATATAACACATAAAAAAGGCAAAACAGGAGTTATATTATTTTGATCAATTTTCCACATTTTAAATTGCCAATGTTATATTGATTTTAAAGCATTTCTTTCCCCCCGTCTCCATTTATAATCATGTTGCGGACTGCTTGAAATAACTAACATATGTATTCGGCCCGCGTGAAATAGCTGACATATGTATGTGCAGCCCAGCAGAAAAAAAGGTTGAGTACCCTTGACATAAAGTAATATAAACGTATTACTCATCCAGATATATATTATTAACACTATTTTAAACATTCATTACATAAAATTCGTGACACCACGAAACTGCTGAAATTGTAGAAACGAATTATCAAAAATTGATAGTGCTAAAACATTTCCAGCACCATTGGTGTTGGAAATGTTTTAGCACTATCAATTTTTAAATAAAATAATAGAATTATGCCCATTTGGCCTTAAAAGGAAATAATGAGAAAAGAGTATAGTTTCATTTTGAAATCATGAATTTATCATGGAATAATAAATTAATAATTACAGGTCTACAATATTTTCATATATGTCTTGCAGCTCAACTTTCATTTAAAGTATCCGACTACGTTCGGAACAGTGATTTTGCAAAAGTGCATAAATGGATAATTTTCATGATATTTAGTGTCACTTAGATTAGAATATATGTATAAATTTGTTTTAAGGACATTTTAACAAAAAAAATTTATTTAAATATAATATTTAGGCAGAAAAAAAATTAACTTAGAATAATCTTTTTCCAAATGTTCTCCTTTTGTGAAAAATGGTTCTATTATAATAATATTTTGCCTGTATATAGCTCAGACCTCTCTACAGAGGCTCAACTAGAATTTTTGAAGTATATAACTTAGAAGTGGGTTTATTCATATTTTGCGACAACAGAGGGGAGCAATTTTAAGAAAAAAACGCCAATAATTATTTCAATTGGTGGTAACTCTGAAAATAATGTGAATTTTCAAAAATTCTAGTTGAACCTCTGTAGAGATGTCTGAGCTATATACAGGCAAAATATTATTATAATAGAAGCATTTTTCACAAAAGGAGAGCATTTGGAAAAAAGATTATTCTGAGTTAATTTTTTTGCCAAAATATTATATTTAAATAAATTTTATTTGTCGAAATGTCCTCAAAACAATTTTATGCATGTATTCTTATCTAAGTGACACTAAATATCATGAAAATTATCCATTTATGCGCTTTTTTAAAATCACGGTTCCGAATGTAGTTAGATACCTTAATTTCTGATTATACTTTAGTAAATTAAAAAAATTTTAATCTGATTTTGCAGCTTCAACAGCATACTGGAATTGTACGAGTTAATCGTGGACCTTATTTCCTTAAAAACTTTCTCAGTGTTTAACAAGAGGGTTTGGTGTCTCCTTTCTTGAATTAAAGCTTACCAACCAATGGCGTAGATAGTTCTAAGGGAGTCCTGTATCAAAAAATTCCTTCGGGGCCCTTTTTTAAATATGGAAGCCCTGTTAGTGGTACTGTAGTTACACATATCGCCCCCTTTTTCCAATCTCGTACCATTATCTCTTACAAATCAGTAAATAAATTTTATTCTATAATCACATGTTACACAATTTAACACAAAAAAAATACATTTTATTCACAATCTTTATTGTAATAAACAAACTAATATTTTAATCTTAAAGAAACAAAGTCTTATTCTCTAAAAAAATAATTTTCTACAAAATTCTAACAATTTTTCCTTTACCATGGGTTTTGGTAAAAATGTCCGCCAAATTATTTTTGGTACCTATATATTTAATTTGGAAAACCTTGTCGTATATCAAATTCATTAGAAAATGATAACGAACATCGATATGTTTTGTTCTATAATTTTCTACCGGTGATTTTGAAAACTTATAGCAGCTTCATTATCACAAAACATTACATTTTCACTTAATTCCAAATTTAAACTTTTATTATTAATTACATTCTTTAGCCAAATGAATTCCTTAGCTGCTTCTGTTAAACTAACATACTCAGCTTCCATGGTCGACAGACTAACGGATTTTTGCTTGAAAGTTCGCCATGAAATTGGAGTTTCGTCTATAAAAGTTATGAACCCTCCCATCGACACTTTCGATCATCCCTATTTGTAGCAAAATCTGAGTCTGAATAACATCTTAGTTTTAATGATTTAACTTTTGAAAGTTCTAATTTATATTCTTGAGTGTATTTTAAATAACCTAATAATCTCAATAAGCAATTCCAATGTTTTATTCCCGGGTTTGCTTGGAATTGAGATAATACATTTACTGCATACATAATATCGGGTCTTGTGCGTATAGCAATAAATGACAAAGATCCTATTAAATTTCTATAAGGAACTGTTAAAATTTCTTCGCTAGTTTTGGGTGAATCTAATTTGGAAAGAACTTGACCTTTTGATATAGGTAATGAACTTACGGGATATTTATATTTTTCGTAAATTTCACATAACCTTCGAATGTAAGATCTCTGATGTATAAACAGACTATTACCTAGTTCTTCAAATTCTATTCCTAATAATTTCTTTGTTTTACCCATAATTTTTAAATTAAAATTTTTCTGCAATAATTGTAATACAAAATTTACGTTTTCCATTTCTTTTCCAAATATAATCATGTCATCTACATAAAATAATAAAATTACATTATCTTCAGACATATATACACAATTAACCCACTCTATATAACTTCATAAACTAATATATACTACAATAATAACTAAACGTTTATTAAGGGATTAATTACAAGTTAATAATAAAAATATTTTTAATGCGAAATTTGAGCTTGATGTTTTTTGATAATTTCATTTATATTTGGTTGTAAAAATGACAATGATACTCTCATATCGTTTTCTACATTTAACAATCTTGATCTTTTTTTAGTTTTAATGTTGGGTAATGCTGAAAATCCGAATTCACACAAATAAGATGTGGAAAATTGTAATAATATGTTTAAAGCTTTTTTTGGCTATCATTGGATAATCGCATCTGATGTTAATCCAAAATGAATTAATTGATTCTTCTGAATGTTTTAAAATTAAATCTCGATTATTGGAAAGCAAAATGAGTTCTTCCTCTTCATTCAAAGTTAAGTCAAATACAGACGTATACGTTATGAGAAATGGATTACGAACCCAATCAAATTTCTTAATATCTAATTTTGGGAAATAATGAATATTTCTCTCCTCTAATGTTGTCAAATGATCAACAACAATTAATTTAATAGTTTTATAATTGTCTTTAGGGACTGGCTCAAACTTTTCTAAATTGCCTTCTTCCTGAGCTTTATTTTTCCATAAAGTTATTTGTTTTTTGAATCCCACCAGCTTATCGGTTGAGTTTAAGATATTTTCATTAGACCCTTGCATACTTGAATTGATGTTGTTAAAAATAACAAAAAAAATGTTGATAAGTAAGCCAGTTTAGTACACCATATTTTATCTTCCAACAAATGAACACATTCATAATTTTTATTTTGTTCAAAAATATTTTCATTTCGTCTTTTAATTTTAGCACACGAGATATAACTTTTCCTCTGGACAACCATCTTACTTCTGTATGGAGTAACAAGGATTCGTACTTGGCTTCCATAGCTTGGCATAATTTACTAAATAATCTACTTTTTAATGGTCTTGATTTGATATAATTAAACATTTTAACACATTGTTCCAGAACTATTTTCAAATCTGATGGCAAAAATTTTGTAACAAGTGCTTCTCGATGCAAAAAACAATGGATAACTAATATATCCTCATTCAGTTCTTTAACATGTGCTACAAATCCTTTTAGATGTCCAGTCATAGCTGGAGCACCATCTGTGCAAATGCCAATACATGACTTCCAAGAAACTTTAATTTCTTCTAAATATGAACTAATTACTTGAAAAATATGTTTACCAGTTGTAAAATCAGGTAACTCCCGACAACATAAAAATTGATTAATTATATCATTTTCATGAATAAATCTAACGAATGCAATTAATTGAGCATTTCCTGTAATATCTGTTGTTTCGTTTACTTTGTAGAGCAAAATTCGAATTTGCAAGAGTTTTTGCAGTATTTTGCTCAATATTTTCTGACATATCTTTAATTCTGCGATGGATTGTATCATTTGAAAGTGGTATTTTGCAAATATCAATATCAGCTGATCCACCAATCATTGTTTTTACAATTTTGCGACATACAGGTAATATAATTTCTTCAGCCAAATTGTGAGGTTTTAAGTTAACAGCAATCAATTCAGCTATTTCGTAAGAAGCTACTTGAGCCTTTTCTGACACGCATACTTGTTTTTCAAAAACTTTTACTTGCTTAATTTTTGATGTTAAAGACCTTTCAAAGTAGCTTTTATCTTTTGTTGAAAGCGAAGGATGATTAGTCACCAAGTGATGTTGGAGTTTGCTAGGAACCATAGCACTATTTGATAATCTAAAACCACATATCACACACTCGGGAACAACCATGTCATTTTCCATTGTAAAGGTAAATCCAAATTTCAAAAAATCATCATTATTTTCCGATGGACAACGTATTTTTTTGAGCAAGAAGTATTTTTACTTGTGCCGGGGTTGGCTCATTAACTTGGTCCCTAACGTTATCATTATCACTATTATCATCATTAAACTTTCTTCTTTTTAACCATTTATCCATTTTCAGAAGGATCTGCAAATAAATTAATGCAAAATATTACTACATGCAAATAAATTAATATTAAACCGAATCACATACATTTGCCAATTTTAACGAAAGAAAAGGTGCAGTAACTACTATGCAACACCTTGTGAATCCCAACTACACACCAAGACACACCAAGGGATGGGAAATAATCAGAAGAATCTGTTTTGACAATTTAAATTCTGAATTTACAATTAGCTATAAATATAGTAACTAAAAATGTCAAAATAAATTATTGTAATGACTTATTGTAATATCAACTTCAAAGACTCGAAAAGATGCAAGGGGTAAAATCTCTAACATTACTGTTGTTTTTAAAACCGTTTTCCTTTCTTCTATACCACAATCAAAAAAGAGAAAATTATAAAGCCTGAATAGGATATATTGTTCATTTCACCGCCATATTTTTGTTATGTTGTTAAAAAAAATAATATTTCGCTCTTTTTGCAATTTTTTCTAAATTGAGTAAATTTTGAAGTTTTTTTCAGGAATAGAATATTCAATCTCTCTGTATCTCATTGTCATGATTAATCATGCCTAAGTCCTCAAAGAGTGCAAGATTTATTCTTATAAACCACATGATTTAAAATATTGGATTCGACATTACTTTTTCTTTAAGATTTTTGAAATTTGATTCAAAAATTTAATAACTTCAGTATTTCTGAAAATACATGAAATTTCTTTCCCTTGTGCCAAAACTTTTTATCCATGTTTTGAAAGAAAATTGAAACTCTTGGTACAATGGCAATGCATTAGCAAAGCATGTATTAGCAATATATACACTGCATCATCCAGTGATATAATTTAGTTGTTAAAAATCTGAATGGCAAATGGAAAGAATCTCTTAAATTAGTCATCAAAAGCAATAAATTGAATCTAAAGCAGTGTATTGAAAACATGGCTATTAGCATAAATGTGAGAAGAAAAATTATGAACTTTAATCATTAAATAATTCACACTAAAGTACACGGCCTTTAAAAGGCCTATATTTATTTGCAAAATTTTTTTGTTGTTGTTCTTTTGACAACTGAGAGTTTTGTGATGTTAAATATCGAATTTTTCGAGAAAAATTTCACCACAAAAACTAGATTTTACCAATTGAACAGATTTATTTACAAAATTTAATGGATTAACATGCAGAGGCAAGGCGACAATCTAAATTTGATTAAGCCATGGAGTGTGATTTTACCATTTCTTGCCAGAATTAAGCTAAAAGAGTATAATAATGGAAGTCATGAATTTTTCCAGTGTCTCAATTTGTCACAGACAATTTGCCAGGAACATGACATTTCAACTATATTCATTATTTAAATGCCCTTGATTTAGGTTTTGATTGGAGAATGTTTTGACCATGGTAATATTATGAAAAGCACTTAATTCATAAGGGGATTTTGAAAAAAAAAAATTCCTATTTACAAGAATAACTTATCGGAATAGACTCTAATGATGATCTTAAATTAAAGCATAGAAATGAATATCAGCAATTTTAGCTATAAAAGACATACTTGTCTTTTACCCCAAATGATAGAAAAGTGTGATACAGCTTTTAATTGCTCTTTCTTGTGAAAAGCAATTTCAGAATGGTTGTGAATCTCCAAAAGAAAAAAAAAAATTTGGACACTACAAACAAAAAAGATTTAGGGTTAAACGTAACATAATCGAAGTTAAATGTGAAAAAATTGTTATAATGCATCAGATTCTTTCATTAAAAATGTCACAAATAGTACAAATGGTGAAAACTTATATAAAAAGAATACATAAAAAGGATCTACTTTGTACAAAAAGTATATGAACAAATTTTCAAAACTGTTGTGTTTATTTTCTACAAAGCCTTTTTAATAACCTAAAAAATAAAATTAATTGTAACAAGTGATATAAAATAAAAGTTTAAGTCATTTCCTACGTAGGATAACAAAGAAAAATATTATTTTAGTTACTTTTTATTAAATAGTTGCAATTAATATAAATATGTATATATATGACAGAATCACAATATTAAGCGACAAAATAGAAAGCAATTTTCCTTGCAACTTTGGACTATTATTTTCGTTTGTTACTTTTCATGAATTAAATGGTATAGTAAAAAGAAATCACACATTCTCAGAAATTGGGCCATCCCAGGTGGGAATCAAACCCACGACCTTTAAATTAAAAGTCCAATGCACTCTTCATTGTGCTACAGGGATACAACGAATGATTTTCCTTTCATATATGCTGTTGGACTATTATTCTTGTTTATTACTATATATTCAATTTAATTTAATCATTGAATCAATATTTGAAAAAACTGTATTAAACATCAAGTGTCATTAACTACAAGTTCAAAAAATTGTATTTTAACTCGAATGAATAGAAACTATTTTATTTGCGGTTGAAAATTTGAACAAGATATATATATTTAAATAAATATATACAAGGAAAGTGTCAACTACCAGAAAATACGGCATATAAAGTGCACCTATACTTTCAAGCAGCATTTTTTAATTTTTAGGTATAGTCGCTGTATAACATGCACCCCCTTTTTTACGAAAAAACTTAAAATGTACATGTGCAATTTCCTTATGTTTCTAAGTCATTTATTGGATGAATCATTCCAGACTCTCTTTTGAAAAAATGGTACACTTCTAGAACTATATACCCTTAAGTGCAAGAAGGGGGGTCTAAATTGGCACCATGGTTCGATTTTTCCCACACTTTTCTATAAACATGAATTCCTTTTCCCCCTATTATGTGATATATGAGGCAGACGATTAATTTTGATATAAATTAGAACATTTCTGAGACTTATTACGCTTGCTGTCTGTAGTATATTCAATACTATGAATAATATTGAATACGCCTCAAACAGCGAGCAGTAAAGATGGGTCCTGGTAAACGAATGAAACACAGTACGGGTTTCAAGATCAAAGTGATTCAATTTGTTCAAAAAAATGGAAATCGTACTGCAGCAAGGATGTTTGATATTGGTGAAAACTCCATAAGGGAGTGAAAAAAAATTAAATGACAATAATTGACATGACTAAGAAGAAATGTGCTTTACGTAAAAGAGTAAGGAAATTGCCTATTCTAGAAGAAAGTGTTACGAAATGGGTCCTGGAAAATCGCCAGAACGGATTACTTGTAACCAGAAACAGTGTACGTTTATTCGCTTTAAAAAGGTCAAAAAAGAATGAAAATGAAAGTAAAAATTTTAAATCAACTTTCATTTGGTTTAGCTGATTTATGGCATATAATAATTTAGTTCTGCAAGAAAAAACAAAAGTTGCGCAAAAGCTTCTTAAAGACATGGACTACAAATTGAAAAGTTTCAGAAGTATGTCATGGGGTTACGAAAACAAAAGAAATTTTTACTGTCATATATTTGAAACATGGATGAAACTCCACTAACGTTGGACATGATAGGAAATAAAACTACAGTTATGAAAGGAACAAAAACAATTCACATAAAAACAACAGGACATGAGAAATCTCATTTTACAGTAGTGCTCTCCTGCTTAATGGACAGCACAAAATGAAAACCCATGGTTATTTTTAAAAGGAAAACAGTGCTAAAATCCAATTTCCTGAAAGGCATTTTTATTCATGTAACCAAAAAGGGTGGATGAATGAAAGTAGTGTAAAATTGTGGATAAAAAATGTTCAGCAAAAGTGTTCAGGGGCCTTACGGAATCCACAAAGTCTATTAATTTGGGATATGGTTAGATCCCATCTAAGAGATAATACGAAAAAATTGCTGAGTGCAACACCGATATAGCAGTTATTCCTGGCATATTAACATCATTAGTTCAGCCATTAGATGTGTGTACTGTCTCTGATGCCATTTCTAAAAACAGTTTTTAAACATTTCAACACACACACCCTCCCCAGAAATCTATGGTATCCAAGGATTTTTCATCTCTGATGAAAAACGCAAATTTTACAATTTGACAGCATTTGGCAAAAAATTTGGCAACAAAAAAAGTAGGCCCTACAAGGAATTTACCAATGCACAATAACTTCTTTCAAGTCTTCTGATTTTTTTATTTTATAAAGATTCTGAAATTGTGCCAGTAAACAATACTTTTTCATGAGCTTTTGGAAATTCTTTTATAATAAAACTATCTACAGGAAATTGGGCACTTATGTATTAAGCATGAATCACACCATGAAATTATGACAGCAAAAGAAAAGAAAGATTCTGACATGTTTTATTTGAAAAAAACCCAACTGGTAACATATTGGTGAAAAGCAGCATGATTCGTATGGTGCAAATTTGACTATGGTGACATTATAGAAAGAAGGAACAAATAAAAAAGGTAAATAGCCGGAATTTGTAAATATACTGGGTTCCTTTATAATAAACATTTGTATAAAAGGTCACCAAGATAGATTGCCATCGTTACCAAGGTAGTTTGCAAAAATATTTTCAGTTCAAAATGCTAGGAAACAGAGTCCTCCATTTCTTCTGAAAGTGGGAGATAAAAATCATAGGCAGGAATTTTTCCTGATCCTCAAAAAAGCATTTCAGTCAGATTAAGTTCTCTGTATTGTAAATATTTCTGATATGAAAAATATTTATAAAAGGAGAAAGTATTTTATTCCTAAAACTTTCTAAATATTAATTAATAAAAAGAAAAATTAAATGTGTAAATCCTAAAAATATAAACTAAACACAAAAAGAAGAAAAACTAATGTATTTAATTGTACATATGGAGAAAAAAAATTAACTGTACTTGAGAATTAACACTGTTAACCAAATAATAATGACAATAATAATAAAAAGATTTTGCCAAATACTGTTATTTGTATATATAGCCAACAGTGAAAACTGTTTTCAGTCATGAATATTTTTATTTGTACATGCAACACCTTTAGCAAAACTAATAGTCATAACAATACTTTAGTGTGAAATTAATTTACAATATAGTACTGGATGTATAAAAAATAACCATACATTAATAAAAAGAAAGGTACTTCACAGTAAGGAATTTGAATTCTTAATAATACTTATGATGGTGAATAACAAAATCAATGATAAAAATGAAAAATAGAAAAATGATACAAATTAAAAAATCTTGCCCAGATATTAGTGCATTTTCAATAACATCTTAAAAATTTAAAGAAAAATCTAAGATTCAAAGACTACACTTCAGAGATTCTAGAAAGTTCTATATAACAGATAGAGCATTTTTATTGAATTAGATAATCTCTTTAAAAAATACTGCCTTTACTTTTTATTGAGGAAAAATAACCAGAATTTGACAAAATCATCCAAAAAAATCAAAACCAAATTATCTTTATACTAGAGGACATAAAAGGACTAGGACAAAAAAAATTCTAGAATATTGATCATAGAAGTAGACTACACCAAAGTATGCCAAACACTGAAACGTTAGTAGCCCAAAGAAAGTTTCATTTTGAACTATGCTATGTTTTAGCAAAGTCGATGTAAGAACACTTATAGCAACTCCATTTCATATTGTCTAAGAGAAGACCTTGATAGAAAAGGCATATTAAGCACACCGAATAGCTCCATTCCAGCAGAAATGCATACGCCAGTGTTATTTTCATTCTAAAGATAAGAAGGTTTGTTTTATCAGTTCACTTGTGTAGGTAGAACTAAATTCTTTCAATAAAGTACATCTTTTACACTTGAGACTGAGATTTGAAAGCCAGCTAAATTTTTACACGAGATGAGAACTTTTTTTACTGTTAACAAACAGAACAAAGCAGAAAAGGAAGTATTGACATCAATTTTATAGCTTAAATTATACTACCTGAAAGTTTTCGGTCAGCATTTAATAAAATATCAATTAATGCATTCCCCTTTTGGTTTAACACTTTCTTTAGTAACTTTTTATATCAGTGGAGAAATTTCGACTAAACATTTACTTTTTCTGAGGAACTTCATCCGCGTCAGATTTCTTAGTGGTGATTTTTCGAATTGGGCTCCTTTCATGCCAAGTGTTTTCTCGCCAAATTGATAAAAGAGCCAAATCTGGTACCCCTTTTGAATTCGTTTTCCATTGAAAAGGCAGTCGGTTTTTTAATGAAATTTTGCGCATGCGCAGTAGATTTCTTGCATTTTAACAGTTTTAAGGATTACGCGGCAAGTTAACGCCTTCGCAATTCGTTTTTTTTTATTTTAAAAGTTTGATTCTTCAACTATCTGTCTCGCGCATGGGCAGGAAGCTTTAATTACTTCAAAAATTAACGATAATTACTAATGAGCTTGCACAGGTCTTTTTTTTTCAACGACTTTGGAAACCTTTTTCAACGTGCTTAATTTATCTTGCTCCGGAAATTCTATTGGATCAGAAGTTTTCTTTCGATTCGCTTTTTCGTTGTGGAATCACTTGAACGTAATATTTTCTCTTTTTCTCGGCATAAATTTTCAGATTCACGCAATGTGATTAGAGAGAATTTGAATGAATGCATGAAAAATGACGATTACTATTGTTAAAGGTTTTTTTGCCATGTTGCCTGTGCTTGGAAAAAAAGCTGTTTTAGAATAGTGCATGAAAGAAGGTTTGTTTGGATCATCGAATGTATGTCCAAAATGTGGAAAAAGTTTAGAATTGAGAAAAAGAACGGGTAAAAAAGTGAATGGTGGTTTTTGTATGATACTGCAAAATTCAGTCCAGTGTGAAAGAGAATACACATCATGTGTTTAGGAGTGTAAGGAAATTGCTTTAGTTTGAATTGAGTAATATTGATTTGTGCACTGTTTTGTTAGTGATGCAAAAATAAAAATGTTTTAGAAGGTGCTCTCAGAAATATGCAATAGCACACTGGTATAATTTCAGAAGGCAACTCATCGTCATCATAAATGTCGAAAAAAGCAGCATTTTTTTAAAGGTAAGTGAAATTATTTCCATTTTTAAATGCCTGATTTTTGCAGCGATTTTCAGTTTCTAAACTTTAAAATGCTATTTTTTAATGATTTTCCTTCCGCCATCTTGAATTTCGCGCTACGGCGTTGCACGTTGTGTTAGGGTTTATAACTCCGAAACACAACACGTAAAAACGCGCCAAATTGCCGATTTTTCAAAATTCGGCGGAAAAGCGCCCAATTCGTAATTTCACCAATTTTTTTATTGTTTGCGTCTGCTGTTTAATTCTGTGTTATTTTTGAATATGGATATTTATAAAATGTGTGTGTGTGTGTGTGTGTGTGTGAGTGAGTGAGTGAGTATATACTAGAATATATTTTTCTTCAAAGAATAAGTTTTGTGCTTTTAATTATCGCTATAAATCGTTTATTTTCGTTTTATTTTACGTTTTGAAAATGTTTTTTTTTTTTTTACGTTCTTTTTTCCGTTCAATTCGTTGAAGGAACTTGCAGTGCAAGTTTCATATTGCAAGCTTTCACTACTTTTGTAATTAGAATTCTTAATTAATTTTAACATACATAATGCAATAATTTTATTTATAATGTATAATGTAATACAAAAATGCAATTATTACTTTTTTAATAATCATCTAATATTCGTTATTTATAATTGTTTCTTTTAACATTTATTTATAAAAATTATTACATATTTTCTTATTTATTTATAATTAATATTATTATTTATTTAAAATTATTATTGTTATTTATAACTATTTTTGTTGTTTATTTATAGCTATTATGTTATTTATTTATAATTATGTAATTCAAGTAAGCTTATGCATTACTTTTATTTTTTTACTATTTGTCGATTATTCTTTTTTATAATTACTATTAAATTATATATGATTATTATTTTTAATAACTGTTATTAAATCGTACTGTATGAATATTATATATGTTGTTGTTGTTGTTGTTGTGGCTAATGCCACCTGTCTGACGTAGTCAGAACGAGGCCCACGAAATTCATCGTGGCATGGGCAAGAGGTACGCCTGTCGTTGGCCTTGAGCACCAAACAGGTGACAGTGCGATTTAAGCTCAGAGAAACTTCCCCGAAGGGACGATAGATGGCGACACGACCTCTATCTCCACCTCCACAATTTCTGCAAGTGAACTGAAGGGGAGGGAAATATTCTCCAGTTCCTGCGCTAGTGAATAAGCCCACAAGACTACGGACCCACTGATTTAACGAGCACGTACTCCGTGTGCACTCGGAGGGTATTTGGTGACATCGAGCATCGAACCCAGGCCTTCCGGTCTTTATATATAATTACGATAAAGTAATATTAAAAGATTATTATATGCTGCTTATAATACTATTATTACTACATGTTACTTTTTATGACATATTATTGATATTCATTATTTATTGATTGTGATCTAGGTTATTCTCAATCTCTTTCTATAGTCTTTATTTAAAATACATTTCAATGTATTAGAAAACAATTCTTTAAAATTATTGTGTATCATTAAATTACCTCTAGGCCGCCTTATTGGATACCATTCCAGCAAAAAGAATTGCTGCTTGGCGCTATTAGCCCGATATCAAACTAGTTCCCTTCTTTTACTGGTAACAAACAGAACAGGGCGTAAAAGCAAATATTGACATAAATTCTATATCTTAAATTATACTACCTGAAAGAATTTTCCGTCAGCATTAAATAAAGCATCAATTAATTCATCCCCCTTTTGGTTTAACATTTTCTTTAGAAACTTTTTATATCAGTGGAGAAATTTCGACTTAACATTTACTTTTTCTGAGGAACTTCATCCACGTCAGATTTCATAATTACATATAATAAATTGAAATAATATTGTAACAAAAGAAAAAAAACCAACTTATTTGATAACAAATGCAATACAAAAGAAAATTAGTAGGGAGAACGCTGGATGTCACTGGGAACTGGGTTTTCAAGAAACCCTCCGTCCTATATCTACAAAGTATGAGTCCTTAAAAGTAGATGTCTGGGGATAAATGTCACTTAAAATATCAAAGAACTTCGTCATATGACGCAAGTGCCTTCTGTTAGACGCCAGTTGGGTAGTTGTTTCTTGATTGTACGGCATGTCGAGGGAAGTGTGTCCTGTCAGGGGTGATTGATGAGGTAGAAGGAAAAAATGCTGTCTGCCATGGTAGGGCTGTCAGGCTGGTGATGAATGATGCCTGTCAGTAGTTCTGTTGAGAATGGCTGAGTGGAGAGGAAGCAATGGCATTGGTTCTTGACATGGAGTGAGAATCCTCTCTATTGGTTGGGTAAATTTAGGAAGAGAAGTTTGTTGTGGACTGGGGGTAAGGCGAAAAAGTTAAGTAGAGAAACAAATGAATTTTAGAGTAAATGAGTCATTCACCGAGTGGCCAATGACTGGGAAAATAACTTATTATTCCTCTTCGTCGAGATATTCTTAGAAGAGCGCTAGGATTGCCTTCTTTTTGTGAGATTTACTTTTAATGTTAGAGGAGGGTGGGGGGGGAGCTGAGATATTAACTAGATTTATTTGTTGAAGTAACAGAGATAGGGCCTAGATCGTTTGCTGGAGGGTCTGTGAGATGAGATTTAAACATTCATTTTGACTATTGTTACCTGAAAGTGGGGTGGGGAATGAGATGACTGTATTTTGAGCAATCCGTTGATCGGTAACAGGAACAGGTGTGATGTGTGGTGTCACCTGTTGGGGGTCCGCAGTGTGAGAAGTAGTTTGTGTGATTTGTGCATATAAGGTGTTCGGTCTTACAATACTGTTTACAATATTAGAGTAATTTGTTTTAATGTTCGTGCCTTTGCGGGGCTTGGGGTAAAGGTGGCATTTCGAGTAATTGGCCGGGTGGCCGTAGGTCTGACAGTCGATACAGAATAGTGAATTGACCTTTTTGATCTGGCTTTCACGTATCTGGTGAGCATTTCCACATTTTTAATATCTCGGTGCGAGGTGGCACTTGTCTGATGTATGGTTGAATTAATTGCATTTGAAGCATTGGATCGCTCCTTTGCGGTCAAATCCTTCCACTATTATGGTTAAGTAACTTAGAGTTTTAAGGTGGAATATTTTGGCATTAGAAAGGTTCCTGGGAAGTGAGACTAGGAAA
This sequence comes from Trichonephila clavipes, assembly GCA_019973935.1. Taxonomy (NCBI): domain Eukaryota; kingdom Metazoa; phylum Arthropoda; class Arachnida; order Araneae; family Nephilidae; genus Trichonephila; species Trichonephila clavipes. Next base: position 920,757 of record BMAU01000701.1, on the reverse strand, counting down.
ACTGGTAAAAGTTGTAAGGTAATATTGCCTGTCAGTTGCGTCACCCGATCGACGGTGAATCCCAGATCAATCAGGTCGTTAAAAATGTCTGTGGTTTTGGAGTTGCGAGGTAGTCCTTTAATGACCACTTTAATTGACCGTTGAGTTTTTGGTGCAATAGTGTAGTTTGGGAAATGAGCGTTATCGAGAAAAGTGTTAAGCGCATGGTGCTGATCAAATGTGTCGGTGTAGAGTTTGATGTAATGACCAGCCTTTTTAATCCTAATGTAGGGCATTTTAGTTGTTAAAGTTTTCATGTGTGATCTAAAGTCGTCAGTTATTTTAACATAATAGGGGGTGGTACATTTGCAGTGGTGGGGTTTGAATTATGTGTGTTTTCATTGGTAGCGATGTTGGTTAGGTGTGGAGATGTGGGGGTATCTGGTACCGATTCTGTTTGAAGTGTGAAATTTTCCAAGGCGTTGAATTTATTAGTTAGGTCTATTTTAACATTAGTTTCCGGGTTGGAGTTTTTTTATATCTTTCTGTGTGAGGAGGTAAATCCGTCTACGCTTTCTTTTCTTTTAACTGTCATTGTTTCAGGGAGAGAGGGAAAATGTCTTTCTCCCTCTCTTGGGTGTATTTTTTAACTGGCGAGTTGTTGGGGGAAGTATGGAAAGTGCAGACAGGGGTGTCACATGGGGGGGGGGAGAGGAAATCTCACCTACCACGTGCTGCATATCTTTTTAGTATACTGCTTGCAGCTGGAGTTGGTGCGCTATCAGGAAACTGTGGACCTTGTAGTTGTTGATGGCAGCATTTGTAGCTTGTACAGCAAGTGTAAGTTGACATAATTCCTCGGAGAGGGCAAGTCGCCCCTTACAAGTCGAGTCCTGTTCCGTTCCGGGTCGGGAGGTATGATTTGAGGAGGGTAGAATCAGGTCCTTGGGCTCATCAGTTGTCTTATTAGTAAGTATTAGTTCTAGCATAGGAGAAGTGGAGTGGTAGCTTTCAGTAGCTGCGCTGGATGACCGTTCTAAGTTTTCACTTTGGTCCTGAAATTCTCGTCTTTTCCGTTCTTGGTTTGCTAGATTTTTCTTGCGGGCCATGTCAGGAAATTATTGAGCAGAGGATTAAGCAGTGCCAAACTGAAAAAAAAAATTCAGTTGGATAAAGTTGAACACGTGTATCACGAAATTTGTATGCGAGTGTGGTAAAACACGTCCGTCGACTATCCTGTCTCCTTACGCCCTTCCAATTAGTAGTGAGAACGTTGATAAAAAGCATATAAACAATTTCCTAAAATTGCCAGATTTAAGCGTACATTAAAAAGAATAAAAAATTTGGCTTCTTTTTTTGTAGCATTTAAATAAGTAATTTAATTAAAAAAAATCAAGCAACAGTAAAAAGAAAAAAAATTACGGTTAACCAGAAAGTGAATTTTTTCTGGTAGGCAGATTTGCCAAAAATTTACACAAAAAAGTAGCACGAAGAAGGGGGAAAAGTAGCTAATTGGTTTTCCCTTTCAAATTATATATCATTTTTTTTAATTTTGTAAAACTGTTTTAAAAATACGTAAAAATACTATCATTATTTAGTTAATTTAAAATGCGTTAAGTCTTCAATAACCGGGTTTTTACGACACTTGAAAATGATCCAAAACGCCAAACAGGGCGAGTATCATTCAAATGTGGTTGTTGTCTATTAGATCTTCTTACTTTTGGCTACATTACAGAGTAACAGCAACACGTAATTTAGAGTTAGAAATAGTTGGTAGAGTGCGTTTCTTCCGCAACATAATATAGTCTGAAATATAATTACATTTTTTAAAGCAAATACATGAAAAAGAAGGAATTTTTAATGTCAGTTTTGGGCTTATTTTGAATGCTAAGAAATTTTCAAGGAGTCTTAGAATAATATTTTTAGTGTAAATTAAGAGATTCAAATAGAAGAAATTTGTAAACACTCATAAAACAATTCCTTTACATTTATTATTTTTATAAGTAAATTTCCAATTTTCTTTGGAAGAGTAGATTTTTTTTAAAATGTTAGGAATTTTCTTGTTACACACACACTTTATATATAATTAAAAAATTATAGAAATTTGAGAAAATATTATTTAATATGAAAAAGTTTATTTTTTAAAAGTTTATCTCTATTATCTTTTTTAGTTATTGCATACTGTATATTTTTTATATATTATTGTTTTTTATATAATAATTTTACAATAAAACTATTTTTGATAAATTTATATTATAATTTTTAAGGTAAAAATCAATATTTTATTTGTACAAATATGCAAAGAAAATACCAATATATATACAGTTTCTGGCCAAATTATTAGACGCACTATAAGATTTTATGAAAAATATTAATTATCAGGTGATACTATGCAGGTTTTTATTGTATTTATCAGATACAGTGTATGTTTTTTGGTTGTCCATTTAATAATCTATTATTATCACAAATAACATCAACATTAAATAAAAAAATATGTATTTAGTGACTCATGAAAGAAAACAGGAACAACTATAATTAAATATTAATATTTTGTTGAGCCAACTTTAACCTCTATGAGAGCTACAATTCTCTCTCTCTCTCTCTGCGCGGCATACTATCAATAAAAGACTGTACTGTCTCCTGCATTTGCAGATGATGATTACACGTGGATTATTCTTTCTAAGAGCTGCGTTTTATTTATAATCACATCTTTAGCCACTTCTCTTTTCATTAACTTCCAAACGTTTTCGATTGAGTTCATATCAGGGCTATTACCCGGCCAATCCAACAGAGGGATATTTTGTTCTGCCAAAAAGCTTTGATAGACCGAGCTGTATGGCAGGGAGATCCATCTTGCAAATAAAATGAATGTTTCGCCATTTGGAAACCATTCTTCCAGCTGCGGAATCAAGCGATTTTGCAAGACATCTTTGTACTGGTCTCTTCCCGCATCACACTTTTAACCACGTACAGACGTCCATTAGCCTTGCCACTGATGACTGACCAAATCATTGTTTTTGGAGGATGTTTCACAGTCTGAACAACACAGTCAGAATGAAACTTTTCTCCAGGACGACAACGCACAAACTGAGCTTTGTTCTGCAAAATTTCAAATGTGCATTCATCACTGAAGCAGACTTGACAAAAATAAAACAAATAATAAATAAACATATTTGCTGTTCCTTCTGTAATCATAGAAAATGGTTAAACACTTTGTGAGTAAATTATAACATACAAATCTCCAGAAGTCCACATCTTTATCATGCCACTGTTTGGCCCAATTCAGACGCTTTGCTTTCATTGCAGGAGTTAATTTGGGCTTCCTGGTGGGGGACGGCAGGTATTAAAATTTAAATAATTTAATTTTCTTCGAACAGTGCGTTCAGAAGCATTCACATTAATATCTTGGAGTTGCGATTTTATCACTTTTGTGGTAGCAAATCTATTTTCAAGGCAAATTTTCTTTAAAGATCTTTCTGACCTTGGGGTGAAAATAGGCTTTCTGCCGCAATTTTTCTTACTTTTTGGGCTCAATTCTTCCCCTGACTCAAATTTCTTCTTTATGCGTTGTACACTAGCTTCAGAAACTTTCCACCTTCGTGATATTTCGCGGTTTGAAAACAATTTTGCATTCACAAGGGCCTTTATTTCTGCTTTCTTATATGGTGAAAGATCGTCTTTTTTACCCATGCTGAAAGTGTACAAACTGATTATTTAAACGCCGCACACGAAATAAACAAATAAATGTGTGCGCAATATAAAACTGCTAAATTAACAAACAAAGCACATTAACCCACAGAAACACGTCCGCAACTGAAGCATGCGCGAACACGACTCGAGCAGGGTTAGACTTGTTTACGTTCGTGTGAGAATTTATTAACTTTGTGTTGTATGTGTGAAAAATAAATGCAAATACAAAATATATAATAAATTTCCTCATTTAATATCCATTGGATCTATGTTTAAATGTGAAAGTATTGCACATAAACTTATATAAAACAATTAATTATTAAAAAACAGGAGTGCGTCTAATAATTTGGCCAGGGACTGATATATATATAGTATTTATATATATATATATAGTATATATATATATATATATATATATATATATATATATATATATATATATGACAAATTACAGGTGAAGGTTGGCGCCGCAAAACTTGTTTAAACCTGCAATCCTGGTTCCTAAGGCCAGGAATTTGTCTTTATACTGTGTGCCTACTTCCTACTTTTAGTTATCTTAGGTTTATAACTATATGATTATTTTTATATTTTTGTTTATATGTATATGTATATGTGTGTATAAATTTTTATATATATGTGTATGTATATGTATATGATTATATATTAAAAAATTCTTATATTGGATTATATTTACTTTTATATGCTTGGCTGCATTGCGCCTATATATAGAAGAAATTTATAAATTACTGCTGTTTTTTCATATTGTAAGCAATTACGCTTATAGCCTTATTATGATTTCTTAACAGATTCTAATTTTGGCTATTGTATATACTCTTTTTCTTTTCTATTTATCAATGTTTTTTAACTCTTTGATTTCATATTCAAGAATGGTTTTACTTCTCTTTATTATTATTGTATTTTATGGCTTTAGTGCAATAATTTTACTTATATATTCTTATTCTTTTTTAGTGTATTCCAGTTTTTTAGCTTTATTTTTTACTTATATATTTTTTATATACTTTTTAAATTATTGTTTTTATTTATGTAATATGTTCTATCATGTAATACATATTTTGGTATTATTTTTGGCATTTTGAGGTGTTGATGGTTATGTCTACTTAGCAATGCACTCATTTCTCCTAACAATTATCTACTTTATGATTTTGGTCCAATTTGTATTAGCGACTGGCAATTAGGTTAGTTTATAGCTGATCTTTGCTCGGTGGTGTACTGATTAGGTAAGTACAGCATCGTTATAAAATTACCGATTTGTATCCTTCTGTTTTTTTGTATGGTTGTTGGCTGTCTTTAGAGCCTTTTCTTAGCTGTGTCTTTAGAGCCTTTTCTTAGCTGTGGTTTTAGTTTTGTGCATAGCTTTCTCTTACTTTTAAGAGCTTTTCATCAAGTTTGTTTTGATTAAAAATTAACTTGTTTCTGCTTTGCTGATTTTTGTGTGGTGGATGGCTGTCTTTTGAGCTTAATCTTAAAAGAGTACTTTCAAGTTTGTTTTTTTAAAAATTAACTTGTTTCACACACTTTGACTTTGTATCAATTTCTGGATTATTTACAGAAATCTCTTTTATATTGACTTTTATGAGCTTACTTTCAAGTTTGTTTGTTTTTTAAATTAACTTGTTCTGTTTTGCTTTGATACACTCTCTTTTGATTGGGTATCTACTTCTGTATTTTTACAGAATTATATCTATTTTGACTTGTTGATATTAGGATGAGGGAATTTCATAACTCTTCCCCCTCTTTCTCCAATAACAACAATTTTGGAAAGGATCCGAGTTCTGTTAATGAACTACATCTTCGTAATAATAATTCTAATATTAAAATATTCAAGACTAGAACTTTCTGGAACAAAAAAATTCATTAATGGCCATCATAATCATTATAAACAAAAATTGTTAGATTCTAATAATCACATTTCTCATAATATTCATAAATGTTACACTAAGAGTCCTGCTATACATGGAATTTCTGATAATTTATCTTCTTATAATTTTGATAACTCTCAATCTTATAATAGTCTTAAGTTAAAATTCAATAAATGTAGAGATAGTAGATGTAAGACATGTATTATGTTAAATATGGATCAATATGATTGTGATTCTAAATTTAACCTTTGTAAAACCTTTAATTGTATTTATATTTTAAATTGTAAAGTATGTCAATATAAATATATAGGACAGACCTCCAATACTATTAACTTAAGGATTAATCAGCATAGACATGATGTTAAATTCTTTAATAATTCCAATAATTCTAATAAAATTGAACTTAGACACTTTTATATGCATGATTTCAAAAATGTTGAACTGTCTATCATTAAAATTTCTCCAATTACTAAGCACAGATTATGGTGGGAAAATCACTTTATTAGGAGTTTTAATACAATCTATCCATATGGCCTTAATGTTTTGTATTTTGCTAAAAATACTCTGCAAATAATGTTACAGAATAATAATAAAGAATTTTTTTTTATAAGGCCAATAAATTAAACAATACTTCTAAAAGAAAATCTAGAAGTAATAGAACTAAAAGGAAAAACAGAGATAAAAATTCATTAAATGACAATATTAGAGTTCTTATTGATGATTTTGAAAAAAGCTTTAATATCAAGAAAATCAAATACTTCATGTTTGGTCTGAATAAACATGAAATTGCATTGTTATATGAATCCTTAAATAATGATTCCTTAAAGGTTAGTCATGCAGTACACATTATTAAAGACATTACTAACTATCTAGTTAATAAATTCAATATTAATGTTGAGAAAATTAATGAACCCATTACAGAGTACTGCACTTTATTATTCATGAATAAAACTTTTGACAAAATTAACTTTTCTAGTGTATTTAATAGACATTTGTCTCTTTTTCCAGTTAGAAATGTTGTTGTAAAGAAAGCTTTTAAATATAACAAAACGATGGGCAGATTTATCTTTAATTACAACAATAGTTCGCCCTCTATTAATATAGAAGATTGTATATGTAAAAACTATAATGATTTTATTGATGGTCATCATAAACATGTAGTTACTGGTAACTTAGATATAATCAATGATAATATTTTAAAAGATATAATGAGTAAAGGCACTAATTTTAGATTAAATGTTTCTAATAACAACAATACTGTTAAAAAACAAATTTGTAAAGATATAGATAATTTTATTACAAAATCTGCAATTAAATTTGGACTACCTATTGAGGCATTTAAAGAGTATAAGTACAATATATTAAAAGACCTTATGAATTTTAGCTACCATTCTCAATATGAAACTACTTTTAAAGATATCAAACAGAAAATTTATAATTTACAAAAGAATTTTATCATAGTTTACATTGATAAAGTACCTGGTAACTATGCTGTGATTTGTAGGTATTTTTATTATAATATTCTTTATGATCACTTTCTTAATAATGGTTCTTTTAAAAATTAGATTTGTCACATAATGAAATTAGTAATCGTATTATTGCTATTTATAAAAATTAGGTTATTGTATTCCTAAAATTAAGTATCCATATATTTTTTTAACTCCAAAAAAATTCCATAAAAGTCCGGTTAAATTTAGAACTGTGACAAATGGTTTTAGAACATATATTACTACTGCAGGCAAATTACTTCATAATATAATACAAAACTTTATTAATCAGCAATGTAATAAAGCTATAATTAAAAATAGTAAAGAGATTATAGATTTTTTTAAGGATAAAAATATTTATTCAGTTCATAGTTATGACTTTGAAGATCTTTTCAATTCCATTGATTTATATGATATTATTAAAGTAATTTTAGAAAACCACAGTATGTATAACCTTAATATTAATTTTAACAAATTTAAAACTCTCATAGATTTTGTCTTAAAAGAAAAATTATATCAGTTTTAATGGTTCTTTATATAAACAAGAGAAAGGACTCCCACAAGGGGGCCCAGCTAGTAATAGTTTGGCTAATCTTTATTTACATTTTTATGAATATAGTTATGTTATTAATAATACTACTACATTTTTAGATATATTGATGATTTAATTATTTTTGGTAAAAATGATAATTTAAATCCTATTATTAATTTTTTATCCGTCCCTACTTGAACTTAGTTAAAATTAATAAAAATCCAATCAAAACAAATTACCTAGATGTATCTCTGTATATTAAGGATTTGAAACTACATACTAATATTTATGATAAAAGAGATGCCTTTAATTGTAATATCATCAAAGTGCCTTACTGGAATTCTAATTTATCAATATCTATATATAGAACTATTATTTTTAACTATATTTATCGCAATAAAGTATTAGTTAGCGATAAAGCTAATATTTTTTTAAATCTTAAAAAATTTTTTTAATCACTGTATTGAACATGGATACCCTGCTAATTTTCTTTGTAACTATATTTCTAATGATTTTTTGTGATACAATTTGTATTAATGTAATTATTTACTGTTATTATGTTTTGTAATTTTTTAAATTTAGACAATATCTAATTTATCCTACAATTATTAAATAGATGGCGCCACATGCTTGCTTTTTTATTATTATTAAAAATCTTTAATATATACTTTTCAGAGTTTCATTATAATTTTTGCTAATTTTATGATTTTTATTTTTTAAAAAGTATATATATATATTTCTTATTATCGTATATCGTATCGCAATTACTCGTTTCTTATATCGTATCGCAAGTAACTTTATGCGGTTCTGCTCTCCCTATTTGGCGGGAACACGATAATGCACTCTCGGCCATCGTTACAAATCCGTTTTAGTAGGTTATGTTTATGTTCATATATTCTTGTTTAATGACTTAATAATTAAATTTTACGTATAGAACTCTTTCCTTTTCTCTTGGTACATAGTATGACAAATTACAGGTGAAGGTTGGCGCCGCAAAACTTGTTTAAACCTGCAATCCTGGTTCCTAAGGCCAGGAATTTGTCTTTATACTGTGTGCCTACTTCCTACTTTTAGTTATCTTAGGTTTATAACTATATGATTATTTTTATATTTTTGTTTATATGTATATGTATATGTGTGTATAAATTTTTATATATATGTGTATGTATATGTATATGATTATATATTAAAAATTCTTATATTGGATTATATATATATATATATATATATACTGAAATTTTTATTTAAGTGAAAAGGTTTATAAACTTTTCCTCATTTTTTTAAATTTTTTTTTTTTATTGAAAACAATTTTAAAATCCCGTGCACCACAAAGTGTCACGCGGGGCTTACAGAAGTAAGTCTTAAACACACATTCAAGGGAAATAAACAATTTTAAAAAAAGAAGTTAAGAAGGATTACAAACAGTTGCAACAAATTTACAGAAATTATTGAAAGCACTTCTGGTGGAAAGAAATTGGTGAAAATTCGGTGGCCAATTAATGTTGAGTCTCTTGAACGCCAGTCTTATGATCTTTCTCTCTCTGACATACTTGGAACACAGAAGGATCACATGTTCTACATTTTCCTCGCCACCAATATTACAGTCACAGAAAGATGAAGGAGCTAAATTAAATTTGTTCAGGTAGCTTTTGAAATTACCGTGACCAGTGAGAAATTGGGTTAATTTGTAGTTAGTGTAAAAATGATGACATGATAGTCTCTTATTAATGGTGGGAAAAATTTCTTTGTTATGCTCCCCCTTATTAGAAATGAGATATTCTTGGTTCCAAGACTTCATCATTCTTTCATTCGTGATCTTCTTGTAAAACGATTTAGGAATATTAACGTCAATGTCAATTTTGCGCTTGGTTGCAGCTTTTGCAAGCCAATCGGCTCGCTCATTTCCAAGAACGCCGGTGTGTCCGCGAACAAATGCAAAATCTATTGAGATGTTTTTATCTCTTAGGCTTTTTAAGTTGCTTCTGGATCTCGAGGGATTATATTGTTAGATGAAGAAATACATTTAAGAGAATCCAAGGAGGAAAGAGAGTCAGTACAGATGAGGTATTCTGAGATGACACTATTTTGCTCAGTGATCCATTTAACGGCGAAATTTAAACATAAAAGTTCAGCTACAAAAAACTGTGCATTCATCACGAATTCTAAATTGAAAGTTCTCGGATTCAACACCACTCCTGAACACAACAAATGCGAAACCAACTCTTCCATCAATTTTACTGCCATCAGTATAGCAAATAACAGGAAATCTTCTGTGCTCTTTTCACTAAATTGAACAGTATTGATGGCATTCCTCTCTGAAGGATGAGGGATAAAAAATGGAGATAGAATACAATCATAATTAGAGATGGAAGAAGCAGAGAGATTTTCTCCTAAAAGCAATATTATGAAGAATAGTAATGTCGATTGAGGGAAGCCAGAAAGAGCATAAACTGAGTCGTAACTTATTGTGCGATAACCACATATGACCCGTAAAAGTATCCTTCTTTGTATGCGTCGCAGATACTTAGAATTCATCTTTCTTTTTAAGTGCCTCGCCCCAAACTCTAGAGCCATACAAAATGAAAGGCTCGATTCCTTGCTTATAAATGAGAGAATGTACATTGAAATTTATTCCGAACGTGTTGCGAGCAATCCGATTTAATCCACGCTGTAATTTGTCACATTTCTCGGATATGTAACTTAAGTGTTGCTTCCAAGAAAATTTAGTATCAAGAAGAACCCCAAGATACTTCATTTGCTTTACCATAGTCAAGGAGTTCCATCGAGATATAGCTGAAATGCATCATAGCAAACGTTTCGTTTTTCAATAGCCATGAATCTGGTTTTATCAGGATTAAATTCCAATTTAAAACTTTTTGACCAGTCAGAAGCGAAGTTCAAAGCTTCCTGTGCATGTAGGAAAGTCTCAGAAATATCCCTACCTTGGGAACAAACTAAAATGTCATCAGCAAAAGCTATGATTTCACAGCAGGCAAGATTATTAAGTTTAGATAGAGATCATTGATAATGATATTCCAAAAAATAGGTCCAGACACTGATCCTTGAGGGCAACCCCTTTCAAGGCAGCGGATAGCAGACGTCGAACCCAGTTGCATTTTGGCCACTCTGTCATTTAAAAGTCAGCAACAAGTGAAAAATATTTATCGGAATTTCAGCTTTCTTAAGGAGATTCAGAATGCAAGGCCACCATGCATTGTCAAAAGCACCTTTTATATCAAGAGATATCAAGATTGAGTGTAAATGTTTCTTTTTGCCTCTCTTAACAATCTCATTTAAACGTAAAAGAGCATCTTCAATACTCTTATGAGGAGTAAAACCGTATTGATCACTAGAGAGAAAGTCTCCACGGCGCAGATACCAGGAAATCCTGTTAACAAAAGTTTCTCTAAGCATTTACCAAGAGCCGAAGTAAGCTTATGCACCTAAGGTTATCCAAATGGGGAACTCTAAACTCATTAACTTTGGGGGATGAGAATCACCTGGGCAAGCTTCCAAATCCGAGGAAAGATACCTAAACCGAGGCAAACATTAAAAGCTTATGGAGAAAAGAGGGAATGCTAAGTGAAACTGTTTAATAATCTCATTTGAAATAGAATCCGGACCAGGTGATTTATTTTAGCTTTAGCATAGAAACCATTGTATTAACTTCATCATAGGAAAAAAGAAGGATCAAAAAGGAAGGGTAAGCAGTACGCGCGGCATGACGATAGTCTTTCTCTGAAAGATATTGTCCTTTTCCTCTGAATCAGATGGGAATGATTTCTGAAGCACGGCATTAATTGTCTCATCTAAAGAAGTGGTTGTTTCTCCTGTGGGTAGCTTAATACCAGTTATTTCAATTTTTTCATGAATTCTTTTTAACGCCATACGTATAAACCTTCTTCCACACATTTTGCGCATCAATGGTCAAAAGAAATTTCTTCCAAGACTCAGATTTTGCATTAATAAGCATTTGATTATAATCCTTTCTATATTCAAGATAACTATTTTTATACAATTCTCTAACAGTTGGATTTTTACAACGCTGAAATCTACGTCTAGAAGCATTAAGCCTCTTCCTCGCACAACCAATCTCGATAGACCACCAAGGCACATTATGCTTGCTAGTTTTCTTAATAGGTATTGAGTACAAGCATGCCTGATGAATAACAAAAACTAAGTTCCTCAATGACTGTATTTAGGCAAGAACTATTAGTGCAACTGTTAAGAGTATCAAATATATGAGTCATACGAGAGAGACAAAATTTCCGAAAGCGACACCAGTTTGCTTTCTTTGTATTAAATATTACAAAAGGAGCACTTGATGTATCTCGCAGGACAGTGGAAAGACAAAACTCAAATTCTATCATCACGTGATCAGAAAGGGATTCATTCTCAGAAAGACACCAACTCGAGTTGTCCTCGAGTAGATCCGAACCAACAACTGTAATATCAATATAGCTTGTTCCCCTGAGTTGCACGAAAAGTAGGACCACAATCCTCGTTGATAATAAATAAGTTGTTGGCAGAAATAAACTCACTTAACTTATTTCCTCGTGCATCTGAGTAGGGACTAAACCTACCTTTAATTTGGGGGGTTTTTTGTGAAAAATTTATGTAATTTTTACTTCTTAGTTAGTTTTCCTTCAATAATTCACTTGAATTGAATTATGTATGGATTGTTGATTTTTATAAGCAAGTTTTGATTATTTTGAAGACATGCTTTATAAAAAAAGAAAGAATATTTTTTTATTTAAATAAAAAAGCCTAATTATTATACAGACAAAATTTGAAGCTTTTATATTTAACAATTTCTGAGAAACAGGTTTTTAAAATGGCTCAATTTAACATTGACGGTATAGGGGGTACCGACTACTCTTAAAACTGTGGGACCAATTCTTGCAGATTGTCACACTAACTGAGCTGTCATCAGGGTTTACTAAATAGTTGTAAATATGACCTAATTCAGGGCCCTGTCGCGTTTTTTGGATTAATTGTTCCCTTGATATTAACATAAGAGACCTAATAATTGCTCATGATATTTTCGAATCAGCTATGCTTTCAACGGGGTTTCTTGACAACACATCTGCTACCACATTTTGAGAACCTGGGCGATGTTCACATTCTACGTTGAACTCTGCTAGTTTAAGTGCCCACTTTATCATTCTACTAGACAGATTTTTCCTGTTTGTTAGTTTAGTAAGAGCAGCGTGGTAAGTTATGACTTTTAACGGCAGGGACGACCCAAAATACGCGCGGTTTTTGTTTAACGCCCAAATAACAGCTAAACACTCCCGTTCCATAACATTGTAGTTCCTTTCAGCTTTATTTAGACTTCTGGGTGTGAATGCAATAGCTCGTCGGTGCTGTGTGAGAACTGCACCCACTCTTACTGCGCTCGCATCTGTAAACAACTCAAATGAAATACTAAAATCCGGTAATTTTAAAACCGGTGCCTTTGTGACTGATTGTTTTAATTTTTCGAAAGCAGTTTGCGCTTCCTTCGACCAAATGAATTTAACCGGTTTCCTTTTTAACTGATACAGCGGCTCACAGAGATCCGCATAATTTTTAATAAATATTTGATACCATCCAATCGTTACTAAAAATTTTGATATTTTTCGAGTATTTTTCAGAAGTTTCATCTCCTTGATCGCTTTTACTTTTAAATCATCAGCTCGAAACCCCTAATTAACTTCTTATGCGTGATTTCTATGGTTCTTTGTTTCAAATGAGGTTCACCAGATACCAGGCACAATAAAGTCACTAATTCTTTAGTGGCTAAGGATTTATTACTTTAAAGACAGCCACACACGCTCACAACACAAAACAACATGAAAAAAACTAGCTATGATGCATTTAATTTTAATTTGTTAACACCTTTTTGTTTCGATGCTCACCGAAGTCACCGCCATGTTGCCTCTCTCCTGTACTCTGTCTTTCCTCCTCTGACTGATTTCGATGGCAGCGCTAGCTATAAAGTTTTTAAATGCCAGGCGAATCTTACACGCCCCACCAACGGAGGCACATGCATCATATTCAATGACCAGGTGCTAAAAGAAAGAGGTTAGTCACACACTCATGAAAGAGTCCGACTTCTGAAACATATGTAAATCTTAGTTGAAGAGAGTGCACTATCAAATTTAATAACACGTGAGATATGACTAAAAAAGAACCAGTAATACACACATATATTGAAAAATAGGCAATAAAATAAGGTTATATAATGATGAATATAGTAAGATTAATATTTTCACACGTATTCAATAACACAAGAGGCATGGCTTGAAAAAACATTAATAAATCTATGAAAATTCGCCAAAACTAATTAATCATACTTAGATAAAAATTAAGATTTTCCCATTAATTTAATAACACAGGAGGCATGGCTTTTAAGAAAATATCATTAATATACACATGAAAACTCACCAAATCTACACACGCATAGTTTAGAAAAGAATTAAAATTTATGATACAATCAATGCCCCTTTAACTTTTCCTCACTCTCTATATACAGTAGTAAATAAACTAAACTATCTTACTATGAATATAGAGCGTCTCAAATAACATTCTAATTTTAAAACGCAAAAAAGTATGATGAATTAATCAAGGTCGGTCTTATATATTTTTAAAGATAAATGTTTTGTACTTCTTTAGCAAAACATTTGCAAATTTATACCTTGGATGCTAAATTTTGCTCCTATGAAGGACCAAAATTAAATTCACCAAAATACTATTACTACAATAATAATACAAATTTCTGCTGCGTAAAAAATATCTCAATTTCTCGAAATTTTTAATCTTAAGATTTTCATAAATCACAGCAATTAAAGAAAAAATAAAAATATCTGCGTTCATATCACTTTCACAAAATATATAAATCAAAATAATGATAAAAGAAAATCAACCTTTTAGCCAAAATCAAAAATCATCAGTAATCTAAAAACATATTTGACGTATCTGATACTTCAAAAAAAAAAATTATATACTCTTAAATACAAGTTCTACTTGGCAGACATAATATTTAATAGTATTCAAAAAGAAAAATAAGTTATTACACTTTTTTCTAATAAAAAAATACACAACACAGTTGCAAAGAAAATTCAGATTATGACCTTGAATAATCGTTCTCACTTATTTATTTTTTGCATACTTAGCAATGGTTAAATCCTATTTTCATAAATGAGTCATAGTTGAATCTGATACAAGTACAAAAAAAGGGAGGCATGAATATATATATATATATATATATACTAGCTGGTATACCCGTTCTTCGCACGGGTGAACTGAAAAATTAAACAACACAGATTGAAGGAAAAAGAAGTTTTTAATGAGTTAATTTTATGTGAATTGCAAATTAAACAAAAAAAGCTTTTTGCATATCTCAGCTAAACAGAAAAAGAAAGAAAAAAAAACTTTGTTAAATTTTAAGTATGTAGATCTAATAAGTGATAAAAAGGATTTTTTTTATTTTTAATTCCTCGTAACACTCTTGAGGGTCGATTTTTCAAAATACCTTCCTAAGCTAATTTCTGCTCATCAAAAGTAACACATTGTTTAAATTTTGCGTAATGAACGCTTAAAATAGTGTAAACAATTTATATCTGAAAGCGTAATACATTAATATTACTTTCTGTTGTATTTACTTTATTTTAAAATTGTAATATTCGCAAGCAACGCCGTTTCTTAAATTATAATGGCGATTCAATGAAAAACATAGCGTAATGTTAACGATAGAGTCAAGTTGGCAAATGCCTAGCTACTTTCGTAGAACTTTGTAAGACTCGTCGTGTAGGGGAGAAATGCACTTTAATACTTTATTCATTCGCATTATGATTTACTGCAGTTTTTTCATACAATATTTTTTTTGGATCACTACATTTACAAATTAAGGGATATACATAAACAAAATACTCTACTTTAGAAAATTTAATCCGTTAGAGCTAGCAAATTAATTAAAGATATTCCACTGTAAAATTAATTATATACACCGTTCACATAAAATAAGTAGTCAAATCATTTTCCAAGGTCTTCACTAACATACAAAAACATAAGACATTTAAATGTTGATATAAACTATTTTTTCCGGACAAAAATAATAATCTTTGCAATCCGCTGAAAACGCCGTCAGCTTAAAACGCAATATCTGCTACAAAACTATTCGGCTTCCCCGCTAAAATTCTCATCATAGAACACGTGCTGCCATGTATCTTGGAAGAGTGGATTTCAAAGAATATTCCTGCTAAGTATTGGTAGAATATTCCTTCTAAGTTGGTGTGGTGTGGTGTGGTAGTTAGGAGAAGGGGGTGCCAGCTCAGGTGTCGTCCAAGTCACTTGACCATGGTTCAAAATTACGTGGTCCGTTGCCAAAAGCCCTCGTGTAGCTGAACAGTGCGACGTTAATATTCACTCACTCCAAAAATACAGTACAGTAGTTATAATTATCTATATACTTAAAAATGTAGTATCTGCCTATTCAATTAAAATTATAGCGTTATAATTAACTACTAACCACAAACAAATTTTGAAAATTTGTCCAAATGATGCAGTGCAAAAGAGAAAGTTTATTTACTTCAAATACCAGAACCGATAAAAGCATTTATTTTGAAAAAAGCTCAACTTCTTGCTACCAAATGTGCATAATAAAATCATAAAAAATCATTAAAATAAAGAGAGATTTATAACAACCTCTCCCTTCAAAACTTAGTTTTATTCTGAAATAAAAAAAAATTAGGCATTATGCTGATCACAGGAATTAATTATAAGCGAGCGCCTTGCGTAGTCAAAACAAAAAGGGTTTTTTCACAGACAAAAGATAAATATATGCTGTCATGGGCTTTTTTGCAGCGCACGCCAGAATTGCTTGCAGATGGCTTTGCAGATTACTGTAAAGTTTCATTAAAATCCATTCAATTGTTTTTGCGTGAAAGACGGCCAAATATCCTCACAAACTTTCGCATTTATAATGTATATCTAGATGTAAATAATTTGCTATGTGTTACTATAACTGAGTTGTTTATTTGGATTTATTAATTTCAATTTCCATTACTCAAATTATTTCTGCTTGATTATGTTTTGAGTTATCATAGTTACATAATTGTAAAATTGATTTCAAGGCCAATATTTATTAAATAGTTAATAAAAACCAACAAGTATATAGATTTTCTAATCCGTAATAACTTTTGAGCGCAATGATCTATGAAACATTAATCACTTAAAACGACTAAAAAAATTTAAAAATTGGGCATTTTATGAGTTTGAAAAACTTAAATTCTTAATTTTTTAAGTAGTGAAATAAGCTGGTCAAACGAACTTTTTGCTTTCAAAGTCAACTTAATATATTTTGCTAAAGCATTAAAAAAATTATTTTTACTGTTACTGTATCCAAACATTTTTTGTTTTTTTTTTAAAAAGGGTACTATTTAGTTTTAAAAACAAAGTGACTTATGCCAATTTAAAAAACAAAAACAACTCAATTACTGGACATTTTTTGTTAGGTCTGGTTGTACATTTTTTCTTGTTTTGAAAATTATTATTTTTCAATTCTGCTGCTGAAATATATTCAAGTACTTTTATAACCTGAAAAGTTAGTGGAATGTCTAACTCAACAATTTTGTGATTTTTTGTTTTAAATTCACATATTTTTAAATAGTGTTATTCTTCATTTAAATTGTGTATAAAAATATTTATTTTGTCTACTTCAGATAAATTTTTAATTTAATTGTGAATGGATATTTTATGCGACTATTCATTTATATATATGTATTGTATTCCTTCAATCTAATTTGTATTTCATTCTGCTGAAAAAATAAAACGCATTTCATCAATGCATAAATATTTATTAATCAGTAACTTTCATATATTTTAACTCTTTAATACGAGATAAACAATGGGTCAAACAAGTGAACTTTTTTACAAGTATTTTGGAACCATCTATTTATAGATGAATCATATGTAAGACAATAAGAAGAAAAATATATTTAAAACTGAGGATAATTAAATTGCATTTCTTAAAATTACTGCACCTTTTCTGATGAAACATTCCCTTAATCTAATATATATTATAAATGCGAAAGTTTGTATCTTTGTGGGTCTTTCACGCAAAAACAACTGAATGGATTTTAATGAAACTTTACAGTAATATAGCTTATAAATCAGAATAACACATAGACTAAAATTTATAAAGATATTTTGAGAAGTTTTGAAAATATAACGACAATTGTTCAGAAAGTAGGAAAAAATTCTGCCATTTGCACAAAAGCCCGTGACAGCATTCGTCTATCTTTTTTATCCCTTCTGTTTTGTCTACGCCATCCCTCAGTGCGCTTTCGCGAGGTGGTGGCAAGATTTTAACATAAAATAAATACAACAAAAAGTAATATTAATGTATTACACTTCCTGATATAAATTATTTACACTATTTTAAGCGTTCATTACAGAATATATATATATATATATATATATATATATATATATATATATATATGTATTTTTTTAAAAAAGTATTTCTATTAAATCATTACTAAATTAATTTTTTTTTAATTAAAAAAGTACATTGTCTATTATTTTGGATAAGAATCCTTTTCAGAGACATTTTTAAGCTAACTAAAGAATCGTTTTTTTTTATTGCTTCACATTAATAATTTTTTAACTAATGCAATATTGTTTTTTAAAAGTCATAGATCGAAATTTGAAGCTATATTTTATCTGTGAGGGGGAGGGGAAGTGGAAACAGTAATTTTACACTAAAAAACCGTGTTATGCCGGGCTAGAGGGAAGGGGAAAAAACCTGTCTTAAATCGAAAATATTTGGAACAAATTTCGAAAAAGAGAAATTTAATGAAATAATTTTAGAAATCTCTCGCATTGCGTGCGTACAAACACACACATAATTGCTGGCGTCATGAGGGAAAGAGAAAGCCCGTGCAAAGCCGGGCCATGCAGCTAGTATTGTATAATTTTAAAAAAATCGATCAACATGTAAAAGGCACTTTATATGAAGAAAAAAAACATTGAATATGCTATTAAAAATTGTAATGTACATTTTTAGTATAGTTCATACTCGCATTAATTTTAGTTTGTGATCCAAGTGTCGCATATCCATGCTTGTTTATTGCGTGTTACTTTCAGAAAAATCACACTTTTTTGCATTAGAAAAATTATGCATTTTACAAATTAAGTAATATAAGTAATTTATTTTATCTTAATAGTGAAATAGTATTTACTTTTATTATCTTAAGTCATTTCTAAAAGAATTTCGAAACACTCCTAAAGGATAATTAGTAAGTAAATCAGACAGTCAAAGATGGGTAATGTTATTTTATTAGAATAATTTCAAACATCTTCAAATGCTTCATAATTTTGTAAAGAATTTATATGCAACATATTGTAAAAATAAAATTCATTTTCGTCAAAAAACTGATCGACAATTAAATAAAATATTCAATGCTACTCTAAAAAATAATAATCAAATTATAAACTAATCGCTGATAATATAGCTATTAAAAAAATAAATTAGCCCATTCACATTTCTTTTACGGATGTTTAAAAAGCTGCTAAATTTGAATAGTTGCCATTACTTTTAATCTTTTGGAATAAACTTATAATTAAATGATAAATTTCAATATTATTACATAAAATCCTATTTTGTATTTTATAGCAATGAGTTACATTAAAGCATAAATGAGTAAATAGTAATGCAATCATAATAGTTTCAAAAAAAAATACCTACAAAACAAAATAATTTATAATTTATCTGACAAGTTGTTCTGATTTGAACAGATGGCTTGCACTTCACTCTATTCTTCATTTCTGCTTTTACATGGCCTTGAATAAAAAAAATAATCATTCACTAAGCAATCAGGCTGAGTAAATGATATGTTGCTCACGAATTTATCGTTGAATAATTTTAATCCTTTCGACAGATTCGCAGCAACACTTCGATTTCCAGTGGCACTGGAAAACTTCCAACTATAATACAATATCTGGTGCAAGTTGAATTTTTTCAAAGGAAGCGGTTTTGAACCTATACTGTTAGCCATTCTTGTGAAAAAATATGAAATAAAGAATTACAAAATTAATTAATAACTAAAATAACTAAGAGCTATATCTAAGTGTATCAAGAAATATAAATAAATATCCAGCTAACACTAACCAGATAATACTAACAAAGCAAACGAATACCTAATTAGATAAATTAGAATAAAACAAAAATTATATAAAAAAGTTGTTAAAAATATTTCCTAACAAATATATATACTAGAATAATGCAAAAAACGCAATGATATCATATATTTCTAATTAGATAAAATTAAGACACAAAAATGTCATCAACAAAACTAAAACTATAGGAAAACTAACGTTATGAATAAACACGTGTGGATATTGCAGCCGGAATCACGTGACTACTTACTTGGCGTCTACCTGTCGTGCAGATAATCCATTCAGAGATAAATAATGACATTTGATTTAATCCAGCAATATTTCTGGTGGAATAATAAATGGTTCGATATTTTCTTCCCTGACTTGTTGTTACTTAACTCGAGTTGGAAACGCCATCTCTTGCGGCACTTGGAAGAATGCACCCGCAAACTTTCAGAGACTGATGGATATTTTCCGAAGAGGGTTACCTGTACTTGCATACCTAGAGGACATTATAATTATGTCCCCTACATTCGAACAGCATCTAGCAGACTTGGAGGCCGTGTTTAAGCGCTTGATGGATTTCAAGTTACGAGCAAACAGGGAGAAGTGCCAATTTTCCTGCTCACGTGTTAAATAACTGGGCCTATGGATTACACACCAAGGAATAGAAGTCGATCATGAGAAGTGTTCAGCTATTTTAGGGATTCCACCTCCTAAAAATGTGAAGCAACTGCAGTCCTTCCTGCAAACCTGCTCATGGTACCGAAAATTTATAGCCAATTTTTCTGAGATTGCCCGACCCTTGAGCAACCTAAAAAAAAGGCTTTCTGGAAATTGTCAGAGGAAGAGAAGAAAGCATTTCAGACCCTGAAGCAATGTTTGGTGTCTCCACCAATTTTGAAGCAAGCAGACTTCTCTAAACCTTTCCTGTTAAGAACTTATGCCAGTAACTATGCTCTAGGAGCAGTCCTCCTACAAGGAGAAGACAAAGAAGAACATCCATTTAAATTTGCTAGCAGGTTGTTAAACCCAGCTGAAAGAAACTACTCGACCACTGAACGAGAAGCTCTAGCTGTGGTTAGGGGCTACATTGATGGGGCAAGCATCACTGTAGCATCTGACCACCAACCCTTAAGGTGGCTCATGAAACTGATATCTCTTACTGGAAGACTAGCCCGTTGGGCTCTGCAATTGCAATCTTTCAACCTCAACATGGAGTACATCCCCGGAAAGAGTAATGTGGTTGCAGATATGCTATCTCGTCCTGCGTGTCATGAAGAAAATGAACTGTGTGAGGTCTGTACTGTAGTCATTGATGTCCCATCCAGGTCTTATTTCTTGCCTCAAAGATCCTGACAAGAATGTTAATTATGTCAATTGGGTCGAACAAGGTTATTTAATGAATCAGGGTGTCCTATTCAGATATGCTCCAGACTCTGAGAGTGAAGAGGCCCAGTTAGTGATACCTAGCCATGACAGAATTTTGATCCTCAAAAACCATCATGATGCCCCAATGGCTGGTCATTATGGCGTCGAAGGAACCTATACTCGAATAGCACAGGACTATTATTGGACTGGAATGAGGAAATACATAACTGATTATGTAAAGAACTGTCCTGACTGCATTAAATACAAAGCTTCAAATCAGAAGCCTTCCGGGCTATTACAGACACCAGTGCCAGCCCAACGTTTTGAAACCTTGGCCATTGATCTCTTCGGGCCCCTACCTGAGAGTAAAGATGGATCCTAATCATTAAGAATTGTAACACCAAGTGGGTCGAACTGTTTGTACTACCCAATGCCACAGCTAAAAAATGTGCCATTACCTTGATTGAAGAGGTTCTACCAGTGGCGCACACAAGGGGGGTCCTGGTGTCCGGATCCCCCAAAGCCCTTGATTTTTTTCCGATTGATTATAATTCTAAGTATATAGTATGTAAAATTTAATTAATTACTTACTATTAATGATTAATTTTATTAATTAATGCTAATTATTTATTCAAAAACTAGTTTTTTAATAAATAAAATCGACAAAATCAAAAGGAGCATGATACAAGAATGGTGAACTTTCGACCCCCCCGCCTTGAAAAATTCCTGTGTACGCCACTGGGTTCTACTGAGGTATGGCATTCCTCGCCGCCTTATCAGTGTCAATGGAATCCAGTTTGTGTCAGCAGTGATGCAACAAATATGCTACCTATTAAACATCCATCAATCCCTGATCCCTGTATACCATCCACAAGCTAACCTAGTTCAACGAAAGAATAGGGATCTGAAACCACGGCTGGCAATTCTCGTCCAAGACAAGCATGACTGTTGGTCAGAGAAGCTATACCCTTCATCCGCTTTGATCTCAACACAGCCAAATGCGAAACGACAGGACAGACGGCAGCCTTTCTGAATTTTGGTACAGAGTTACGCACTCCAAGTGAAGTTGTTAATGATATCCGAGTCGTCATCCAGAATGATAATTTTGTGCCAGAGATAACTCCCTACCTCAAGAAATTCGCTAAGTTTTCCACTCAGATTAGAGAGGTGGTTGATGAGCAACAGAATAGTAGGAAGTTTTACGCTGATAAAAAGAGAAAAGCTGCACCAACATATCAACCTGGAGAACATGTCTTTGTAGCATCACATCCGCTGAGCAACGCTGCGCAAGGAAGAAGTGCAAAACTAATGCCACGCAGAGATGGTCCCTACGTGATTTTAACACAAAGATCACCATCATCTTACGAGATTGCTAGTCTTGATAATCCGGGGCAACCTCTTGGTGTTTACCACACCTCTGCTTTAACTCCTTGTAATAATGACAAAGTAAAACCCCTTATTCCTCTTCGTAAACGTGGCCGTCCACCAAAGGTCCCACAGACTCTTGGTTCTTCGTCGGGACGCCGTCGAAACCAGAGGGGGAGGATGTAACAAATGGTAATTCTTTATTTCTCTCGTGCTTTATATTAATGCTTTATATTAATGCTCGCGCGCTTTTATTTATAAAAATTAACTGTAATTTTAATTAAGGAAAGTTCTGAAACTTTCGATGGCAATGGATAAGGACATGGAATATTGAGTTTGTAAAAAATAAAGTCTTGAGGTGTATGTGGCAAGAGTTGTTGACATTTTATTTCGTAATAAAAGCTGAAATTTTCTATACACTATTGTTTTAGGTAAAAATATGATAATCTAATTATAATTAATTAAAAAAATTGACAAACTAATTATTTAAAGATTTACAGATACAGCCACGTTGTTTTCATTTTTAGTGACTCGAGTCAAAACTTAAAATATTTTTTTTCTCACGTTTTAAAGGATATAATTGAGCTGACATTTTATTTAAACGATTGTTATGGATGACAATACGATACTTTAATGATAAATAATAACCGCTTAATGTTGCGATTCTGTCATATGTATAAATATATTTATATTACTTGTAGTAGTTAAAATAAATTTTTTTTTTTTTACATCTAAGTAAGAATTAGCTTAAAATTTTTTTTCATATTACTCTTGTTTCTCCTTGTAACCACGATCTAACATAGAGAGATATAATATTTATACTAAAATATAAAAATCTGCTGCTCTATATCAGTGACTCTCAAAAGGACCCATATTTACCCTTTTGGGTCTATGATGGCCTGCAAGGAATCCACATCTTTGGGGAAAAAATGGGGTCTAGAATCATTTTAATTTTAACCAGCTCATAAATTTAATTTTCAATGAATGGAGTATCCCATTTACAGATGTTTTCTATTTATCTATGAAGTATTTATTATATTATAAATACATATTTATCTATCTATATTATCATTAAATAGTAAACAAATGTTCGAGTGTAAACACACCAAGGGATGGGAAATAATCAGAAGAATCTGTTTTGACAATTTAAATTCTGAATTTACAATTAGCTATACATATAGTAACTAAAAATGTCAAAATGAATTATTGTAATGACTTATTGTAATATCAACTTCAAAGACTCGAAAAGATGCAAGGGGGTAAAATCTCTAACATTACTGTTGTTTTTAAAACCGTTTTCCTTTCTTCCATACCACAATCAAAAGAGAAAAATTATAAAGCCTGAATAGGATATATTGTTCATTTCACCGCCATATTTTTGTTATGTTGTTAAAAAAAATAATATTTCGCTCTTTTTGCAATTTTTTCTAAATTGAGTAAATTTTGAAGTTTTTTTCAGGAATAGAATATTCAATCTCTCTGTATCTCATTGTCATGATTAATCATGCCTAAGTCCTCAAAGAGTGCAAGATTTATTCTTATAAACCACGTGATTTAAAATATTGGATTCAACATAACTTTTTCTTTACGATTTTTAAAATTTGATTTAAAAATTTAAAAACTTCAGTATTTCTGAAAATAAATACATGAAATTTCTTTCCATTGTGTCAAACCTTTTTATTCATGTTTTGAAAAAAGATTGAAACTCTTGCTACAATAGTAATGCATTAGCAAAGCATGTATTAGCAATATATACACTGCATCATCCACTGATATAATTTAGTTGTTAAAAATCTGAATGGTAGATTGAAAGAATCTCTTCAATTAGTCATCAAAGCAATAAACTGAATCTAAAGCAGTGTATTGAACACATGGCTATTAGCATAAATGTGAGAAGAAAAATTATGAGCTTTAATCATTAAATAATTCACACTAAAGTTCACTGCCTTTAAAAGGCTTTTATTTATTTGCAAAGTTTTTATTTTTTTTTTTGTTCTTGTGACAACTGAGAGTTTTGTGATGTTAAAGATCGATATTTTCGAGAAAAATTTCACCACAAAAACTAGATTTTACCAATTGAACAGATTTATTTACTAAATTTAATGGATTAACATGCAGATTCAAGGCGATAACCTAAATTTGATTAAGCCATGGAGTGTCATTTTACCATTTCTTGCCAGAATTAAGCTAAAAGAGTATAACATTGGAAGTCATGAATTTTCCCAGTGTATCAATTTGTCACAGACAATTTGCTAGAACATGACATTTCAAACTACATTAACTATTTAAATGCCCTTGATTGAGGTTTCGATTGGAGAATGTTTTGACCATGGTAATATTATGAAAGACCCTTAATTCATAAGGCGATTATGAAACAAAATTGTCATATTTACAAGAGGAATTTATCGGAATGGATTCTAATGACGATCTTAAATTACAGCATAGAAATGGATATCAGCAATTTTAGCTATAAAAGACATACTTGTCTTTTATCCCAAATGATGGAAAAGTGTGATAAAGCTTTTAATTGTTCTTTCTTGTGAAAGCAATTTCAGAATGTTGTGAATCCCCAAAAGAAAAAAATGCTGGACACTACAAACAAAAGTGATTTAGGGTTGAACGTAACATAATCGATGTTAAATGTGAAAAATTGTTACAATGCATCAGATTCTTTCATTAAAAATGTCACAAATAGTACAAATGGTGAAAAACTTATACAAAAAAGAATACATAGAATAGATCTACTTTGTACAAAAAAGTATATGAAGAAATTTTCAAAACTGTTGTGTTTTTATTTTTCTACAAAGCCTTTTTTAATAACCTAAAAGATAAAATTAATTGTAACAAGTGATATAAAATAAAAGTTTAAGTCATTTCCCACTTAGGTTAACAAAGAAAGATATTATTTTAGTTCCTTTTATTAAATAGTTGTAATTAATATAAATAAATATATACATGTGACAGAATCACAATATTAAGTGACAAAATAGTAAAAACAAATCACATTCAGGAAATTGGGCCATCCCAGGTGGGAATAAAACCCAAGATCTTTAAATTAAAAGTCCAATGCACTATCCATTCCGCTACAGGGATACAACGAATGATTTTCCTTTCATATATGCTGTTGGACTATTATTCTTTTTTATTACTATACGTTCATTTTAATTTAATCATTGAATCAATATTTGAAAAAACTGTATTAAACATCAAGTGTCATTAACTACAAGTTCAAAAAAAATGTATTTGAACTTGAATGAATGAATGGAAACTATTTTATTTGTGGTTGAAAATTTGAACAAGATATATATATATTTAAATAAATATATACAAGGAGATTGTGAACTACCTTAAAATACGGCATATACTGTGGACCTATACTTTCAAAGCTGCATTTTTTAATTTTTAGGTATAGTTGCTGTATAACATGCACCCCCTTTTTTACGAAAAACTTAAAATGTACATCTGCAATTTCCTTATGTTTTGAAGTCATTTATTGGATCAATCATTTCAGACTCTCGTTTGAAAAAAAATAGTATACTTCTAGAATTATATACCCTTAAACGCAAGAAGGGGGGTCTTAAATTGGCACCATGGTTCGATTTTTCCACACTTTTCTATAAACATTAATTCCTTTCCCCCCTTTTATGTGATGTACGGGGCAGACGATTAATTCTGATATAAATTAGAACAATTCTGAGACTTATTACGCTTGCTGTCTGTAGTATATTCAATACTATGAATAATATTGAATACGCCTCAAACAGCGAGCAGTAAAGATGGGTCCTGGTAAACGAATGAAACACAGTACGGGTTTCAAGATCAAAGTGATTCAATTTGTTCAAGAAAATGGAAATCGTTCTGCAGCAAGGATGTTTGATATTGGTGAAAACTCCATAAGGGAGTGAAAAAAAAAAAAATTAAATGACAATAATTAACATGCCTAAGAAGAAATGTGCTTTACGTAAAAGAGTAACGAAGTTGCCTATTCTAGAAGAAAGTGTTACGAAATGCGTCTTGGAAAATCGCCAGAACGGATTACTTGTAACCAGAAACAGTGTACATTTATTCGCCTTAAAAGGCCAAAAAAGAATGCAAATGAAAGTAAAAATTTTAAAGCAACTTTCAGTTGGTTTAGCCGATTTATGGCACATAATAATTTAGTTCTGCGAGAAAAAACAAAAGTTGCGCAAATGCTTCTTAAAGACATGGACTACAAATTGAAAAGTTTCCAGAAGTATGTCATTGGGTTACGAAAACAAAAGAAATATTCACTGTCACATATTGGAAACATGGATGAAACTCCACTAACGTTGGACATGATAGGAAATAAAACTATAGATAATAAAGGAACACAAAAACGATTCACATAAAAAACAACAGGACACGAGAAATCTCATTTTACAGTAGTGCTCTCCTGCTTAGTGGACAGCACAAAAATCAAAACCCACGGTTATTTTTAAAAGAAAAACAGTGCTAAAATCAATTTCCTGAAAGGCATTTTTATTCATGTAACCAAAAAGGGTGGATGAATGAAAAGGGTGTAAAATTGTGCATAAAAAATGTTTGGCAAAAGTGTCCAGGGGCCTTACAGAATCCACAAAATCTATTAGTTTGGGATATGTTCAGATCCCATCTAAGAGATAATACGAAAAGATTGAGGAGTGCAACACAGATATAGCAGTTATTCCCTGGCATAATAACATCATTAGTTCAGCCATTAGATGTGTGCACTCTCTCTGATGCCATTTTTAAAAACACAGTTTTTAAACATTTCATGAACCCCCACCCCTCTCCCCAGAAAACTATGGTATCCAATGTTTGTCACGAAAGTGCTGTATTTAAAAAATATCAATGAGCAGGGATCATTGAATTACACCTCCTCAAATATCTCTTTCAAGAGGTGATAAATGGGATTTCTTGAATAATCTTTGCAACAGCAACAAAGTGTTCTGTCAGTGGTAAAATCACAGAGGAAACAAAGACATCCTATGAAGATTGTTATATTACTGGCAATCGTTTGAAACCGTTTACTGATGCAGAAATTGTGAAGGAATGTTTCTTAAATGCTTGTAATAAAACGTTTTTAGTGACAAAAATATAAAATATATAACACATAAAAAAAAAAACAGGAGTTATATTATTTTGATAAATTTTCCACATTTTAAATTGCCAATGTTATCTTGATTTTAAAGCAATTCTTCCCCCGTCTCCATTTATAATCATGTTGCGGACTGCTTGAAATAACTAACATATGTATTCGGCCCGCGTGAAATAGCTGACATATGTATGTGCAGCCCAGCAGAAAAAAAGGTTGAGTACCCTTGACATAAAAAGTAATATAAACGTATTACTCATCCAGATATATATTATTAACACTATTTTAAACATTCATTACATAAAATTCGTGACACCACGAAACTGCTGAAATTGTAGAAACGAATTATCAAAATTGATAGTGCTAAAACATTTCCAGCACCATTGGTGTTGGAAATGTTTTAGCACTATCAATTTTTTAAATAAAATAATAGAATTATGCCCATTTGGCCTTAAAAAAGGAAATAATGAGAAAAGAGTATAGTTTCATTTTGAAATCATGAATTTATCATGGAATAATAAAATTAATAATTACAGGTCTACAATATTTTCATATATGTCTTGCAGCTCAACTTTCATTTAAAGTATCCGACTACGTTCGGAACCGTGATTTTGCAAAGTGCATAAATGGATAATTTTCATGATATTTAGTGTCACTTAGATTAGAATATATGTATAAATTTGTTTTTAAGGACATTTTAACAAAAAGAATTTATTTAAATATAATATTTAGGCACAAAAATTAACTTAGAATAATCTTTTTCCAAATGTTCTCCTTTTTGTGAAAAATGATTCTATTATAATAATATTTTGCCTGTATATAGCTCAGACCTCTCTACAGAGGCTCAACTAGAATTTTGAAGTATATAACTTAGAAGTGGGTTTATTCATATTTTTGACAACAGAGGGGAGCAATTTTAAGAAAAAACGCCAATAATTATTTCACTTGGTGGTAACTCTGAAAATAATGTGAATTTTTCAAAAATTCTAGTTGAGCCTCTGTAGAGATGTCTGAGCTATATACAGGCAAAATATTATTATAATAGTATTTTTCACAAAAGGAGAGCATTTTGAAAAAAATTATTCTGAGTTAATTTTTTTGCCAAAATATTATATTTAAATAAATTTTATTTGTCGAAATGTCCTCAAAAACAATTTTATGCATGTATTCTTATCTAAGTGACACACTAAATATCATGAAAATTATCCATTTATGCGCTTTTAAAATCATGGTTCCGAATGTAGTTAGATACCTTAATTTCTGATTATACTTTAGTAAATTAAAGAAATTTTAATCTGATTTTGCAGCTTCAACAGCATACTGGAATTGTACGAGTTAATCGTGGACCTTATTTCCTTAAAAACTTTCTCAGTGTTTAACAAGAGGGTTTGGTGTCTCCTTTCTTGAATTAAAGCTTACCAACCAATGGCGTAGATAGTTCTAAGGGAGTCCTGTATCAAAAAATTCCTTCGGGGCCCTTTTTTAAATATGGAAGCCCTGTTAGTGGTACTGTAGTTACACATATCGGCCCCCTTTTTCCAATTTCGTACCATTATCTCTTACAAATCAGTAAATAAATTTTATTCTATAATCACATGTTACACAATTTAACACAAAAAAAAATACATTTTATTCACAATCTTTATTGTAAACAAACTAAAATATTTTAATCTTAAAGAAACAAAGTCTTATTCTCTAAAAAAAATAATTTTCTACAAAATTCCAACAATTTTTCCTTTACCATGGGTTTGGTAAAAATGTCCGCCAAATTATTTTTGGTACCTATATATTTAATTTGGAAAACCTTGTCGTATATCAAATTCCTTAGAAAATGATAACGAGCATCGATATGTTTTGTTCTATAATTTTCTACCGGTGACTTTGAAAACTTATAGCAGCTTCATTATCACAAAACATTACATTTTCACTTAATTCCAAATTTAAATTTTTATTATTAATTACATTCTTTAGCCAAATGAATTCCTTAGCTGCTTCTGTTAAACTAACATACTTAGCTTCCATGGTCGACAGACTAACGGATTTTGCTTGAAAGTTCGCCATGAAATTGGAGTTTCGTCTATAAAAGTTATGAACCCTCCCATCGACACTCGATCATCCCTATTTGTAGCAAAATCTGAGTCTGGATAACATCTTAGTTTTAACGATTTAACTTTTGAAAGTTCTAATTTATATTCTTGAGTGTATTTTAAATAACCTAATAATCTCAATAAGCAATTCCAATGTTTTATTCCCGGGTTTGCCTGGAATTGAGATAATACATTTACTGCATACATAATATCGGGTCTTGTGCGTATAGCAATAAATGACAAAGATCCTATTAAATTTCTATAAGGAACTGTTAAAATTTCTTCGCTAGTTTTGGGTGAATCTAATTTGGAAAGAACTTGACCTTTTGATATAGGTAATGAACTTACGGGATATTTATATTTTTCGTAAATTTCACATAACCTTCGAATGCAAGATCTCTGATGTATAAACAGACTATTACCTAGTTCTTCAAATTCTATTCCTAATAATTTCTTTGTTTTACCCATAATTTTTAAATTAAAATTTTTCTGCAATAATTGTAATACAAAATTTACGTTTTCCATTTCTTTTCCAAATATAATCATGTCATCTACATAAAATAATAAAATTACATTATCTTCAGACATATATACACAATTAACCCACTCTCCATGTATAACTTCATAAACTAATATATACTACAATAATAACTAAACGTTTATTAAGGGATTAATTACAAGTTAATAATAAAATATTTTTAATGCGAAATTTGAGCTTGATGTTTTTTGATAATTTCATTTATATTTGGTCGTAAAATGACAATGATACTCTCATATCGTTTTCTACATTTAACAATCTTGATCGTTTTTTAGTTTTTAATGTTGGCTAATGCTGAAAATCCGAATTCACACAAAATAAGATGTGGAAAATTGTAATAATATGTTTAAAGCTTTTTTGGCTATCATTGATAATCGCATCTGATGTTAATCCAAAATGAATTAATTGATTCTTCTGAATGTTTTAAAATTAAATCTCGATTATTGGAAAGCAAAATGAGTTCTTCCTCTTCATTCAAAGTTAAGTCAAATACAGACGTATACGTTATGAGAAATGGATTACGAACCCAATCAAATTTCTTAATATCTAATTTTGGGAAATAATGAATATTTCTCTCCTCTAATGTTGTCAAATGATCAACAACAATTAATTTAATAGTTTTTATAATTGTCTTTAGGGACTGGCTCAAACTTTTCTAAATTGCCTTCTTCCTGAGCTTTATTTTTCCATAAAGTTATTTGTTTTTTGAATCCCACCAGCTTATCGGTTGAGTTTAAGATATTTTCATTAGACCCTTGCATACTTGAATTGATGTTGTTAAAAATAACAAAAATGTTGATAAGTAAGCCAGTTTAGTACACCATATTTTATCTTCCAACAAATGAACACATTCATAATTTTTATTTTGTTCAAAAAATATTTTCATTTCGTCTTTTAATTTTAGCACACGAGATATAACTTTTCCTCTGGACAACCATCTTACTTCTGTATGGAGTAACAAGGATTCGTACTTGGCTTCCATAGCTTGGCATAATTTACTAAATAATCTACTTTTAATGGTCTTGATTTGATATAATTAACCATTTTAACACATTGTTCCAGAACTATTTTCAAATCTGATGGCAAAAATTTTGTAACAAGTGCTTCTCGATGCAAAAACAATGGATAACTAATATATCCTCATTCAGTTCTTTAACATGTGCTACAAATCCTTTTAGATGTCCAGTCATAGCTGAGCACCATCTGTGCAAATGCCAATACATGACTTCCAAGAAACTTTAATTTCTTCTAAATATGAACTAATTACTTGAAAATATGTTTACCAGTTGTAAAATCAGGTAACTCCCGATAACATAAAAATTGATTAATTATATCATTTTCATGAATAAATCTAACGAATGCAATTAATTGAGCATTTCCTGTAATATCTGTTGTTTCGTCGACTTGTAGAGCAAAATTCGAATTTGCAAGAGTTTTTGCAGTATTTTGCTCAATATTTTCTGACATATCTTTAATTCTGCGATGGATTGTATCATTTGAAAGTGGTATTTTGCAAATATCAATATCAGCTGATCCACCAATCATTGTTTTTACAATTTTGCGACATACAGGTAATATAATTTCTTCAGCCAAATTGTGAGGTTTTAAGTTAACAGCAATCAATTCAGCTATTTCGTAAGAAGCTACTTGAGCCTTTTCTGACACGCATACTTGTTTTTCAAAAACTTTTACTTGCTTAATTTTTGATGTTAAAGACCTTTCAAAGTAGCTTTTATCTTTGTTGAAAGCGAAGGATGATTAGTCACCAAGTGACGTTGGAGTTTGCTAGGAACCATAGCACTATTTGATAATCTAAAACCACATATCACACACTCCTGGGAACAACCATGTCATTTTCCATTGTAAAGGTAAATCCAAATTTCAAAAAATCATCATTATTTTCCGATGGACAACGTATTTTTTTTTTTGAGCAAGAAGTATTTTTACTTGTGCCGGGGTTGGCTCATTAACTTGGTCCCTAACGTTATCATTATCACTATTATCATCATTAAACTTTCTTCTTTTTAACCATTTATCCATTTTCAGAAGGATCTGCAAATAAATTAATGCAAAATATTACTACATGCAAAACAAATTAATATTAAACCGAATCACATACATTTGCCAATTTTAACGAAAGAAAAGGTGCAGTAACTACTATGCAACACCTTGTGAATCCCAACTACCACTAAAACAACACGTTTTGTACGCAGAAGTGGCAAGTGTGCGCCGACTTGAGACATATTCCTACTGCTATGCACGCCGCTTCATCATAATTTGGCACTAAGAAAAACGCGTTGCAAAGCAAATAATAAAAAAATTTATTTTTTTGTGGATTTAAATATATATTCATGTTATATAAAGATATTTTTTTTTTTAAATGATATAATTTAATAATATTAACATTATTATATATTTGCAAAATTTGGCGGCACACTTTTGAAATTTGGCGGCATACAAAAGTGCCGCGGCACAGTGGTTGAGAATCACTGGTCTAGAGCCTTCGCGACATGGGGACACTCTAAATATTCGTCGAGCCGTAGGTCCTCTCGTGAGGCTGGCGGAAGGGGAAGAGAAGAAGGAGGTCCTGACCACTCTGGAGGGTGTTCTGTCTCAAATATGGTGTGGAACCGAACCAAAATGTATTGTCACCTGCTTGGTGCTCAGAGCTACGGATGGACAGGAATACAACTAGAGCCTTGCTACGATGAATTTCGTGGGCCTCGTTCTGACACCATCGAGCGGGAGGCATAAGCAATAATAAAAATTATAAATTCTTAAATTGTACAAATTTTAATATTGTCAGTTATTTGCACACATTTCTTTTACTAAAGCTATGGCACTATTGTACATACTTCAAATGAGCTCAATTCATGACATCACATGACAAAGACAAACACGTGCTCTCCATTGTATTCAAAACAAACATTAAATTAATAGTACTTGTTGTTCTATTTCTGTAAAACTCAGATAAAATTTCGAATTTCATATTTGGATAAAAATGTTTAAATGTGAGGAAATAAATTTTTTTTTCAAAAAGATCTTTTAAAATTAAAAAAAAATTGTATTTTTGTGCTTATACTTTCAAATGAAATGCATTTTGGATACATATGTACTTTTTAAGAGACAGTTTCTGCAAAGAGCAAAACTTGGCAACACCGAAGTGCGTTAACAGATTAGCCGGAAACACAAGATAGTTTTCATCGTGGGACTATTACGTCACGAGTTTTTGAATTGGTTGGCTTGAATCACGTGGCTTTTACTATCATGTAACTATGACGTCACATGAATTGAGCCCATTATGCCCATTGCTTCGTTACATAAGTTAATTCAAGTCAATAATTAGAAGTTTCATAATTTTTAAGAGTTACGTTAGTATATATTCATGTGAATTATGCAAAGGTAATGGATGGGTGCTTACGTACTATTGCAAAAATGCCAACGTTCAAGATAACTTTCCAAGTTGGCAATTCCGATTTTGCATGCTTCGAATGTGCTGAATCGGCAACCATGTGCTTCGTTTCGTATAATGTCACCAATACGGTTGCGATAATGCGTACTTATCAATGGACAGTGGCGCACACAGGAATTTTTCAACGGGGGGGAGGGGGGTCCGGGTTCGAAAATTCACCATTCTTGTATCGTGCTCCTTTTGATCTTGTCGATTTTCGGGAAGAAAACACAGTAAAAAACTAATTTTTGTACAACTAATTAGCATTAATTAATAAAATTAATCATTAATAACAAGTACTTAATTAAATTTTACGTACTATATACGTAGAATTATAATCAATTGAAAAAAAAAAAGGGCTTTGGGGGGAATCCGGACCCCACCCCCCTTGTGTGCGCCACTCTCAATGGATGCTCCAAATTTTAGGAATAGAGCTGCGTAAATTTCTCCATGACGTGTCAGATTGATTAATTGTTTCTTAACGTCACATTATAAAGCAATGCAAAGGCTATTGATGACTGACCTCATAATTTTGGATCTCGAACAAATGAGGAAGATGCCACCTGAGAGGGCACTTTACTCCCATACCCCGCCAAAAGGAGTACTTTGAATCTCAACAGAAATAAAGCACAATAGCTCCTCTACACGACTGATTTTTAGTGACACCAGGATTCAACCGGAACAGCGCCAACCACAAGTTAGCGACAATGTTGGCTATCGTGTCGTGTCAGATGGTAATACAAATGTTTCTTTTAAAATAATGATATGATAAACGTTCTTTTTGAAATAATAAATCGTGTAAGGGATTGACCTGTGAGGGTTGCCCTACTCCTACGTTTTCCTCGTGACCTAGAGGTGTGGGAGTGAATGAAGAACCAGACGTTGCCATAATCTTAATATCTTTTTATAAAGATCTTAACTTAAACCATATACAATAAGGATATTAATATTTTAACTTAGTGAATCTGAGGTGAAAAAACACACAATACGTATTACCAAATAAGCGCGAACCTAATCACTATTTCTAACTTTACCGCCTACTCCTAATCTCAGTATATACACAGTTCCTGGTAGTTATTAGAACGGTCCTACCTGTATATCTTGGGCAGCAGCAACTTTCTCGAATTCTAAATGACGTTTCTTTACCTCACGTGGAATGGTATCCACCTTGACTTTAACGCACTGGCACGAATAGCTTAACTCTTGAATGCCGGATTACTTTTCACTTTAACACTCGTAAACACAGACTAGCGTAATCATTTCCCAAATGCCACCCTGCTACGCTAAACTTCTGCTATTTAAAAGGTTCTTAATTTGCATAATCACGCTTCGGTTCTGGATTTGGTTTGAAAGAATTTGCCTTTTCGGCCCCAAAGAACCCAAAAGGAGTTTTTAGTTGAAAACGCGATGAGCCGTCACAATCGCGAAAGGTGATTGTATTAAAAGTTATTTTTTAATCAAGAGTTTGGGAAGAGAGCAACCGTATTTACTCGAATCTAAGCCGCACTATTTTTTCAGTGTTAGTACTGCTTAAAATCGGGTGCGGCTTAGAATCGAAGGCAAAACATTTGTTGAAAGGAAGAAATTGAGTCTCCACCATTTTCAAAAGAAAAATGTAGCCGCCACTAGCCACTTGCATCAGTAGCCCACATACAGGAATTTTTCAAGGGGGTGTCCAGGGTAGCAAGTCCACCATTCTTGTATCATACTCCTTTTGATTTTGTCGATTTTCGGAAACAAAAACAGTAAAAAACTAATTATTGAATAAATAATTAGCATTAATTGATAAAATTAATCATTAATAACAAATATTTAATCAATTTTTACTTACTATATACTTAGAATTATAATCAATCGGAAAAAAATCAAGGGCTTAGGGGGGCGGACTCCTAGGACACCCCTCTTGTGTGCGCCACTGACTTACATCCATGACTTACTTCGTTCCGTAGTATTCAGTCTGTCCTAAACACCATTGTCTGCTCGTTTTAAGGAAATTTTTTTGTATACGCTTTTTTTTAATCACCTAAACAACAAAGATATCAATAATAGCATCAAGACGAATTAACTATGACGCAAGAATGAAAAGGGAGGTAATTTTATAAGCTGAAAAAAATGGAAACAGAGCGGGGCCACTGAAAATTTGACACGGATGAAACAAATGTACGTTGATGGCGTAAGCAAAATGATATCATTTTTCCTAGTAAATGCTAAACAGTTATTAATAATTCTTTTCCATTCTTTTATAATGCATTTTTTTCCCAAATTTCAGGCACCGAAGGCGACACTATAAGGGAAAATGGCGACGACGACGCCCATTCCGAAGTTAGTTGTGGCAATGGGAGTGATTAAGGATTTTCGAAACATGATACTGACGGTTAATTATAGGTTCATGTATGTATTTAAATGTTTTCAATACTGTTTAAATAAATTAATTATTAACTTCTCATAAAAATGTTATTTAAAAAATGTTCAAGTATCGGTTATTGATCAACCTTTTACACGATTTTTTATATTTATTCTCAAAAGCGTGCAGAGAATCGGGGGTGTGGCCGATTTAGAATCGAAGAAGGCTTAGTTTCGATTAAATACGGTATATCCAAAATTATGATAAGTACTATTACCTGAATAGGACTTGCTGCTGACGAATATTCTGCCTGGTGAAAAATGTATGAATTGTTTACATATTGCTACAGTTTATGCAAAAATTATGCAGTTATTGCAAAAAG
Organism: Trichonephila clavipes; assembly: GCA_019973935.1. Taxonomy (NCBI): domain Eukaryota; kingdom Metazoa; phylum Arthropoda; class Arachnida; order Araneae; family Nephilidae; genus Trichonephila; species Trichonephila clavipes. The sequence goes on along the minus strand of BMAU01000701.1, from coordinate 884,415 downwards.
TTTAAATCTCCCCCCTTTCACACTCAAAAAAAAAAAAAAAAACCCTGAAACCAATTTGAGAATTTAGCAATGTATTCTGCGAAAAGCTATTTCGTACTTGGACAAAAAAAATGCTTTGTTTAAATTGTTTTGAAGCTCGTTTTAATTTTATACAAGTTTCATAATAATTGCATATTTCAACGGGATTAATACGCACAGCGTAAATGATTTAGGTTTTCCGCTTATATCTGGTGCGCTAACAATCGGAAATGTTTCCTGAAATGCAGTTTTCTTTTATTTATTTACTAGAATGGATTTCAAAATCGGAATATTTTCTCTAATGGTCGTCATTGAGGACATATTGCAAATACAAGTGAGTAAATAAAAGTTAGGAAGAGAAAAAAAAAGCATTTTTCTAAAATATTCATAACAAAGAACCCGTGCAATTCCTAGTCCAGCTTTCATACTGACCTTGTACTTAAATACTTTTTGTTTTGAGAAATATAGTATTTTAAACAGAAAATGTATTTTTTTACAGAATTATAAATAAATTAATTATATCAATTCTATATTTCTACAAAATTGTTTTTTCTTTATAATTAAAATAACGAATTTGTTCAGTTGCTTAAAACATTTTGAGGCAGTTTTTTGTAGAATCCTTGGTTAAAATGAAGTATATAACGAAAACCAAAATTTTGAATGTATCATAGAATATGTAAAGTATGAAATGCAAACGATTTTACCTCTTTTTTTTTGCCTTTAAGCTATTTTTTATGGTAGCTGTTATGGAAAAGAATAAGATTCAATTTAGAATTAGAATAATGAGAATATAGAATTAGATTCAATCATGTTAATTGGATGCCAATGTATTTCGACTTACCGCGACTGCTGCTTCCATGCTGGACACCTAAGTACATTTTTTATAGAAGCTTGAGGAAAAAATAATAAGTTACGATGAGTCATTGAGAAACACGCAAAGAACTTTTCCAGTCTATATTTTGCAACAAAACACACAAGCACACTATTACATGTCGGAAAACGTTGCACAACACAATCACAAAAAAAAACGATGCTTCCATCACACACGAATACGAATCGAATGTCATTTTTCCCGCCAATAACAAATCCTTCTAGAATAAAAAAAGTCCCAGTTCGTGGCGCCATCTCTGGACGGCGAAAGGAGTCAACTGTTCTTAACACCCTCCGGGGGGCGAGAAGATGTAGTCGACGGTGGTAGGGGTAAGACTGCAACTTGAGAGACTAGTCTTGTCATGATTCCCCTTGAGGTCTGGATAAAGACGATACGACATATTCCATCAGCTCCAGGATGTGTGGCCACAATCCGTCCGGGAGTCCACCTGGTGCTGAAAGAGGCTGGATTTTTGATGAAGACGAGGGATCCTACCGTTAGGTCTTTCTGGCCCTGCATCCATTTGATTCGGGACTGCTGGGTGTTTAGGTAGGAAAGCTGCCAGCGAGACCAGAACATCCTTTTCAACTTCATCAGAAGAGACCACCTAGAATGAATACTCAAAGATTGGTTAGTCAGACTGTGATCAGGGAGTTCGAGCAAGGGACACCCGATAAGAAAGTGTCCGGGTGTTAACACCTGGAGATCCTTAGGGTCTGATGATAGAGGATAAAGAGGACGTGAATTTATGCACGCTTCGATTTGGCACAATATTGTATCTAACTCTTCAAAGTTCAGCACAGCCGCCTTTAACGTTTTGAGCAAATGTTGCTTTGTGAGTTTGACTGAAGCCTCCCACACACCTCCGAAATTCGGTGCATATGGAGGGATGAAGTGCCACTGAATGTTCTTGCTTGACGAATAGTCCTGGACATTAGAGTTGTGAAGTAATTGAAACAAGTCCTTCAAGTAAGCTGAAGCACCAACGAAATTGGTACCGTTGTCAGAATAAATGTCTGATGGATAGCCACGGCGTGAAACAAATCGACGCAGTGCTGACAGAAACGCTACTGCTGATAGCGAAAATACGAGTTCAAGGTGCACCGCTTTAGTACACATGCATATGAAGAGGCAGATGTAAGACTTGAAGTTGTTCGCCTTGCGAGTATGTTGGCACTTTGTCGTGATAGGTCCAGCAAAGTCAATTCCTACTTTTTCAAAAGCACGACAAGGGTTGATTCGTTCTATTGGTAGATCACCCATCATTTGAGAGACAGGTTTTGCCACAAGTTTAAAACAGTCTATGCAGTTGCGCAGTTCTTTCTTGACAGCTGATTTACCATGCGGGATCCAAAATTGTTGACGAATGAGGGATAAAACTAGTTCCTGTCCAGCATGGAAATTGACTCTATGAAAATGTCTAATGACTAAACTTGTAAAATGATGCTCTTTTGGTATGAACATAGGATGCTTTTGTTCAAATTTAAGAGTTTGTTGGAGACGAAGACGTCCTCCGACACGAAGAATTCCCTCAGAATCAAGGAATACATTCAAAGACTGAAGTTTGCTAGATTTGGGAAGAGGCTTGTTACATTTCAAGAAAGTAAGTTCTGTATGGTATTCTCCATTTTGTAACAATTTGACTACCTTTTTAATTGAAGTTTCTAATTCATGTGTGTATAAAGGCCCAGTAACTTTGGACACTGATTTGGAATTATGGTAGAATCTGAATATCCCCATGCAACAGTCCTAACTACTTTCATGTATGAGGAAAACTTATCCAAGAAACTAAGAGAATAATCAACACCAGTTGAAAGAACAGCAGAGTCACTTAATGATTCAGACTGATCAATAGGAACAAGTGAAACAGGTTGTTCAGGGAAAGGAATAAAAGAATTGGAAGAAGGATGTAAATCATGAAGCCATTTTGGACCAGTTACCCTCTCTGAATTTTCAAGAAGTTGTTTCGGGTAGAGGCCTCTTGCTGCCCAATCTGCCGGGTTTAATTTTCCCGGAATGTGATGCCAAGATTCTTTTGAGATTAGTGCGTGAATTTTCCCAACCCTGTGTTGCACAAATTGATTTCTTTTTACAGGTGGATTATTTATCCAACTCAGTGTAATTGTTGAGTCACACCATAAAAATGTATCGTGAGTGATGTTAAGAGATTTCTTAAATATATCTAGAAGTTCAGCCAGAAGCAGAGCACCAATTTAGGCAATGATATTGTTTGTACAGGTGCCACACGAGTTTTTGAAGCCATTAAGAATAAGTGTGGCGAATCAGAAACAACACGTAAGTATATTACGGCTGAATATGCCTTTGAGGAGGCGTCACAGAACCCGTGAATTTCACAGTGTTTAGCATTTTGTGTTTGAACATACCTGGGAACTTTTATTTGTTTGAGGCATGAAATTTCTGCTTGAAACCGATTCCATCTATTAAGAATGTCTGATGATATCTCATCATCCCAGTCAAGCCCTGCCTTCCACAGGTCTTGAAGAATAATCTTTAAAATTATAGTTGAGGGAGAGACAAACCCCAGAGGATCAAAGATGCGTGCGATGATTGATAGCATCTGTCTCTTGGTGGATACCTGGTCTGATAAGACTGCTCTTACTTTAAATGAATCCTCGTTTAAATCCCAGAATAAGCCAAGAATTTTCTGGGTGGACTCATCATCAAATGAATGTGAGGAAATATTTGTTTTTAGAGTGTTTGGCAAGTCTGACAAGACTTCTGGATGAGTGCACGACCATTTCCGCAGCTCAAATCCACCGGCTGACATCAAATTTTGCAGTTCGTGAACAATTTTCCTAGCCGAGTCCAATGAGTCAGCACCGGCTAACAAATCATCAACATAGAAATGATCTTTTGCGAGCTTAGCTGCCTGTGGAAAGCGATGTTTTTCATCCTCACATAATTGTTTCAATGTTCGGATGGCAAGAAATGGGGCACAAGATGTACCATAGGTAACTGTATTTAATTTGAATATCACTAATGGTTCCTCTGGAGACTTCCTCCAAAATATTTGTTGAAAGCATGCATCATCTTGTGATATTAATATCTGTCTATACATTTTTGCAATGTCAGCAGAAAAGGCAATTGGGAAGAATCTGAATTTAAGTAAAGTTAGAAAAATGTCTGACTGTAGTTTTTTACCAGTCAGCAGAATGTCATTCAAAGAATTTCCATTTGTACTTTTGAATGAGCCGTCAAACACCACCCTTAATTTGGTTGTGGAACTATTATCATTAATCACACCATGATGTGGTAAGAAATAATGTGGAGATTTTACATCTGATGCGAGAGGAGTCATGTGACCAAGGTTTTGGTATTCCTCCATAAATTCTGTGTATTGTTCCTTTAATTGATTATTAGAGTGAAGTTTTCTTTCAAGAGAATAGAATCGTTTTAATGCACCCTCTTTACTATCTCCAATACTTGAATCATCTCTAAATGGCAGTTTTAGAATATATCTACCATCAGCATTACGAATATGAGAATTTACGAATATAGACTCACATAGCTCATCCTCATCCTTTGACGGAATGTCCTTAGGAACAGATTCAAGTTCCCAAAATTGTTTCAAAGAATGGTCTATGTTTAAAAGAGTGTGACAGATTAGGGATGAATTTTGATTATATTGTGTGTTTATGGTACCTGACAATAAATGACCTAATTTTGTTGGCAATGCTGATGGTGTACCTTTGGGTCCCATTATAGGAGTCCCTGAAATTAATGTCATAAAAACATCAGCACCTAGAAGAATGTTTATTTCATTTTCAATAAAACATTGGATCAGCAAGAGTTAGATCTTTGATATGAGGCCACTCATGATTTTTAATTGGAAAGTTTGGCATAGCTGAAGTGACTTTCGATACTAACAAAGCTTTTACTTGAAATTTATCAGAGGAAACACAAGAAGAAAATTCAAAATTTGTTGAATATAATGAAGTTTCAGCAAATGTTTCATTTACACCTACTAATTTATGATTGGTGTGTTTTTTAATGGCAATTTTAAGCGATCAGCACATTGCTTGAAATCAAAGAATTTTGAGAAGCATTGTCTATCAAAGCACGGCAAGTTATTTGTTCACCATGTTTAGATTTAACATTTATTAATGCTGTGGACAACAATACGTGACCTTCTGCCGATTGTGTGCAATTGTTAGACACTGTCACAACAGAATTTGCTTGAGTATCTGCTGAAGGACTGACTGAATATATATGTAATAATGTATGGTGTCTTTCAGAACAGTTTTTGCAAGAGAATCCTATTCTACATGTGTCAAGCCTGTGGTTACTCCTCAAACAATTGGTACATAAATTATTGTTCTGTACCACTTGCCATCTTTCATTTACATTCATAGAATTAAAAGTTGGACATTTGAATAAGGCATGGCTTTGATAACATAGAATGCAATTGTTACCTTTAACAACATCTGGTTTTACACCTGATTTTACTTGGTTACATTTGACAACAGTAGTATTTACATTTGATTTGTTAAATGAATTTAATGGTTTAACATTACCTTTCTTAATGTCAGGTTTTACAAATTTTAACTCATTCAGACCACGAGCTTCCCTTTCAATGAAAACTCTAAATTCCTCAAGAGTAGGAATTTTATTATTTTCAAAGATAATTCCCACCGTTGACTAATACATGCATCCACTTTTGAAATGAGAAAATTTATTATGATCAACTCTGTTAATGAATTTGTTTCTAAATCCAAAGTTTTCAAATTTCGAATGACTTCATTACAAATATCTATTATTTCCAAAAGCAATTTTGAAGTATTTGCCCTGGAAATCTTAATACTAAATAGCTTATTTATTTGGCTAAGAGCTAATTGTCGTTTGTTTTCATACCGACTGCACAGTATATCCCAACAATTCTTAAGATTGTCCACAGTAATTGCAAAACCCCGAATTAATTTGGCTGCATCCCCGCGAACAGAAGCCTGTAGATATTGCAATTTTTCAAGATCACTTATTGATTTGTTATCTAGAATAGAAGACTTAAATAACTCTTTGAATGAAATCCAGTTCTCGCAATTTCCATAAAAATGCGGAACTTCAAGCTTTGGTAGATTAACTACTGAAGACTTTACATGAATACTACTATTTACTTCCTCAACCTGAGATTTTTCTTCAAGGTCAACAGCCCACAATTGAATAGTATATCTTTATATTTCATATAAATATCAAATGATTCATCACTTTCATGAGTTGACAATTCACTGAATATTTCAGTTAATCTAGTTTCGTATTGCAACACTTGTGTTTTTAAAACACGTATACGTGATTTATTATCATCGCATTCATTTATCCTACTTCCAAAAGCTTTTAATTCTTTTATAATTAAATCAAATTTACCAATATTTTTCGACTGTTTTGGAGCCATGATTTATGAATGAAATTTTAAAATGCTTATAAAAATGGAATTTTAAAATTCTACACAAAATATACAACTGTACCACAATAACAAATGCCAACACAATGCAAATACAAACTATCAAAAAATGTTTATACAAAATAGAATAAACGAATAAATCTAGAATCAAATAATAAATAATATCAATCAAAATGTATAAGAATACTTCAAGAATTCGTATCAGAGTAAATGCACTAGAATAAATTATGAAACAAATAATTATAAACAAATAATTAAAATAACAAAGAATAAATCACATCAACAACTCCGGCTTGACGGACCACATGTTATGAATAAGAATAAGAATCAATTTTTAGAATTAGAATAATGAGAATATAGAATTAGATTCAATCATGTTAATTGGATGCCAATGTATTTCGACTTACCGCGACTGCTGCTTCCATGCTGGACACCTAAGTACATTTTTTATAGAAGCTTGAGGAAAAAATAATAAGTTACGATGAGTCATTGAGAAACACGCAAAGAACTTTTCCAGTCTATATTTTGCAACAAAACACACAAGCACACTATTACATGTCGGAAAACGTTGCACAACACAATCACAAAAAAACGATGCTTCCATCACACACGAATACGAATCGAATGTCATTTTTCCCGCCAATAACAAATCCTTCTAGAATAAAAAAAAGTCCCAGTTCGTGGCGCCATCTCTGGACGGCGAAAGGAGTCAACTGTTCTTAACAGTAGCCATTAAGTTATTTGGAGACTTGCTAGCCAGAGAAATTGCCAAAATGACCAACATGCATTTTAGTTATCGTTTTGAAGAAATTTTTAACTCAACATATTAATGGATGTCAATTCAATATGAATTATAGTTTTTGAGTTAAGAATTGTTATGAATTGGCTGATGTTAAACATCTGAAAAACTATCAATGTTTAACACAATTTGTAAGAATAACAGTTGAGACCAAATGTTCTTTCCAGCACTTATTTTTAGATTTCCTATTTAATTTTTGAGGTATTGTCTTTTCAACAACTAATTTTATTTATTTTACTTTCTAGTTATTATGCGATAGGCTCACAAAAAAATCAGATTCGGAACCCAGTCGTTCGTTTATTTCATCATATGTACCTGGAACTCTACAATGGAGAGGAATTACTAAAGTTCTACTGGAGGAGAGACAAGATAACGCAATAAAAAAATAAATAAAATACAAGTAGCAATTACCGTTAAATTTGAATCCAGATTTGGTGTACAATTTTCAGCGACTTCGCAACAAAATTACAATAATTTCTACCCATACTTCAACTTAGTTAACGTCACCTACAATCTTTCTCCACTATTCAATTCGTCATCTATACTTCTGACTATTTAGAGCAGGGGTGTATAAACTATGATAGTTTGAGGGCCACATTGCAAGGAAAAAAATTTTACTGGCCACACATACAACATTTTTTTTTTAACAAATTGAAATAAAAATTAACTCTATAGTTTTATTAAAATAAATTAACTTCTTTTTATTATAATTTTTTTAAAAATTTGGATTAGCTATGTATAGGTGCATATTTATTTTAATTTTGTAAAAGTTTCGTTTTATTTAGTTTAAATTTCATAACGATGGGAAAAATTCAAATTAATGAGAGGATCTTTTGTTGAACAAGCAAATCGATATCGGGTTCAATAGACGAGGTTGAAATTTTTAATGCATTTTCAAGATACTTGTCAGCGATCTTTGTCCTATTTTGGTTTTTTGTATGCTTCATTCTTGAAAATAACTGTTTGCAAGTATTGGTACTGCCAAAAGATGAAGACATTAAAAAAGAATGATTGTGATAATTAGGATATTAATCGCGGGGTAGGTAATCTTTATAAAGTAAAGCAACATTCTCAAATTTTTCTGTCAGTTGAATGTCACTTTGAAATTCAATGTATTCCATTTGAAGATTTGAAGGTAATTTTTTTAATTTCTAGAGGAAATAGGGTAGAAAATATGGTGAAATACTCTTAATTGTTTCGAAAATCTTGAAATCTACTTTCAAACTCTTGAATTACATCAAAATTAATACAGAATATTTTACATATTTTGTGCAGCTCACAGGTCTATGTGCAACCAAAGCACTGAAATATGTCAAATCTTTCACTTTTATTTGATTGTGCCAAAATTTCAAATTTCCTTCAAACGCTGTTATTGTTTGGAACATATTAATAAATGGGTTTTTTCCTTGAAGTCTCGAATTTAAATCATTCAAATGTTCTGCTAAGTCTACTAAAAAAGCTAAATCTAAAACCCAGTCTTCGTTCTCAAATTTATGGTCACAAGTTTCCCTTTTGTTTCCATAAATATTTTTAGTTCAGTTCTCCAATCGAAAAATCTTTTGAGTATTTTCCCCTTACATTGAGTATTTTCCTTCATCTTACTTCTGTATAATAAATAACATCTGCAAATTCAGTGCCCATTACCGTAAGAAACTCTTGAAATTGCCTAAGATTGAGTCCTTTTGCTTTTATAAAGTTAATGGTTTTTATAACAACGCTTAAGAGGAGTTGGAAACCTCTCTCTCTCTCTACTGACAATGTTAAATTGGCTGTTTTCGATGTACCTTTTCTCAAAACCTGTTATATTTACACGCTTGAAATTTTCTTACAATTAAAATACACCTTTCTCATTATACCGAAATAAGCCTTAAGCTAATTTTGAATTTTTTAAAAAATTTATGAAATATTTTATCAAACATTGTGAATTTTCAACCATTTTTCACATAAAAAATTTGTAAAAAATAAATTTTTGAGTTTTTTACAAAAAGCTCATTTTATTATATATTAGACATTATTATAAATATATCATAAAAATTTACATATTTGTGAACAGTAGTTTCTCAGAAAAGGTACATCAAACATCAAAATCTATATTTTGAGATAAATGGATTTTAATGTATACAGTGAGACTTCTAATCAGCTAGGAAATAAAAAAAATAAAAGGCTCAATTTACAATAAACGATACATGTTTTGGTTTATATCAGACGTTTAACTTTTAAGCAAAAACATTGCTTACATTTTTCGCCTTTTAAATGGGCGGGGTCCAGTTTCAACGATTATTTAAAAATAGGTTTTAACGGCTTCTAATTACTCTAGAGGTTAAAGTAAGGTATTTTTAGAAAGGTTAAAATCTATACAATTTGAAAATGTAAAAATCTCAAAATGTCAAAAAAAAAATAAGTCTCTTAATACACTTTACACTCTTAATATACTTTACATTTTAAAATTTTTTTCACATAAATTGCCCTGATGTACAATGCAATAATAAGATGTTTTATTTAAATTTTCATTTTAAAATAAATGTCAATAAATCGATTATGTATGAAAAATATTGCAAACATTTATTTTTTAAATAAAAATGTGTAAATTTAAATAGTTATATTATTTGCGTTTGGGCCGCATTTTAAAGGCTCTGGGCCGCGCTTTAGACAAGCATGATTTAGAGCATTAGAGTGAAGCAGCATTTGGAGCGAAAGCTTATAAAAGAAAACTGGAAGATTCAGTTCCCTTTTACTTACTTAGTTACATATATTTCGGAAAATGATCTTGAATAGATAAAATCAAATAAAATCATACAAAATGACGTTATAAAAGAAAATAAGAGTAAGTTTCACAATTAATCGATTGAAAATAAATATGTTTTATATTTATAAAAATCACATCTTTGATGAAATTTATTTGCAGAATTTTTTTTTTTTATCTGGAAAACAAATATATTGATAGAAATAGCAATTGGGTATTTTTTATTTCTTCAGAGCATTAAAGTAATAAATAGATTTGTGTGTTCCACGTGTTTATTAGTTAATAACAAGATATATTTACACATGTTAAAGTTAGTGTATATTAGGTATGTTGTGTGAAAAATGTGTTTACACATCTGACTTTTTAAAAAATACTTAGTTTCATGAATAAATTATTTATGACTTTATTAACTTAAGACTTCGAAGATAGATTCTAAATCATTATTGCTTACCTAATTTGTTCTTAAAAAGGGTCAATACATTTAAATAATAGTCAACTGACAACACTGCCAATTGTTTCCTTTTGCTGTTTTGCAAACAGAAACTCCAACAGTGGCATCGTAAAACAGTTTTTTTTTAAAAAAGAAACATAATCTTTTACAGATGAAAAAAAAGCATAAAAATAATTATTTACTAATATGGGAGTATACAATTAAAAATTTTACTCATTTCATTCATGATTAAATAAATGTATTTCTCAAATTCAATTATCCCTTAGGCTCTTAAGATAGTTTTAAATTCGCTAAATTTACAGATGTTATACTGGGGGAGGGGGTATCCCTGTCCGCCTAACGGTGGACCAACTCTCATTGTACAAATTATACAACTGTTCATACTCCTTGCTGAAATTGTAAAACTGTAACTTACATGTACTACTATACTGTTTGAATTAATTGGGACAAACATGTTTTTCTTGTTTGAGTTGGTATGTGATTACTAGTGATGTCCTGAACCCCTTCTAAGCACGTAGTGCGATAGATCGACTTTGACTATAAATTATTCTTTTAATGTATCAGGAGCTCAGTTGTGAGCCTTTCAGTTAGGCAGCTGGTAATTTCAATTTTGCGTTCTGTATAAGACGTTTTACTGTTACTTGTTCAAAGATGGATATTATTCCTAGGGACCATTCTAAAATAAATCGCTCTCAATGAACGTACTTCTATAACAGTGAGAGATTTGTTTATGGCAGTTGGTGTGATTGAATTAAGTGTTTTAAGAACATTTCAAAATTTTGGATCATCGTCTCCAAAAAGAAAAGATAAATGTGGGCTCAAGAGGAAAACTACTCCAAGACAATAAAATAAATCCAAGTAGCAAAATAAATCCAAGAAAAACAAATATAGACCTTTGAAGAGATTTATTGGATAATGGAGCTGAAGTGAGTACCCCAACTGCATGGAAAATGCTTTTGGAAGGTGGCCTTAAGGCAACAAGACTGATGAAAAAAAACTATTTCTCTCAGAAAATGATGAAAAAACGTTTAGCATGGGCTGTTAACGACTAGAAGAAGGTGATTTTGAGTGATGAAACATTTATTTGTGCATGGATACAAATCAAATGTAGTTAGACGAAGGGAAGATGAAACTTTGTTACCAGATTGTAACAAATCCAACAAATTGTAATAGACCCTTCTAAACAGATGTTTGGGAGTTTTTTATTCACAACAAATGGCGCTGAAAGCTTAGTTCCTCTTAAATTCATGAAGAATTCTGTCAAATATATAGAAATATTATGTAGTAGTATTGTTCCATTCATGGAAACATTTGATGGAACATTTTAACATGACTTGACCCCTTGTCACAGTTCAAAATTGGTCCATACTTTTATGCGTAAAATGAAATAAAAGTGCTCGATTGGCTTGAAAATTCCCCAATCCTATTCAAAACTAATGTCATATCCTCAAGAATCACTTTGCTAAGATGAATAGCACGGCAACAAAGCAAAAGAAAAAATGGGCTACATTAGTGTGTTTTCAAGATTATGAAATCAAGAGCATGTGTGCTATTTTAGTGGAGTCAATGCCAAGACTGGTTGAAAAGGTAATTTCTGCTAAAGAAAGACATACTTCGTTCTAATATACAAGCTTTGCAGTCTATTTAAGGTATGCAATGATAAAAAGCTCAGGCTTTAGAAAAAATCTCTTTTTTCTCAACTGTCCCAATTAATTCGAACAGTATAGTATGTAGTTCTGCTTTTTTCAATATATTGTAAGAAGAAAAAAAGACAAATTTCAAGTCTTCATCTCCACATTTTAATGTGTACTTCAATTTAGTGCCACTTCAAAAACAATGTTCCTGATCACCTTTTCCTCTAAATTACACCGTGTTTTTTTTTATCTTTGCTTCTGCACCTTCACAAAGCTACATATAATTTATTGTCCATGAGTAAATATTGTTTCCTTCAATGTTACACATAAACCAACTTTTTCAAAACTCTACCCCTGTGATTTATTAAAAGTCATGGCAAATGCCAATTTTACTAGGAGTTGCATGCATTTCAGAATGAATTCAGTTCAATTCAATTTTTTATACGACTCAGTGTAACGGCGTGGCACATAGGAGGCTTGACACATAGCACACGATAGACTAGAAAGAGGGCGCTGCAGTGAACTATTTTGGCCTTTGAGCGGGAAGGAGAGAAGAAGAAGAAGGTGGTCTCGAACGTAAAATGGAGGAAGCTGCCTGTAGTTCCCGATGTGACTTTTAATTGTAAATGAAATTATTAATATAGTGATGTGTTTTGAAGGAAATAATAAAAACGGTGTAAATCCGGTTAATTAGAGCCGATTAATCCAACTACAAGACGATGTTACACCAGTTTCACGAAAAACTCTATTTATATAGAGAAAAAGAAAAGAAACTAACAGGGAAGTTTTTCAAGGGGTTGAGTCCAGGGTTGAAAGGACACTCTTCTCGTATCACGCTCCAATAAGCCACCCAACATATTCTTATGATTTTGTCGATTTTCGGGAACAAAAAAAAGCAAAAAATTAATTATTGAATACATAATTAGCATTAACTAATAAAATTAATTATTAAAAAATATCAATTAAATTTTGCTTACTGTATACTTAGGATTATAACCAATAAAAAAAATCAAGGGCTTTGGGTCCGGACTCGTAGTCCCCCCCCCTAGCGTGCGCCACTGGAAACGAATAATATGTCACCAATTGTCACAGCTGCAGCATTAATTTCTGTTAAAAGAGAAAGAGATTCGCCAAAAAAAAAAAAAAACCGTCATAAATTTACTTGAATAAAACGTGAGCATAAAATGCACATGAATAATAATTAATTAATAATATAACACACAATTAAAAATAAGTTCTCGAGAATTGTTTGTTTGCAATTGTTTCTCTTCTTCAATTCTTACGATTAGTTCGCACTCTCCCTATATATATATATATATATATATATATATATATATATATATAGGGAGAATATATATATATATATATATATATATATATATATGAACTCTATATATTGGAACTCTAAATATAAGAATTTATCTCGTACATTTTCGTAAATTTTTTTTATATATATTACTTATTTTTATTAATTTTTCCAATCGAAAACTTTCCTGAACAAAATTTTAAAAAAATTAAGCGTAATCATCGAAACCGTTTTATAAGTATTAAAATATTATTTATTCAAAAATTTCCCGCGATAAAAAATTAAAAAAAAAAAATTGCGAGCGCATCAATCCGGAACTAGTTTCTGTAACCTGGGTGAAAAGATCGAACAGTCAGCAGTTTCCTCTCAGTCCAGAAGTTCTCAGAGGGAAAAAAAAAAAAAAATAAAGCAACCACTTCATTATTTATTCCTAGGTCAGAGGACTGAGTCGGGGGATTACTACCATGCTGCGATTGCGAGGGATAAGTACAACCCCATTTCAAAAGAAAAAACACCTTTTGGATCCTGGGGAAAAGGGGAGAGATAATGGATACTGAAGTAGGTAGGGATTTCTACCGGAGAGGGGGAAAAGATGAACGACCGATGTAAAAAAAAAAGTTTAGGGGCTAAGCCCAAGGTTGCAGTTGGGTGTGTTTCGTTACTTACATAGTTATTCATATGCAGAACGTGGTTAACTTAAGGATTTTTCTTGACTTTTAGAATAGTTGAGTCCATTTGTTTTCTTTTTTACAAACAATAATGTGTCTTAAAACATTCGAACTGATGCATTCTTTAAATCTTTTTATTTATAAAAAAAATTGTTAATGTAAGACAGGGGTCCGGACCCCCCAAAGCCCTTGATTTTTTTTCGACTGATTATAATTACGTATAGTACGTAAAATTTAATTAAGTATTTGTTATTAATGATTAATTTTATTAATTAATGCTAATTATTTATTCAATAATTAGTTTTTTTGCTGTGTTTTGTTCCCCCAAATCGACAAAATCAAAAGGAGCATGATACAAGAATGGTAAACTTTCAACCCAGGACACCCCCCTTGAAAAAAATCCTGTGTCCTTTAAAACTTAACGACTTCGAACAAACGTTAAAATACAGTGACATGAAGCAAAATAAATAAAAGTGACAAAAATTTTTTATTACAATTCTTATTAATTAATTTAAAGAGCACATTTAGAACAATGTAAATCTGTACGTATTCATGTTGTGAATTGCAGTCGTGACAATTTATAAGTTTCTCGATATTGATCACACCATCGTTTATTTGATTAATTTTAAGTTCAGATGAAAAAATTGTGCGCCTTTAGTTCTCAAGTGTCAAGCAAGCAAGAGCTGGAATTATTCTTTTTCCACATTCAAATATACAAGAAAAAACAGGGCAAAAGTAACACAAAAATATGACCACATATTCAAGTGAAGGGAAATATTAGTTATTTTTAGAAATCATACCAGAGTACTTTAGGGAATGTTTCCCCCGCCCAGTAAGGTGCGAGTAAGCAATTAAGAAATTTTTACTAGGAATTGCTAATAAATCTGTCAAAAATTCAAGGTCTAATCCTTGTCAAAACATAGGTTTTTATCCCTTAATTTGTAATTAATTGAGGTTCGGATTTTAAATAAATATTAATTTAAATTATCACACACACACACGTAAACGTAATTTTCTATATTAATACAACCAAAAATTCTTAAATCTTTATTAAATTTAAAACTTTTTTAATAAAATTAATTTGGCAACGAAAGAGAAAATGATTAATTCATCAGTAAAATTAATTTTTAGTTCTTTAATATTCAAATGTATAAAAAAAGGTAATCCGGTCATTGATAAATTACCAACCTAAATTATCATTCCTTAACAAATTACGAAGTTTACGAATGACCTACAGCTACACTCTAGCAATTTGGAAACAGCCCCTATCTCATGACGCAACTCTGAAAGAAGTCGACATGGTGCGTTTGGATTCAAATCGCTATGGTAACAACTAATAGTAAATTTTGCGTATTTAAACTTCTCTAGTCTTTCAGTTTTCAGCATCATGAAAGCTGAAGTTGTGTTAGTATCCTGTGTCCTATGTCTCCTATGTTTTATCGGCAGCAGTAAGTAGAAAACAAAACATTTTTTTCTTTGAAACACCTTAAAAAGTTTTACCGGTCCGATGTTTTTTACCGTTTAATGGCGTCTGTTTTAGCCCAGAAGCGACAGGTGTACTTTTGCCAACACATGGCGTGGTTTCAGAAATACGTTCGTTTATCTATGTTTATGTGAAATGTTTTGCAAAACTTTGCACTGTCATGCGTTTCGAAACCTCAAATGAATTTCTACACTTGTGTTTAGACATTTTAGTAAAGTTATTTCTTTGTTTTATAAGTTTGATTCTATATTACCTGTTCAGGGCGTGGCGACAGTTTGTTTACAAAAATTTGTGCGGACAATTTCTTACTAGTTTTGAATTTTTAGTTTTAACTAAAGAGAGAAAAAGTTAACTCTTTGGAACTATCTCATTTTTAAACGTGATAATTGTTTGATATAGAGGATTGAGTGAATACGTAACTCTTTCGATAAAAGTGCAAGTTCAGAAATAAAATTAATTTGAAAATTCTAAAGAAGCGAACTTTTAAAAATTTACCCAAACGATTTTAAAAAAACTAATGCTAATGAAAAATTAATCGACTATTGAAAATTATAATTTAAGAAACATTTTATCAATTAAATCGTGTAGCGGTGAATTTCACATGATTTTCTATGTTAATTGTTTAAACTGTAATTTTCGATAGATTTGTATTTACTTCTAAGTTCATAAAATAATAATTTATGTTTAATTTAATATTTATATTTATCTTATTTATTTTGAAAAAATGTTTTTTGTCTCTTTTTTTTCTATTAAATTCTTTTAAAATTGCATTATTTATATAAGTACTTTTTTAACTGATTTTTATTTAATTTTTCAGTTTTTTAACAATCATTCATTATTACTTTCAATGGCAGTAATAGTATTTTGGAAAAAAAAACTGACATTAATATAAATTTTATTCTAATGAATTTGCTTTCATCAATCTTAAATTTTTGAGGGAATAATATATATATATATAAATATAGCATTTTATCCAAATCATTTAAAAATAACCTAAGCATTAGAAATAAGTACATTTTTCTATGTAACTTCATCAAATACATTCTTATTAATTATTAAAATAAATTTTTAAAATTATTTTCGTGTCAAGTTTTTAAAAAAATTTTTCTCGATTTTAGTATTGTTTATAGATTTAAAGGCAATACTATAAATAATGACTTACTCTGCTTAATATATATGCTTTTATAAATATGATAAGAGATATATATTTATAAAAATATTATTCAGTTAATTTACTATTACTGATAATACAATTATTCCACTACTCATCAGTATTAAGCAATTTTTTAAAGAATACATGTAAAAAACTTAAATTAGTTTAATATTAAAAAGCTTTTTATAATAGAATTAATTTATCATTCTTGTATCATAATTTTTAAAAAAAGTCATATTTTAAGGAGTAAAATCTTCTAGTGTCAAAATATGATAAAATAGAACATATTGCAGAACAGTTTTTCCTTTGATGCAATTTTTGATTGGTTGATTTGATAAACAAACTAATTCTTAATTTATTTTTAAATTTCATTGTATATTTGAATTTTATTACATAAAATGAGAGATGTCTAAATTTATTACTTAAAAAAATCTTTCAAAACTGAATTTAGTACTTTTACTTTTTCTTGCTTGTTTTCTTTAATGTTTAATAGAATTTTCTTTAATGATTTAATTCAACCATTTGTCTGTATCAGTTCTTTTTACACAGAAAAGAAAATATAAAAATCAGAATTGCATTTAAGCATTACATTTGTTTTAATGGTACTTTGTATTAACTGGCCTAATTTGTGGTATTTTTACTTAATAAATTTCTTTGTAAGTTGTATTTTAAATGGTAACTGCCAAAATATGAAAACTGTAAATTTTCAATAGTTTAAATATTTTTAGAACAGCTTCAGCGTTTCATATTTGCATTCATTTCTAAAACTATATGCATGTATTTATAGTGGCTGTCTGAAATATTCTTTAAATTAATTAATGTTTTTAAGTGACATTTTTTTTACTGTGATTGTTTTCATTCAATCACACTCTTATATTGTATATTTATTGAAAGTAAATAATTTAATTACCAGTGATTTAATAAAGGAAATGCAATTGCTCAAATGAGTGATATATTATATTAAGCTATGGTCAATGAATAATATATTCTAATATACGTACCCAAATGAAGTTCTGTTTAGTGTAGTAAAAATGAAATTTCTAAAACAATATTTTGTAGAAAATCATTCATAAAATTATTTAACTTACCATTTTTTTTATTACAAATATTTATTTGTTTTTTTTTTTAAAACATGGAAAAATCTACATTTTTGAGCAAGAATAATTTCATTTATTTATGCCATACGTAGTAGACAAAGGTAGCCTGTGGTAGAGGCTATATTCGAATCAATTCGAGTCTTAATTTCACTAAAGACAATCATTTGAAATTAAGCAGGATTTTAACACTTTAATTCGAGCTGGATTTCAGAAATTTTATATTGTGTTAATTGGACATTTTGTGATTGAGAAATATCATCTTGAAAGTCGTCTGACTTGGTATCAATTTCTGAGATCTGTTGCCTATAGTTTGTTTTGTTACTCTATAACAGTGATTCCCAAAGTGGTCTATACCAACCCCAGGGGTCTATGACGTCTTGTAAGTAAGTGAAAAATAACTTAGGGGTCCATGAGGTGTAAATGGGGGTCTACGCGATAGTGGCTCTCATTAAACCTGATTGTGACTTTAATTTTAAAAGAAAATGTAATTAATGGGTATATAAGATTTTATTTTTATTTTACATTTCTAAATTTAATGGGGTTAATTTGCACAGTTACAAGGTGACAGAATATATTTTATTAAAACAAGGACCAGCATTTCAGCTTTTCTTGCCAGAATTAAGCTGATGGAGTATAATATTAGACGAGTTCCCCAGTGTTTTAATCCCAGTTTCTCATTTTGTCACAGAAAATCTACCAGGAAAATGACGTTTTAACCAACGTTCATCTAAAGGCTCTAGGTTTGAAAATGCTTTGGTTATGGTAATACCACAATATACAAGGAAATCATATGGTCACTTTGAAGAAAATAAATGCTATATTACAAGAGGAACTGATCGAAATCGACACTAACAAAGATCTTAAAGTTAAGTGTAGAAACTGATGCCACACACAGCACTGTTGTTTTTTAAATGACTTGCCTGTTATTTATCTCGAATTATGGAATATCTTGGGAAATTTTTTTATTTGCTTTTCCTAGTGAGGAAGAATTCTAGACAAATCTAGATACTCTAACCGAGGAAATTTAGAGTTTTAACTCCACAAGATTGATGCCAAATGTTAAAAATTTGTTTTTGAAACGTCAGGTTCACCCCTCCCATGAAAAGCACTTTTGTTTGTTTTTCAGTTATTTTATGTATTATTAAATTTAAATTTAAAATTAATTAACATGTGTTCATTAAGTTTTAAACACTATAATTCACTTAAAATTAAATCTCTTGAAGTAAGTACCTCTACACCAGCTATCAAAAGGACATTTTAGTTGATAAATGTGCGAAAATTTAATATTAGGTGAGCAAGGGTCTACCCAAAGACCGAAAACATGATAAGGGGTCTATGAGACAAAACATTTTGGGAACTTCTGGTCTATAACTATGATTGTAACGGAGAGATGTATTGTCTTAATCTAGAGTTGGTTAAAATAGTGTCTTTAAAATAAACTTCTATTATTGCATTTTTTTAACGATAATTTTACTTGAGATATTTTATAAATGTTGGTTTACAGCAATTAAACAATTTCTTGCAATGATATAGTAAAATTTTTGTAAAATGTTCTTCCTCGTAAAATTTCAAATCTACTTTTTTATATAAATAATGGCAGATGTCTTAAAAATTTTGTTTATATATTCCAAAAGTTCTCTATTTATTAAGTTTTTATATACCTTATTTTACTTTACTTTTAAAATTTCCTGGTTCAATTTGGAAGTGCTGTTAAGACGTGATTTCTTATTCCAATTTATATTTTTATTCGTAAACTGTACGGAAATTATACATTTAATAATCACAAATTTTTTTCAGAGTTAATGGTTATTTATCTACGAATGTTATAAAACATGTTTTATAATCCCCTTAAAAGTTCTTTTTTTCAGTTAAAACCAATGTTCTATTTTGTTATTTAAAATAATTTGAATTTATGCTTTCTGATTTAAAAAAAAATAAAATCTATAAGCAATATTTTTGTAAAAAAGAAAAAAATCAGTATATAAATTATTATTGCTGCTTGAATATTGAAAGTGGATCAGTAGCGCACACAAAATTTTTTCAAGGGGTAGGGGGTGGGGGTCCAGGGTCGAAAGTCCACCATTTTGGTATCAAGCTCCAATACGCCGCCCAACATAATCTTTTGATTTTGTCGATTTTCGGCAACAAAAACAATACAAAATTATTTATTGAATAAATAATTAGCATTAATTAATAAAACTAATTATTAATATCAAATATATAATTAAATTTTACGCGTAATATATACATAGGATTATAACCAATCGAAAAAAAATTCAAGGGCTATGGGGGTGTCCAAACCCCTAGGACCGGCCCCCCCCTTGTGTGCGCCACTGAAGTGGATACTATAGGAACTGATTTTTATGCAAGCAGTTTTTTATGTAACGGATTATTTATTACATCACTTTATAGATTTTAATGTATTTATATAATCCATTAATTTCGTTTTTGAAGTGAAGTAGATAAAAAGGTAGAATTGATTCACGAAGAAAATATTACCAATGTCTATTTCTTAAGGCTTTATACATCGATACAGATTTTTTTTTTAAAATATAAAAATATCAATTCCTTAGTTTTTTCTTTTTACAAAATAAACGTATGGAAAAATCATCATCACTTATCAGCTTTATAAATTTACGAGAATTTGATATTACATAAAGCCACATAAAGTTGAACAAATATGCTGACAATTACAATTCCTTTTTTTTTTTTGAAAAAAGAATTTATGATTTTTTTTGAAAATATCGTCTAATTGGAGATTTTACAGATTTTGATAAATTTCAAAAAAATTTTAACTAACGAATTAATAAAGATAAAACTCACAAAATACTGATTATTTTATAGTTTAAAATATTGAGAAAAAGGAACAATAAAAATAATTAATATAAAAACAATCAACTCTTAAAATATAATCATAAAACTTTTACGAAGTCATTATTTTCTTAAAGGCATATAATGCGAAAATTAATTTTAAAAAATTCAGTTGAAGTATTAAAAGATGGTTTGGTGAATTGCTGCATTCTTTTAACATGTTATACGAGTATTCCAGCTTCAAAATAATGCAATGATAAAAAAAAAGTTTCTGTAAATACGACAATATCTGAACTTCCTAATCAGAATTTTGTTGAAACTACTAAAATTTCAAGTTATTCTAGAGAACTCTAAAAATAATTCTTTTAAACAAAGAAACAAATGCATTTGAATTTGTGCAAACAGTTTAGAAACTGAAAATAAACAAAAACAGTTGTAAATAATTAAATATCTGTTCGTTCTAGAAAGATAACAATAAAAGAGTCAAGTTTGTAATTCTTGAATCTGCGATATATATGTTAGTGTGTGTGTTTTTTTCTTTGAGTAGTTCTACAAAATGAAAAAAGAAAGTCGAAACTGTTACAAACTGGAATTATTTTCATGTATTTTAATAAGTAATGAAGATTTTTAACAATTGCCTTGAGTCTTGTTTCAGTAAAATTGTAATTACACGTTTGATTGTTTCATTTTATTGGAATCTGAATCACATGATTTAAATATTTTCTTTAGCAATCAGTGTGATGAAACGGAACAATGCATTCGTCTATAAATATAATTTTTAAAAGAAAAATAAAATTTGAAAATATTTCTAAAGAAATTTTTGACAGAAAAGCTGACTTTTAATCAGCAAATTAAGTAAATTTTTATATGCATGAAAACAATATTGTCAGAGATATGATTTTTAACAATGAGAATGACATAAATCTGTTAACTAAACAAAAATCTTCGAGGAAGATATATTTTGCTGAAACAGTTGTCTAGTCGATTATACGGGAAGTAATTAAAAAGATTATTTTCTTGTTTCATATTAATTAATGGTCGGTATGTATTGAAAACACTACATAATTTTTAATAGTAAAAGACAAGATTCATTTTTGTTTGTAATAAGAACTATTATTTCGTTAAAATTAGAAGAATTTGTAACCTAGATTAATAGAACTGACTGAACTTCTCAAATCTTAAAATAGTGGAAAGGTTTTCTCAAATCCTAAGAGAGAGTTTTTTTTTCATTTTAATAGAGGTCATAAAATAATGATGTTCAAGGTGAATCAGTCATTAATTATTTTTAAAAAAATGAAAAGTACATATGAATAGCTTAATTTAAAAGCTCTAACAATTTCCATTTTTTTTAAAAAAAAATTAATCTGGAATTATAAAAAGATCATATGAAATCTTCAAATATTTTAGTTTTTTAAAGACATTTGAGAAAATAATTACGAAATTAAAATTAGGAAATATAAGTAGTTTCTTTACCTGAGTTATAATTTTTCCTTTTTTTAAACATTTTTTAAGAATGAAAACTATCGCTTATGATTTATTGCAGTTGAAAATCAAATCTACATTTCTGACTTGGACTTGCTATCACAACGAACCATCTTTTTATCGCTTTCTTCGCACTGAAAATATTTACTATGTATTTTTCCTATTATGTCCTTTGATATAGCAAGAATTAAATACTGGAACATTGAAACCAAATTCATGTAAAAACCGAGATTTCGTAAAAAAACAACAAATAATAAAAAAAGGGGGAAAAAATATTTTCTTCTTTTTATTCTGAGAACAAGAAATAAGATACAAGAAATGGATCATATATTGTATAATAATGTTAAATACGAACTATTTCGAAAGTTACTGAACTTTTTAAAAGATGGAAAATTTTGATTTTTCTTTACTGCTTAATCAAGAATTTTTGAAAATTCTAGTACAATGTTTGAAGTTTTTATTATTGTCTCATTCACTATCATTTTGCCCTTGATGTTTATATATTGAATATTGATATTTGAATATTCAAGATTTTGTCAAAAGAGTAAAACTGAGTCCTACATATCGATTGAGAATAGTTGCAATGATCCTCTCTGTTTGAACTTGTCAGTTGATATGATGTAGGGGCACGGTTTAATTCCACTAATATCAGGGAAAGAGGGGGTCCTGTTGTGCTTGTGTGGGGAGGTATTATGTTGATTGGACGAGCAGAGCTTCATATTTTCGTCAGCGGACCACTTTTTGTAGATAGTTTCTGCGATGAAATTATTCTCCCATACGTGCGTCTAGTCCGAGGTGCCATTGGTCCAAACTTTATTTCTGTAGACGACAATGCACATCCATACAGGATCTTTGCCGTCTAAGACAGGGATGGCGAACCAGTGGCCGACACAAAATTTTGGGCACGCCACCGATCAAAACGGATTGCATTTTAACTCAATATAACCAAGTTCAGCATGAAGTATTATGAACAAACGCGAGTGATCAGTCGCAGTTTTCAACGAGATTTTCTCAGTTCAAAGAAATATCGGAAACGCTCGAGTTTTTTATGTACCCTGATGTGACTTCATTTAATAAACTGAACTTATCCCAATTGGATTGATTAGAGATTGAAAATTTTGAAATGCGACTGATTGATTTACCGTCTAGTTCAAGATGGCTTCAAAACATTGTTGAAAAGAAGGAGAAAGTAGGAATTGATTGAAACAGAAATATTAACAAGCAATGTTAGTAAAAATGCGAGTAATGGAATTTTGGAAGCATGGAATTCAAATCCAGACACATTTAACTGTTTAAAGAAGCTGGTCCATGCTGTTCTATCCATTATTTTCATCTACCTATGCATTAATCTGCTGTGGAAGTAACATCTTCAATCCCAATAGAAGTTATTTTTCATCTAATCTGCAACAGCAAAAATCACACTAATGTTACTTTAATTTGAAATACACGTATATATAACTAAAACATTTGCTATTATAAAGTACAAAATGCAGAGTTTTGAGTTGTTAGTATTTAGAGTTTTATATATAATTTTCCCAGTAATCCCAAATCAAAACTATTTGACACGGCACGTCTATATCTCATGAAATATTTCTTTAGAAAAATTGGCACGTTGATCCACAAAGGTTCACCACCTCTGGTCTAGGAGTTTCTAGAAAGTGATGATATCTGCTGAATGGATGTCTCAAAGGGCTCACCTGATTTAAATCTCTTCGAACATGTGTAGATGCTTTGGAGAGAAGCCTGGCAGCAAGATCGCATCCTCCGGAGAGCACCTAACAGCTGAAACAAATGCTTCTTGATGAATTGCAGCTCTTACCTCAAGAACCGTTGGGTAATTTGGTATTATGAACAGACGTTGTCACGCAATCATTACAGCTAGGGAAGTCATACCCATTGCTAAAGACTTTGGCTTGTTGTTCTTCTTCATGGCTAGACAATGTTTTTTATTAACGTCATTCTGTCTATAAAGCTCTTTCTTTTTTCCACTTCGTTCCATAATGTATGCGTACTGTGACGTTTGAGAAAATGAATGGCAGCGTGAGAGTTAGGAATTAAAATATTTGGTTTAATTGCGTTACAGCTATTAATTACAGTATATACATTTACATTGAAGTTATTAAAAATATTGGTTACTTCATTAGAATTCAGAATATACTAATTTTGAGGGAGGAGGCAGCGCACGGTTCTCTTCGGTGTTTTCCAACGGACTCCCTCCACTCCAGGGTCTTGGGATGGGAGCAGGTTCTTTCTGAAACCTCGAATTACATCTGGCTCGTGGGTGGAGTGGGGTTTCCTCACGGTCAAATGTTACCGGGGTGATTACAGAAGACAGGACCCCTATTTTTTGGAGTGCACGGGTGCATAGGAATGCTGTTATCCTGTCCACTAAAAGAAGCCGATTTTTCAGCTGTGTGACGCAAAAATGTCACAGTACAGTTCATTTTTTGGCTGCTATGCTTTCATCAATCTTTAAATGCTGTATCGTGCTTCTGTAGTGTGAATTTCAAGTCAGCTAGCTTTATTAAATTACACTAGTGTATTACACTAGTTTATACACACTAGTGAATTTTGCAAAGCAGGAGAACGCTAGGTGCCCGAAACTACACGATCTTCCCCCAATTGCAATTTTTATTCTAGTTAAACCCACCCATCATTGTGGATTATTTGGATTTAAATTGGAATATTTTGGTTTAGATTGGTTAATTTTATTACCTTACAAGTTTTTAGCACAACATACAACTTGTATTTTTTTCTTTCAACTTCTTTAAATTAAGTTTTATTCTAGTTACTTGTGTGTGTGTGAAGTCAAAGTTTTTTTTTATTTCTCTTAATGTTTGTAAATTAATTATAAAATTAGTAAACTTAAATAATGACTTAAAATGAAGTATAAATATTTATTAATTATTTAATTAATTAATTATTGAGTTATTAATCATTAAATGTAAAAAAAAACATTAATTATTTTGGCTCATAGTGTGCTAGGCTGTGTTCAATGAAAGTGTAAGGATTAAGTTAACTAAATTAAGACTAAACACATGTGTAAAGCTTGAAAGTTATAGTAAAAGCAATGCATTGTTGTTGTTTTTAAATAAAAAGCAGTATTTTTTCCCAAACATTTTTATCTGATGTAAAGAACTAAAAAATAATAATATATTAGGTTGGGGAAAAAGAAATCCATTATTTTTGCATGAAATTCAAGACTTAATTTAGCATGTTTCGGTTTGTCCGATTTGGGTCAAATGTGCACCGTTTTGTTGTATAATTTGTTACCATTTTAAAGGTAGCTTCATAATACCGCTCTCATAGAAGTCTTGGTCCTTATTGGCGAAAAACAGTAATCGCACACAATCTTCTCTTGATCCCAATTTCTTATCACTCAGGAAGTTTTGCAATGCGAGAAAAACATGGATATCGCTTGGTGCCAGGTCCGGACTATATGGTGGATGCATTAAAACTTCCCAACCAAGTTCCCAGAGTTTCTGGCGAGTCATTATATATGTGTGTGGCCTGGCGTTGTTCTGATGGAATACAACACCTCTTCTGTTGGCCAATTCTGGCCATTTCTGGTCAATCGCTAGCTTCAAACGGTCCAGTTGTTGACAGTAGAGATCTGAATTTAGTGTTTGGCCATACGGAAGCAACTCACAATAAATGATTCCTTTCCAGTCCCACCAAATACACAGTAGACCCTTCCTGGCCGTTAGTCCTGGTTTGGCCCCCGCTTGAGTTGCTTCACTGTGCTTTGACAACAATCATTTTCGCACAATATTGTCGTATGTGACCCATTTTTCATCCCCAGTCACCATCCGTTTAAGAAATGGGTCGATTTTATTCTGTTTGGCAAAGGCTTCGCAAATGGAAATTCGATCCACCATGTTTTTTGGTGTTAATTGGTGTGGCAGCCAAACATCAAGCTTCTTTTTGAATCTAACTTTGCGTAAATGGTTTAAAACTATTTTATGATCGATTTTTAGCTCCTAGGCGATACTACGACTACTAACATGCTGGTCAACCGATTATTTCTGTGATTTTATCGACATTTTCGACGAAGGGCCTGTCTGTGCAAGGTGCATCTTTAACATCAAAAATGTCTGAACGGAATCGCCGAAACCAAAATTGTACCTAATGAGCTGTTACAGTATGGGCACCATAAACACCATCCCCAATTTCAGCCGCCTGGCTTGCATTTTCGCCTTTATCAAAGAAAAACTGTAAAATGTACCGAATTTTCTCTTTGTTGACTTCCACTTTTAACACCCTGTAACTCACAACTGGATGAACCAAACAAAAAACAGCAAAATAATTTTTTTAGTGTGAAATGTCACCTTGACAACGAGCATAAATTTGAAATTGTTTGATCGATACTTTACGAGACATCGACACTACAGCCATCTACAGAAAAAAATATAATGGATTTCTTTTTCCCCAACCAAATATTTTAAAACATTTACCAGACGATATTTTGCTGGACATTTTCCGTGATTTTCTTATTCTTGAAAAATTTAGTTTTCAAAGACTTGAAAGATAGAGTTGAGACTCACACGATTCCTGATCACATCTAATCTAAAATCTCTCTTCTTTCTTGGGAAAAATAGTGCCAGGAACTTTTATTATACATTTTTCTTGACTATTATTACTTCAGACACATTTAGTAACGTCGGCTTATCCTATGTGGAAGAATTTGCTTTCTTTTTATTTCACATGGATTTAATGTAAGTAGATTAGGAATATTCGTGAATTTTTTTATTCTATTTTCTGAGTAAGAATATTTAGACTCTTGTACAAACATCGTCATTTGCACGAACTTCATTGAATTACTCGTATATGGCCAAACTGCTTATAAAAGTCATCTCATCTTGCATAAGCAGCATATGAAATATCGAATATCTCGCATAAGCATGGGAATTTATCTAAAATGTTCTGAGAACTTATTTATAATTTGAAGTAGAATGCACGCACGCACACACACAATACACACACAACTCGTACTTAGATCTCTTTTCCACGTAGGCACAATAGGCACGTGCCTAGGGCGCAAAAAATTGGAGGACGAAAAACGAGAGAATATTAAAATTACAGTAAATGTACCACACCGCCTAGCGCAGGGTTACTCAACCTTTTTTTTTGCTGGGCTGCATACATATGTAAGTTATTTCACGCGGGCCACAGCATGAGAATAAAAAGGGGAAGAAGAGGGGGGGGGGATGCTTTAAGAACAAGATAGCATTGGAAATTTAAAATGTGGAAAATTGATTAAAATTTTATAACTCCTCTGTTTTGCTTTTTTAAAATTATTATTTAACATTTTTATTTTTGTCTCTAACACTAAATTAGAAGCATTTAAGAAACACTCCTTCACGATTTCTGCATAGGTAAACTGTTTCATATGATTACCAATTTCATTGTTACCACTGTGATTTACCACTGACGAAACACTTGGTTGCTGTTCCAAAGACTATTCAAGAAAGCCTATTTATCACCTCTTGAAAGAGATCTTCGAAGAAAAGTGTAATTGGAAATATGTGTAATAACTTTATCACTTTCTTAATTACTTCTCAATCAACTACTACACATAATTTATTTTGATTAAATACAATAACCAATAGAAGTTAAACTACCATGTCCGACGTGTTAACACACTCAAGAAACTCTATTCTCTTTTATGTCAGACCACACCTGCGCGTCGATCTCACAGAAAGAACTCCATTTCCTTCGGCCCAACAGCAGTTCAGCACTTCCCGCCTCCGAAAACAACAAGGAACGGTCTCTCTTTCCTGATCGTACTCTCCGGGGTCAAAAAACCCTCTCCGTCAAAAACACTGTAACCCCTCAGAAATCGCGCCGATTTGCGCCAACATTCCACAATCCTCGCCAACAATAGTCTCAGACACTACAGAATGATTCCTGTCTATTGCTGTTTTTTAAATACAGCTTTTTCGTGACAAATCAAACAACTACAGATTCATCGGGTTTTTTTTCACTACAAAATAGTTAATCTCCCAATCGTCTGGAAACGATATATTTTCGAATATTTTTCGCTTGCAAGATAGGAAAGATAGCTAAAAATTAGTTCTACCCATAAAATTGTCGCTAATCCACTGTTGTCTGTTATCATTAACTGTAGCCACTCCAAATAGAAAAAGAATATCAATTCGTACCCGCATGACACCGACAGCAAAAAGAAAAATTGATATATTTGATTTCTTGACAAAGAATTTCCCACCAAATTTTTAATGCAATGTTCTTAAAATTTCTCAGAGCAATGGATCATGACCGGGCCACTTAAAAAGGCTCGGTGGACCGCATCAGGCCCGTGGGCTGCGGGTTGTGTATCGCTGGCTTAGCGAGTCATGAGAGAAGCCTTTCTGCCCTTAAGAGAATAAAGACTGAAATGATATCTCCTTTGGAAATGAAAAGCTTAACAGTTTGATGTTGCTATGTTTCAAAATGATATTACCAGGGAAATTGATTACAACTATGTCATTAATGTTTTCGCAATGATTAAAGCTGGAATTAAACCTTTGTTGTACAAGTACAATGTCAGTAACTCAACAAAGTAGAAGGATGTCTAAAAGTATAAAAGATAGCAAAGCGATAAGAGATGAAAAAGTTAACAATTAATAAAAAACGGTTCATACAATAATGTATACTCTGTACTGTAATTGCAAACAATTTTCTTAATTTACTGTACTAATTTTCTAAAAGGTGAGTGGGTGATCTGTGATGTTGCAAGGTAAGAAATGAACAAAAGGGGCCAAACTACACTGGTGTGCAAAAATTAAGGACGAAGTCGAAAAATTAGCATATCAGCTGAACGAAGAGGCAGAGCAGACTAAAAGACCAATCAGGAGATTAAGTAAGGTGATGTACGGTAGCACATGCGCAGATATGCAGGTAGACTTAATGGGGGAGTGTCTGAGTAGTATAAAGCATGTTGTCGGTGTAAGATCAGTATTTCTGGCAAAGAGATTGCACGCCGTATAGCAGTTAAAATCACACCGAGTTGCTGTCTCAGCGAGAAATGGCGAATAATCAATCTGTTAGACGACATCTGGATGTTTTTACCCGAGGTCGAATCATTGGGAAGTTGGAGGAAGGCCGCTGTGTGACAAGTGTGGCTGCAGAGTTCGGAATTGCTCACAGCATCGTTTCACGACTTTGGAGACAATTTCAAACTACAGGAACAGCTATCCGAGGGTTCAGTAGTGGTCGTCAACGAGGAACCACTCCCGCAGATGACCGGTACATTGTCTTACAGGCCAGAAGAAACAGGCGGCAGACAGCGGGAGAAATCGCTAGACACACGACACAGGCGACTGGACGACCGATATCGCGTTTTACCGTGGCCAGAAGACTGCACGGTGGTTGTCTGCTTGCACGACGCCCTGTACGGTGTGTACCTTTAACGCCTGCCCATCGGAGAAGGTGTTCTCTGTGGTGCCGGGAACACCGGAATTGGAGAGACAATGAATGGGGACGAGTACTCTTTACAGATGAGAGCAGATTCAGTTTGAGTAGCGATTCTCATCGCATACTCATCTGGAGAGAGCGGGGAAGCCGCAATCATCCCTCGAACATCATTGAAAGGGACAGGTATGGAGGTTGCGGTGTTCTCGTTTGGGGAGGCATCATGCTTGGTAGTCGTACAGACCTTCACATCTTCGACGCAGGTTCAGTCAACGGGACCTGTTATTGTAACGAGATTCTTTTTCCATATGTGCGTCTTTCTAGAGGCGCTATGGGTCTGCAGTTCCTTTTCATGGACGACAATGCACCATGTCATCGCACAGTAGCTGCCGAACAGCTCTTAGAGAGTGATGATATTGAACGTATGGATTGGCCGGCACGATCTCCGGATCTCAATCCCATCGAGCATGCATGGGATTTTCTAGGCAGACGCTTGGCAGCTCGTACCTTACCACCAGTAACGATTCGGGAGCTTCGATTGTCGCTGCAAGACGAATGGGCAGCAATGCCTCAACAACTCATTGACACCTTCATTCTCAGCATGAGCAGACGCCGTGAAACCTGCCTAGCAGTCAGGGGAGATCATATCCCCTACTAAAGACCGGATGTTTCTTGCTGGACACCCATCACAGGGATGTTTTAGCCTTCAGTCGCATTGCGCTCCATGCTACTTTTTCAATCAAGCTTCTTTTTATCCCTCTGATTTCTCTTTTAGTAAGTGTTGCTTACATATTACACATGTCCTTACGTATTGGGGATTTTACGGTATTAAATGTGTTGATTTGGAAAGCTTTTGTACAAAGTTATATTGAAAAAACCGTCTCGTCCTTAATTTTTGCACACCAGTGTATGTCACTATTCTTTTCTTTTGATTACCAATCTTGGACACGGTGGGTCAAAGGGGGTGGATGGGGATTGCTACCAAAAGTTCAATACCAGTATTTGGTATTTTTTAGATCTTATTACCGGGATAGCGGTTTAAATACCGGTTGTATACATTTAAAAAAGAAGCACGTGTGTTTCTTTGTTTGATTTGCCAATTTTATTAGGGAATATAAACATCCTAAAAATAATTTGTAATTTATAAATTATAACAGTATATAAAGAATCACAAAAAAGTAAAGGGACATCTTATTTATTTAAATCACAAAACAATGTAAATATCATTATTCAGTCTGTGGAATTTTTTTAAAGGGATCTTAAAAAATATAATGCATTAATTGTACTGTCACTAAACCTAGAGCGTAATTCTGTGCAAAAATTACCAGTTGTCGAAAACGCTGTTTCGGCATTTATGCTAGTTGATGGTACGCTATATATATATATTTTCCAAGTATTTACCTCTAAATCCCTCATCTACAAATAAACCGATTTCTTGTTGGGGGTGGTTTTGGATATAGCTGATTTACGTATTGTATTTTGGTTTATCGAAATTTTTTTTTCATATTTTATCACTTTTCTTCATTGTACGATGCAAATTTATATTCACAGTCTAATCAATTTCGTCCGTTAAGGAGATATAAAAACAAAATTACAAAATTTTACAAATGACTCAAAATACCGGTTTCGGTATACCGGAATTGCAATCCCTAGTGATGGATAATGGAAAGATTCTTCAAGTAGCAAAAACAAGGAAAGGGAAAAGCGCAAGTGAATTAAGGGAAAATCCTTCCCTAAAACCAAAACTATCAAGGCAAGAACCGAAGGACTGAAGTTTGGTGATCTGAAAATAGTGAGAATGGGCGTAATAATTCGAAGTGCCTAGGGAGCCGGGGGTGTTAAAAACGGCCTTGTGTAGAATACATTGATTCAAGTTAAGTAAATTTAAGTTCTTGCCGCACTCGTCTTCTCTCTAGTAACGTTGCACTTTGTTCGATTTCATAGAGATTATGAAACGTTCTGTAAAGTATTAAAATTCTGCGGATTTTTTTAAAAAAATTGGAATGCTATATCCGTTTTGGTTTATAAAAGAAAACTTTTTTATGTTTGATTTTGATAAAAATTTCCACTTTTGTTCTCTCTCTCAGTGGTTGGTAGTGTAGTAAAAAGCACACACGGAATTTTTTCTTTATTCTATGCGTTTCTTCTGTTTTATTTGACAGGAAAATTGGATTTTAATCGACATTTTAATACATCTCGCAAATGAAAGCTAATTCTGTATGTGAAATCAATTTTCATGTATTTTAATTCTTCTTCTTTATAAGCGTAACAACCTGTTACAGGTCTTGGCTGCCTCCACAGCTCGCTTCCTCTAATTCCAACGATACGCAGCAACTCGGCCAGTTTTTAATATTTAGAGTTTTTATGTCATTTTCAACATCATCTATCCACCTTGTTGGTGGTCTTCCTCTTGTTCGAGATTTCAAAATTTATTCTACAGATTTTTTTTATGTTGTACATCAAGGATATTAAACTCAGATGCTAACTTGGGTCAAACAAACAAACAAGGTTTAACTGAAGGTGACCCGCAAAAAAAAAATCAATCTTCATAGAAAAACCTAGGTTTATTTTGAATGTTGTTGTTTCGAGAGAGAGAATATATTATGACAAACATATATATAAAAGAACAAGAAAAATTTAACGTTTACGTCCTGACACTTAATATCTCTTCTCTGCTATTATCTTTCCTATTTCAGGACATTTTTTTATTTTGATTTTTCAATTCCTACTATTAGTTCACACTCTCCCTATATATATATACCTTAACTATTCTTAACTTTGTTCATTATTTTATTTAAAACTTCTTATGTTTAGTTTATTTTAATATATCTTAGTGGTTAGTCTAATTGGAAAATAACTATCCAGGTGGCGCCACGGTTTTTTCCTTCTTGTGTTGGCGTTTCAATCTTTTACGTCATTTCGCGTGGGATCTTAATGTAGAAGGTTGATTTCTCGACTTCCAGATTTTATTTTACAAGTAAGTTTTTCCTAATTTTTTCTATATAATTTTTTTTATTATTCCTCTCCTTGAGAGATTCATTATTGTTCTCTTTTCTCAATTTTTCTTTTCACTATATTATTAGGTTCATCATCCACGTGTTGTATTAGGCTTAACTTTTCAACTTGGCATTTTTTTCTATTATGTCGAAAATTTCTGCTGTACGTGGGAGGTTGGATTCACAAAGCATTGCTAACCCTAATTCGCTGCCCTAATTCAGCGACAGCTTTAGGAATCATAGTAGGTATCTAGTTTAGTCCAAAGACTTTTTTGTATCTACATTTGTTGTGTCTGCTGAATTCCAATTTCTTACTTTTTTTAGCACTGTAGATTCTAGTACTTCTTCACTTTTATTTTATTATACTATATATATATATATATATATATATATATATATATATATCTTCAAATTTTCAATGGTAAATAAAATACTTTTTATTTATCCATTCAAGTTTAAATACATTTCTTTAAACTTGTAATGGATGACACTTGATGTTGATACAGTTTTTTTCAAATATTAATTCATTAATTTAATTTAATGAATTAATAATAAGTAACAAACAGAAATAATAGTCCAACATCGTATATAAAAAGGAAAATTGCTCGTTGTTTCCCTGTAGCGCAATGGATAGCACTTTGGGACTCTAATCCAAAGGTTGTGGGTACGAATCCCACCTTGAATGGCCTAATTTCTGTGAATGTGATTTCTTTTTACTATACTATTTTATCAGAATAATTAAATTTAATGAATAAATAGTAAACAAAAATAATAGTCCAACACCCTGTATAGAAAGGAAAATGAAAAATTGCATGGAAAATCGCTTTCTATTTTGCTACTTAATGTTGTAGTTCTGTTATATGCATATACATATTTGTATTAATTGTAATTATTTAGTAAAAAGTAACTAACATAAAATTTTTGTTGTTGACCTAAGTATGAATTGACTTAAATTTTTTTTTATATTACTTGTACTTGATATTAGTGTGTGCCGATATATTGACCGGAACTCAAACATGTTCATTATGGGCCACGAGTTTGACGTGTGCCACGAGTGACAGCCTACATATGTGAATATTGGTGAATACCACTTATTGTTTGCACATTTTGTGTACTTTTGAATTTTGTGATATAACTTCAAAATACTTTGTTTTTTAACCCTGTGCCCGTGCCCGACCTTTCGGTCAAAAGTGGACGAGCAGCCCAATGTAATGTAGAACGATAATAAGAGTCGCCAAAGGCACAGTCAGCACCATTGAAAGAAATACGAGTTCAGCTTAAAACATCAAGACATATATTGAGGTGATCCCCAATCATGGGTATGTTATGGTCACAAAATGGGCAGGATTCTGAATTTTCCTCATTCCCTTTCTACATAGGTAATTCTGTTAGAAGTCATGACCAGTAACATGTTTAAAACTGGCCAGGCAAACTACTCTAGGTAAGGAACCTGAAATGCATGATTTATTGAAAAGGGAGCTCAGTTCCTTTCCCGAAGTCTTCTTTATGTACAGGATGAGACAGTCTGATTTAATAGTGTAGGACAGGGGTGGGCAGACTTTTCCAGGGTATGGACTACTTAAAATTTTTTCCAGGTGTTGCGGTATTAGCACACACACAGGGGTGGGGCCCGGATTCTCCCCCACATCTCTATTTTTTTTCCCGATTGATTACAATCCCACGTATATACTACGTAAAATTTAATTATTTGTTATTAATACATATATATATATATATATATATATATATATATATATATATATATATATTCTTTTATTAATTAATACTATTTATTTATTCAATACTTTATTTTTTACTGTTTTTTGTTCCCGACAATCTGCAAAATCAAAAATATATGTTTGGCTGCTTATTGAGTTATGGTACGAGAATAATAGACTTTCGACCCTGGATCAAATGATGCATTTATTATCAAACAATACAAAATACATTAAAAAATAAAAAAAAAAGTTAGTTCTCGTAGTTATAGTTCGTAGAAGTCTTAGTATACTTACTGTCAGCCAATCTTGAATATTTCCGTATATAGTTATTAACTGCTAATCTTCAGGCGGTCATCCCAAAATCTCTTGATGATCCACCGGTCGATCGCGATCGACGTATTATTTAACCCTGATGCAGGATATGTGATACTTTATGTGCCGCAAAGACAAAGGAAAATCAGGTTGCATCATTTGGGATCTACTCTTGGCCAACATATCTGCCCTTTCGTTTCCATTTATGGGATGACTTGGGATCCACTGCAATGCAATAATTTATATTCAACTATTGATCCATTTTCTCCCTGTAGATCATGAAAATCTCGCACTTACAGTGATTGGAAGTTGTTAAGGTTGTAATTGCCGCCTTTTGGAATCAACAACAACAACAGACTATATTTTCCTATTCACTCTGCCCTATCTTGTCTATAGCTAAAGAAATGGCTGTTATTTCCCCATCAAAGTTGTTAAAATGTTTTCTAACGGCAAGACATTGTAAAGACTGTAGAGCAAACTACTGCTCCAGCATTTTTAATACCCTTTTTAACCGAACCATCAGTGTAAACGTGTAGGGAAGAATCATCCCGAGTAACGCTTATGAGCAGTAGCCGTGGCTGTATGTTTCAAATCAAGATCAAGAGAAAACTTCTTGCTAACATCAGAGACAATGTCCAAATAATCCCTTGTAAGTTAAAAATTTTTCAGTGGACACCAAGTTTCTGAAAGGGGAAAACTTCAAAATAATCAAAAAATATCTTTTTTTTGGTTAAGACCCGCAGAAGTAAAATTAATACAAATATAATGCGCTAAGCAGTAAAATACAGTGATACTTGTATTTTTCATTCAAGTGAAATGAAATTTGAGTGGAGGGGAAAGGTATTGAGTCTCTCATACGCATTTCTTTCTTTTTTTTTAATACTGGTAGTTGCGATTTCTTATCCCATTTCAATAAGTCTTACTCCTGGTTGGATTATTTATCGCTGTAAATGTAAGCTCTGCTAGATTAATCTATGCGTAACATGTTTTTAGTTGTTTGAGACTTAATTTAATACTTTTAATTGGATTAACCCCTGCCATGTTCTTGTTCACGTCATATTTCTTTCTTTTTTGCCGATGGAATTACAGGATTTCATCCGAAATCTTCTTATTGATGTGGAGGTTGCTATGGCGACAGCCGTCCTGTATGACGTTAACGCGAACAGGGAATGCAATCCTCTTACAAGCATATATATATATATATATATATATATATATATATATATATATATAAAGGGTGTTTTTTTAGAGGTATAGAACTTAAAATTGCAATAAAACAACGATGTATTATTCCATTGACATGAATTTTTTTTATTCGAAAGATAATCTTGTGGCATTACATTTTAAATATGATTTCTGGCATAGGACTGCCACGGCTGGCTCGGATGTAGTCCAATCTGGACGTCCAATTTTCGATGACTTTTTCCAACATTTGTGGCCGTATATCGGCAATAACACGGCGAATGGTGTCTTCCAAATGGTCAAGCGTTTGTGGCTTATCTGCATAGACCAATGACTTTACATAGACCCACAGAAAATGGTCTAGCGGTGTTAAATCTTGCAGGCCGATTCACAGGTCCAAAACGTGAAATTAGGCGGTCACCAAACATGTCTTTCAATAAATGGATTGTGGCACGAGCTGTGTGACATGTTGCGCCGTCTTGTTGGAACCACAGCTGCTGGACATCATGATTGTTCAATTCAGGAATGAAAAAGTTAGTAATCATGGCTCTATACCGATCACCATTGACTGTAACGCTGTGGCCTTCATCGTTTTTGAAGAAGTACGGACCAATGATTCCACCAGCCCATAAAGCGCACCAAACAGTCAGTTTTTCTGGATGTAACAGTGTTTCGACATACACTTGTGGATTAGCTTCACTCCAATTGCGGCAGTTTTGTTTGTTGACGTAGCCATTCAACCAGAAGTGCGCTTCATCGCTAAACAAAATTCGCTTATGAAAATCGGGAACAACGGCAATCTCGTTTTGGGCCCATTCGACGAATCTACGCCTTGCTTGATCATATTTAAAATGTAATGCCACAAGACTATCTTTCGAATAAAAAGAATTCATGTCAATCGAATAATACATCGTTGTTTTATTGCAATTTAAAGTTCTATACCTCTAAAAAACACCCTATATATATATATATATATATATATATATATATATATATATATATATATATATATATATATATATATATAATGTACAAGATGTGTTGTTATTGTATTAATCTAAAAAAGTTATTAAAGCTTTTTGTGTAAAAATTATTTACATTTCTTATCAACAAGTTTATTAAAAAATTTAGATAGGGAATATGATTTAGTTTTCAAAGAAAAATTATATTCTAGTTCCACACAGAGGAGATTTCTTTAATAAAGTGCGATGCGATTAAAGTATCCTTGAATAAGGAAGAAATGTATTGAATAATATAATTCTTTATCATCTCAATTTTTTAATTTGTTTTGCAATGTTTTCCCCTACACTTTTATCTCCTTTTTAGAAGATGATGTCATCATTTGCTGTATTTATAATAAGTAAAATCATAATTTGATTTCAGAAAAAATTCACTTCAGGAAAAACTAAATTACTAAAAATAACGAGTTATTGAAGGATGAATGCATGTCTACTTTGACTGGTTGAAACTGGTTTCGGGGAAAAAAGCTTGTTTAGCTTCTTTGTGTTGCCATTAATCAAATACTAATTAAATTTTTTTAATTTATTATAATATTAAAAATTACACACACATTTTTGTGTGCTTTTTTCATCAACTTAAAAGATTCCTTTAATGCTAAATATTTTTTTTCAGATATTTTTTTTTTAAAAAAAAAATAGTTATTTTTGTTTCAAAAATTTCAAAATATTTTCCTTAAATTGCTAAGAACTCTTTCAGATGAAATATTTTGAAAATATTCGGCGACATATATTAACGCGTTTTTTGTTATCAGACTCTTGTTCTCAGTATTTTCCTCAACTGGAAAAAGAATATGTTTATGCTAATGTAATGCGCTATAAGGGGTGTGACCCAATGTAATAAAGGGACACGCGGGAAGGGGTTCTTAATTAAGTCCACTAGTTAATTAAACACGTTTATTAGACAAAACAAACATTTACATACATAACTAGAGAACTAACAGTTACAATAGAATTGAAAGGGATCGGGGGGGAGCACATGCTCGTACGTCCTTACAGTTCCGAAGCTTGGCCATTACTGAAGATTGTTCTAGCCGCTAGAGGGCGCGATAGTCTTTCTACTGTTCATATGAGAAGAGTTTAAACTACGGGGGTTACAATCTCCCCCTATGGATCCGACGACGTCCCGGCGAGGAGACATAATTAGCTGTTGTAGTAGTAGCTCTTGTTGAGGGATGGATGGTTCTGTTGTAGCAGTCGACGGGCTTGGAACATGTTTATTTTGTGATGTGGATGTAACTTTTCGTGGTCGGCCTCTTTTCCGAAGTGGAGCTACCGGAGAAGTGTTTATGTCTTTAACAGGAGTTAAAGCAGAAGTATGGTAAGTAGCAATCGGTTCAGATAGATTGGCAAGACTTGCGATAACATAAGAAGTCGGTGACTTTTGGGTGAGAATTAGATATGGACCGTCACGCTTTGGCATGAACTTGGAAGTTTTCTTGTTCTTTGCACTACTGATGGGATGTAAAGTAACCCAAACTTTATCTCCAGGAGAATAATAGACTGGACGGCGATTTTTATCATATTGCTTTTTTCGTTGATCTTGCTTTGTTTCTATTCTTTCTCGTATGTATTCAGTAATAGTTGCGGGGCTGCGGTAGCCCAGTGGTTAAGGTATCCAACCATGGCAGGCATGTCATGAGTTCGATCCCAGTACCACTAAAGACCCGCCGTGTAGGGCAGCGATGCACGTTAAATCTGTCGAGAGCTGAAACGTCCTCCCGTTGGTGTGGTGTGGAAGTTAGGAGAGGGGGGTGCCAGCTCAGGTGTCGTCCACGTCACTTGACCATGGTTCAAAATTACGTGGTCCGTCGCCAAAAGCCCTCGTGTAGCTGAACAGTGCGACGTTAATATTAACTCACTCACTCAGTAATAGTTGCAAATCGTTTTAAATAAGGTGATATTTCGGCAACAAAATTGTCATTGTGAACGACGCTTTTGAAATCTTGCACCACATCGTCTACAGTTCGTAGCTCTCTCCCGAATAGTAGGTAAGCAGGAGTGTGACCTGTAGTATCCAGACAGTTGTATTCATGGCAAAACGTATGACTGGGAGTTTGGAATACCAACTAGAATGATCGTTTCCAACAAGTATTGCAAGTCGGGGTTTAAGGTCTCTGTTTTTTCGCTCTACTGGATTAGATTGTGGTGAATAAACTGGTATGAAGTTTTGACTTATATTTAAAGTAAAGCAAATCTGTTGTAGAACAGCATTGACAAACTGCGTTCCATTGTCACTGATAATTCGTCTTGGTATGCCATGACGCATGAAAACTTCTTCTATCAGAGTTGTTGCACATTGACGAGCACTGGCTTGAGAAAGGGCAAATAACTCAACCCACTTCGTGGCACAATCCTCGACAATGAATATCCATTGTTTACCTGTGTCAGTTTGAGGAAATGGCCCAAATAAATCAATAGCAATGACTTCAAATCTCTGTGAATAGACTGGAGTTCTAAGCAAACCGGCAGGTTTTTGGTTTGTAGCCTTAAAACGAGCACATTCTGGACATTTCTTAATATAATCGGATATGTACTTTCTCATGCCTGTCCAATAATATCGTCTGGCGATTTTCTGGAATGTTCCCTCTTCTCCATAATGTCCAGCTATCGGATCATTATGATGTCTTTCCATTATCAATTCACGTTCAGCAGTTGGAATGACTAACTGAGCTTCTGCAGAATCAGCATCAGGAACATAACGATACAAAACATCTTGATTCATCAAAAATCCACGTTCAGTCCAGTTTGCATATTCTTCAGTTTTTAGAGGGGATTCAAAACTGTCGATGATTTTCTTTAAATTATCATCTTTAAGCTGCGCCTCACGCATGTCCTTATAACTTCGTGTAGGCATATCAGCTATCGTGATATTATTTTCTTCGCAAAAGGATTCTTCTTCTTGAGTAACTGGGCGAGATAACATGTCTGCAACGACAATCGCTTTACCAGGAATATACTGTACTTTCAAGTTGAAAGACTGGATTTCAAGTGCCCATCTTGCAAGTCGTCCGGTTGGAGATTTGAGGTTTAGAAGCCATTTCAGAGGTTGGTGGTCGGATGCCACGGTTATTTCTGTTCCTTCAATATAACCACGAAATTTCTTCAAAGCCCATACCACAGCAAGGGCCTCCCTCTCTGTGGTGGAATAATTGCGTTCTGCTGGGGTTAGCAGTCGACT
The DNA here is from genome assembly GCA_019973935.1 of Trichonephila clavipes. Lineage (NCBI taxonomy): Eukaryota > Metazoa > Arthropoda > Arachnida > Araneae > Nephilidae > Trichonephila > Trichonephila clavipes. The sequence goes on along the minus strand of BMAU01000701.1, from coordinate 844,668 downwards.
AGCGTATTCTATAGGATGTTCATCAGATCCTTCTCCTTGAAGTAAAACTGCTCCAAGGGCATAATTGCTAGCATCTGTTCGAATAATATATGGCTTAGTACCATCTTCTTTCTTTAACACAGGAGGTGTTGTAAGACTGTTTTTAAGGGTTTGAAATGCATTTTGTTGGTCAAATCCCCACTGCCACTTGACTTTCTTCTTTGTAAGATAACTTAATGGACGTGAAATCTTCACAAAATCTTGAATATATCTTCGAAACCACGAACAAGTTTGCAGAAAAGATTGTAGTTCTTTGACGTTTTTAGGGGGTGGAATATCCAGTATAGACGCAACTTTTTCTGGATCAACTTCTATTCCTTTTTGTGTAATCCAAAATCCAAGATATTTAACTCGAGAAGAGGCAAAATGGCATTTTTCTCTATTTGCTTTAAGTTTGAAATGTAAGAGTCTTTCAAAAATAGTTTTAAGATCAAACATGTGTTTTTCAAAAGTTTCTGACAAAACAATTATATCATCTAGATAAGGTAGTGCTAGAATGTCTTCCAGACCATTACAAAAACGGTTCATCAGTCTTTGAAACGTAGCAGGTGCGTTGCGCAAACCATATGGCATTCGTAAGAAACGGTATGTGCCAAAAGGACATACAAATGCTGTCTTGTCTTGATCTTCAACATGCACTTTAACTTGATGGTATCCTGCTCGCAGATCAAGTGTAGACATGAAAGGAGTGAGTTTTGCTTGATGTAACGTCATCCATTCTAGGAAGAGGATATGTATCTGCGACTGTAATTTCATTCAATTTCCTGTAATCAATACAGAGGCGAAATGTTCCATTTGGTTTTGGTATAAGTACCACTGGAGAAGCATACGGGGATTCACATTCTTCAATTATGCCTTCTGAGAGAAGTCCATCGATTTCTTGTTTTAATATTTCCTTCTTGGAAGGATTCATCCTATAAGGTGGCACTGCAACTGGAAGATGGTTTCTTGTATTTATACGATGTTCAATAAATGGTGTAAGCTCTCCCCCTGGTTGAAAGCATTCTTCATACTTTTCCAATAGTGAATTTATTTCTTCCCGTTGTGGAAGTGAAAGGTGAGTACCTTCATTTTTCCGAAGTTGACAAAGATGTGGTTCAGGGTCAACAGTGAGCAGAGCATTGATATTAGGAGGCGCTTTCACAAAATTATATTTTCTGTGAGATGTTTCAGTGAAGTACCATTGTTTTCTTTGGAGATCTAAGACGATCCCTGCAGCTGTTAAAAAGTCTATGCCTAGAAGGGTTCTGTTACCTCTAGCAGTTTTCAAAATTAATAGTTCCGTGGGAATGACTTTTCCTTGAATACTAATGTCTACAGAAGTTGTCAGTATTTCTGTGGTTTGAGTACGACCGTCAGCAAGAGTCATCTGCGTGGTTTTCTCTTCAAAATTCAATCCTTTTTGTTTAAGTAAATGGTATAATTTTTCACCAGCCACTGAATGTGTAGCACCAGTATCAGCACAAACTGCTGCTTCTGTATTACAAATGGAAATTTGGATTATACTAATGGGATTACTTTCACTAGAAAAACTATAAAAGTTTGATTGATTCAGACTTGATGACAAGGCATCATCTTTTTGTCGAACTGGGTTGCAGGTGTGGCATCTTGATCGAATGATTCCAGGGGCACCACATCCATAGCAAGATACAGGAGTTCTGTCTTCTTTTGTATCAACGATTTTCTTTTCAGGTATTCTGTCTTTGGAAATGGGATTCCGCCTACTGTTACTGGGAATCCCGGTTTCCCGCCTACTTTGACTGGGGAAACCAGACAGAGAATGTTTATACGACAACTTAGGATTTTGTGTGTAGTTACTTCTCCAGGGACTGGAATTCATTTCTTTTTGTTTCCTGCTAAAGTTTGTATTGTTTTTATTTCTCATGTTTTTAACTTCTTCATACGAATCTAGCTTATCCACTAGTTGTAGAGGATTGTTCCAATTACACCACTGGTCCAAAAAGTGATCTTTGTAATCTTGAGGGGTTTTCTTTTTATTTGGTCCGCCACAATCAAATCTTTCAATTCTTCAAGCGTCGTAACTTTTGATTCTTTCAGCCACCCATCAAAATATGTTTGCAAGTCAAAGTAGAAGTCACGCCAGGTTTTCATAGGATCTTTAGTGTGTCGGGAAAACATCTGCCGAAATTTTTCTGCTCTTAATTTAAAGCGTTTTAGAAGAATTTGTTTGACTTTATAGTAGTCTTGAGCATCGGCAAAAGATTCTTTAGTGATTAAATTTGAAACTTCAGTTGGTAAAAGACCAACAAGGTATACCACCCACTGTTGAATTGGTACTTTTAAAAATGTTGTCTTTTGAAGAGGTTTAGGTAAGATGTTATATCAGTTGTCTTTGGATCAAAAATCGGAAGTAATTTTTGAAGTTCTAACTTTGGCATATTGGAGTATGAAGTTGTAGAAGTATTAGTTGTAATTTGGAGTTTTTGCAATTCAAATTGTCTTTGGTTTTCTTTTTCTCTTTCAGCCCGCAATTCGAGCTCTTTTCTATCACTAATAATGCGATTTAAGCATTCACACGTAAATTCTGCATCATATCCCTCACTATTTAAAATTGCATCTTTTATGTCAAGAATTTTAAAATTGTCTTGTATTGTTATACCTAGCGTTTCCGCCAATTCAAGGAGGTCCCGCCTGCGACCTTTTGCTAAATAGGTCATTGCGAAATGTCACTTAAAATTAATTACAAATTTATTCGTTGAACTTTAAATTAAATTTAACCAAATGTTATTAATTAATTAATAATACAGTATTATGCAACATAAAAATATCTTAATTTCTACAAAATGCAATTCGAAAAATTTGTATGAATCACAAAATGAAAAAAATAAAAATATTCTCGTAGATATCACTTATAACTCAAAAAATCTAAATAAAAAATACTATCAAACATTTAGCCAAAAATAAAAACTTATAAAAGCATGTTAAAAATCATCACTAATCTAAAACACAGTTGAAATATCTGGCGCAGTCAAGTTAAAAAATAAATCATATACTCATAAATGAAAGTTCTACTCAGCCGAAACAAAATTTCTTATTAATATTCAAAAGAAAAACACAAGTTATTACAGTTGATTCCATAAAAAAAACCCAATTGCATAGAACTCAGCTATGATGAACGTTTTGTATATACAACCTTGAACTATCTCAGATTCTTTCCCCCTACTTTATTTCCGCTTACACAGCATAAAATATCTCATCAGTTTCATAAATGAATCATAGCTTAAAAATTAATACTAGCAAGAGAAAACGGAGATATATATATTTTTCTTTTAAACCACTAAATATATTATTTAACTGAGACAAATCTTTCAACGTATAATGCACATTTTACACTTAAAATTATACACATAAATGAATATATTTTTTTTTTTTTTGAAAATAGCATATAACAATACAAAAAATTTTCCAGCTTAAATGCTTTCGAACAAGAATTGTAATCATTCAGAGAAAATAATATACATATATATTTGGTTTTGTGTTCTCACTTAAGCTTTTAAGTAAACAACGTTATACTTATTAGTTTAAACAATACAGGAAGTATATTTTAAAAACACATTGAATATAATTTAACTGTATATTATACTGTTTAGCAAATTACACAATTACATTTCTTGAAATAAGAAAAAAAAGATTTCTTAATTTAATTCGAACAGGACGTTCTAAATTTAAATCAGTAAAGAATGTTCTCTATGTCAGAACAATGAAGTCAATTTTTAAGAAATTAAAACTTACACAATTCTTTAGGATATTAAATCCAATTTGCATTTGGGCATGCAATGGTTAATTTAGTATTATAAGGTATAATACTTAAAAGAAAATTCAAAGTAAAAACTTTACTTGTTCTTCAGGTGAAGATAAATCCAACGATTTTGTTAAACTTGCTCATTCTACAGGTGAGAACGGAACAATAGCGGTTAACCTGAAAAATTTGTTACTTGCACATTTCTACGAGTGAGAACGGAACATTAGTGGTTAACCTGAAAATTAATAGCGAGCAACAGCCAAGCCTCCTTAACTATAAAAACACATTGGGCGTCAAATTATAAGGGGTGTGACCCAATGTAATAAAGGGACACGCGGGGAAGGGGTTCTTAATTAAGACCACTAGTTAATTAAACACGTTTATTAGACAAAACAAACATTTACATACATAACTAGAGAACTAACAGTTACAATAGAATTGAAAGGGATCGGGGAGCACATGCTTGTACGTCCTTACAGTTCCGAAGCTTGGCCATTACTGAAGATTGTTCTAGCCGCTAGAGGGCGCGATAGTCTTTCTACTGTTCATATGAGAAGAGTTTAAACTATGGGGGTTACAATGCTTTAATAAATTTTTATTCGTATATTTGTTGTGTATACAAAATTCAAATAAAAGGTAATTTGAAGTATTTTCTATACTTAAATGTTGCGTCAGAAGTGAATCAAATTTATAAACGAGGAAGAAAATATACATTTCTTCCTTAATTAATTAATTGTAATTGAAACAATTTAAAATTTGTCCAGATTTCTCACATTTTGAAATCAAATATCCAACCAATTTTAATAAGGTACTTTTCCGATTCGCCGGAGCAAATCTCGTGAAACAGGCTTGATTGGCGACAACACACAAAAAAATGTTTTAAATGTTGGTTCTCATTGGTTTTTCATCTATTTTTGATGTATTATGAAAAAGACGTTACTGATAAGAAAAGCCCGCGACATGTTTTGAAAATTTTGCCGTAAAAGGTTATCTGCTGGAAAACTCTTTTTGGTGTCGGTTGTATCATTTTTGGCGACTTTATCATTTACGCCAGCGAAACGGAAAAGTACCGAAAATAAATATTAATCTTTAACATTTTTGGCGAGAATGTTTTACATTTTTCCAAATTATTTAGTATCAAAATACATTTGTACAAAATACAACCAGTTGACAATTTTAATCATATTTAATAAAAAATACTTATAAGTTGTTGCTAATTTCTGCCTAGAGTTTAAAAGTACGTAACTCTGTGTAATAATAATCATTTAATTTTGAGCAGTATTTTTCATTTGAAATAATGCAGATCAAAATTTTAAAAAATTATTTTTTTCAAAACTCTATTTTACAGTGTTTATGCTACTTAAACGGTAGTTATATACTCTGAACACACATTGGTGTTAAGATTTTCACAAGACCTTGCTAATTGATGTATTTTGTCCTCTTGGTATTTATTCACAACAACTCTTCAACATATAGCTTATTTTTAAAAGTAAAAAAAAGTATATTTATGTTAGAACATTTTTTTCGATTTTGGGAGTATTTTTTGAATGCTTTTTTTGTAATTGTTATATAAACGTTATAAATTGTCTTTTTAAAATTTTAAAAATTTATGAATGCGTATTTTTTGAAACTTTAACGTCAGAATAACTGTAATATAGTTATTGCCAGAAATTAGTACAATTTTCTTCTCAAGAATCTATTCGTGAATACTATGATTTTATGCAATGCAGGGGTGAGCAGTTGTCTAGTGAGAGCCTTTGATCAAAGACGAGCGATTGCTTTGCAGGGAAGGCCAAATTGGGGAAGCGGAGGGCTACACTTTCTTAAAATTATTGCATTAATTTCTTAACTCAGAATAGTTATAAGTTGTACTCTAAAAATCAATAAATATACCTTCCTTCCTCAGTGGCACGACAGCCTAGAGTGGGTCTTGGCCTTCTCAAGTAGCCTTTTCCAGGCCATCCTTCTTCCTGCCAGTGTTCTGCAATTCCTAGTTCTCAAAACTAGATCTTTTTCTGGGCCATCAATCCATCTGAGATTTGGCCTGCCCTTTCTTCGTGTGCCGATTGGTTGAGCATTGAAGACCTTTTAAGTGGTGCGGTCTTCGTTCATTCTGATAACGTGACCTGCCCATTTAATTCACTGTATTTTGATGAAGTTGACAATGCCAGATTCCTTATATGATCGATAGAGCTCTAAATTTGACCTTCTTCGCCATGTTCCATTTTCCTGAATTCCTCCAAAAGTGGATCTTAAAATCTTCCTTTCGTAGATACTTATCATGATATCATCTGTTCGAGACATGGACCAAGTTTAACATGCATAAGTTAATACTGATCTTAAAAGACTTTAGTACAATAGAATCTTTGTTTCTCTTATGATTAAATTTGATTTCATATATTTTCGAATTCCATTAAGACATCTATTAGCCATTGTAATTCTCTTTTGGATTTCAATAGTATAATCGTTACACTATTGTTAATTTCTGAACCTAAATAAGTGAAGCTGTCAACAATTTCAAAACTATACTCAATTTTTAATGGGAATAACCAATAAATATAAGTTAGTTTTATAAAATACTGGCAATCTCATTCAATTTTTTATTATACTTTTGTATAATCGATAGCTGCAAGCCCATTTTTATTATTTATCAAATGCCAGGTCATTGACCATCTACTCATTAGGCAACGAGCTCTCCAATATTTCTTCTCAATACAGTCCAAACTCTTAAGTGCAGAGGTCTCTAGTAGATCTTTGGAGAATATACGTGCCTCTTTTTTATGTTAACATCATGTACCACGAGCACCATGGCATTAATTGCTTTTATTCTCCATTTTATCTTTTTTATCTTCCAAATTCTGTGTCTACTATCTGATTTCGTTCCGCAAAAGAAAGGACGAATTAGAGAAGAGCACAGATTTCTGCCACCTCCCTCCGGGATGGTGCCTCATTAAATATGTTCCATACTTGCCCATTGAATTATTTCTCGCTCTCTCACCGGTAGTATGTCCTCAACTACAGGTGAAAAGCATTCTTTTAGAACGGCTCTGAGCTGTTGTTAATAATTTTGATAGCATCTTTTAAATTTTATGGAACTTTCAATTAACTATTCTCTTTTTTTCTTTTTAATTATGATGAGAAGGTAATACTGTTTTTTGGTAAGGTACCTCGTATTTTGAAGCCGTGGGCCGTGCCTCTTTTTTTGCTGAAAGGTCCACCATTTCATTTCCCTAAAGGCCACAATGGGAAGGCACCCACTGGAAGACAACCTTTGTTGGAATTCTGCTCAGCAGCTCCCTGCAATCTTTCACTCGGGCACTTTTGTCTTGGTTACTTGCCAAGGCTGAATGACAGAACTTGAATCAGATAAAATTACAGCCTTATCAGGAGTGGAGAGACGGACAGAAAGCTCATGAAGGGCCAAATGAATGACCTCGATTTCACCGTCATAATGAGTTGTTGCAAGCACTTATAACTTAGGGGAATCAGTTTAATGAGACAAAAGTACCCTATCACACTTTTCTACATATTTTTTTAATCTGGAAAGAGATTGCTTGTTGAAATTCTCAGCACAATCTCAAGTTTATGTCATCCAACTAACATCTATATTGACTCTTGTTGAATTTCATGCAAAAATAAAAACTTTTCTCACAAATACATGTTAATCCAAACATAGAGGTAATTTACTGTCTATATTTGGTTTTCTGACTGTCTTGGCTGGCCTCAAAAGAATTCTTTGTAGGCCTCTATTTGCTCACGGGTGCTGTAGACAACTGATAATTTATTACAGAAATATTATTATTAATTTATGAGTTCTTTTATCGTAATGTTATTTTTAGGTTTATTATGCGATGTTTTCAGGTTCCTTAGAATATTTTTTATCGGTTATTTTAAGAATTCTTTTCCTTTCTTTTTTTGCCGTTAATTAGCCAATAAAAGAAGATTAGGCTCTTTTTTATACAGAAAAATATAATTTATCAAATTTATTTATTTTTAATGGGATCCTTTAATCCTTTGATCTTGGCTCACATTTCGAAAAAGAAAGGGGGAAAAACATTTTCTAAAAAATGTTCTATTTTAAGTTTTGAAAATAACAGTTTTAGCCACCAGGGGATATTTTATTGATATATATATATATATACAATCGGACCCCGATTTAATGATTTCATCGGGAACGAACACTTTGTTCGTTAAATCGGGATCCAAACAAAATACAATTTTTTTTTTGCATTTGCCTTTTGGAAATTCTATAGTAAGCAACTACACAAAAAATATTTATAGTTAGAAATTACTCACTTCTTATTCGACAGCTAAAAATACTAAAAATGAATTATTACGCAGCAGTTAATTAAAAATTTTAAAATATTGGCTTATAGATGTTTGAAAATCTTTTTGATTCCTGACTCGAAACAGTTCCTTTTTCGACCAAATACAGAGATGAAAAAAATGCATTATTTAAGTCCTGCTGCATGAGGTATGTTTTCACAGTTTCCAAACAATGTAAAGAATTTGAAAACGTAACAATTTTGACGAGTATCATTATCATATTCAGCATCAGAATCGCTATTCATTGGCTCTGACAATTCAACATTTTCCTGTATAACAGTTGCACAGATAGGCAGGCAGTCCGTCATCAAATGTAATTTTATCATTAAAATATCCTCTGTGTTGTGGAGTTGCAGTAAATAAGAAATGAGTTTTCTGTCCTATTTAAAACTCACACGATAGGTTACTCATGATTCGTCTGCGCCTGTAATTTCTAATAACGCTCTGCACCTTTTACCGTCGAAATTGGCTACTTACAAGAAAAATCTTTTTTTCTGTTCTGGATAAAAAGGATGTAAACTGAAAAAAAAAATTCAATTTTTTCTAACACAAACTAATCACAAAAATTTTCGAATGTTGAAATAATTCGTCAATTTGGGGTTTATTATTCGTTAAATAGGAGTTTTTACCTTCTTTTTGATTCAGGAAAGAAAAAAAAATTCGTAAAATCGCGAACTTCCGTTAAATAGGTGTTCGTTAAATCAGTGTATATACGAGTATATATATATCAGTGTATATATTCTTGCATTGATTGACACACTAAACAACACCAAAATGCAGAAATTGATCTTTACAACGTTATTAGAGGTGTTGTATTACTTTAAGTTGAAAAACGGACAGATACAATAATTTAAGAAGAACCGAACAATAGTCCTTTGATGGCTTAAAAAAAAGTCACTAAAAATAATTTATTCTCAGTGTGACATGTTGACCCAGTGTCCGACCCCACCCCGAAATATAAGCTCCACTCTTAGCTTTTGACTCGAAAGAATTGTTGACAGATGATATTCTTTTTTTTGTTTGAAGGTTATTACTTAGTTCCTCATAATTAGTTTCCTGTTTTCTTTTTAATCTTTTAATTTACGAGATCTTAAGCAGAAACACAAAACTCGGAAGTTATATTTTCTTTTTTAAAACGCTCAGTAGTTGAAAAACATGTAAGAGTGCTTGTGCCATTGCATACATGAATGAGGAGAAAATTCATATCGAAATGGAAACTGCTTTGATTTAAACCAGTGATTCCCAAAGTGGTCTATATTGAACCCTAGGGGTCTATGACGAACTAAAAGGGCGGAAAAATAATTTTGGGGTCCGTGAGGTGTAAAGGGAGCTTACGAAAGTGGCTCTCATTAAATCAGATCCTGACTTAAGTTTTAAAAGGAAACAAGTTTGTACCAATTTAACAAATTTATTTACAAAATGTAGTGAGGTATGTGTTTCTTAAGTTTTAAATACTATACTTCACTACGGTTATAAATTTAAATCTTTTAAAGTACCTATGTACCAGCTGTCAGATAGACACTTAAGTTGATAAATTTGCAAAAATTTAATATTAGGCTAGCAGGGGTCTACCCAAAACCGTAAAACATGGCAAGACAAACAGTTTGGAAAACCCTGCTCTAAACAATTCTGTTGAATGCAAATGGGTTAAGGTATCCGACTACGTTCGGAACCGTGATTTTGCAAAAGCGCATAAATGGATAATTTTTATGATATTTAGTGTCGCTTAGATTAGAATACATGCATAAAATTGTTTTAAGGACATTTTGACATTTTTTTTTATTTAAATACGATATTGTGGCAAAAAATTTAGAATAATCTTTTTTCCAAATGTTCTCCTTTTGTGAAAAATGGTTCTATTATAATAATAGTTTGTCTGTATATAGCTCACACCTCTCTACAGAGGCTCAACTGGAATTTTTGAAATATATAACTTAGAAGTGGGTTTATTCAAATTTTAACGACAACAGAGGGGAGCAATTTTAAGAAAAAATCGCCAATAATTATTTCAATGGGTGGTAACCCTGAAAATGTGAATTTTTCAAAAATTCTAGTTGAGCCTCTGCAGAGAGGTCTGAGCTATATACAGGCAAAATATTATTCTAATCGAAGCATTTTTCACAAAATGAGAACATTTAGAAAAAAGATAATTCTAAGTTATTTTTTTGCCAAAATATTGTATTTAAATAAATTATTTTTGTTAAAATGTCCTTAAAACAATTTTATGCATGTATTCTAATCTAAGTGACACTAAATATCACGAAAATTATCCATTTATGCGCTTTTTAAAATCATGGTTCCGAACGTAGTCGGATACCTTAATCAACATGGTTGATTAAACTTTAAATATTAAAATTGTTGAAATGTTTTCGAAGTAATATTTTAAGTAATGTATTACTGTATATTTTGTTAATTTTATTATGATCTACCGAATATTTCCATGTATAAGTCGAACATTTTCGGAAATTTTTTAAAGTTCTTTAAAGTAAAAGGGGTTGGTTTATATAAGAATGTTCTAATATCGGAAAAAATTAGTTAAAAAAAACCGCTGTTGTTTTCTTTAAAAAAAAACAAAACATTTTTCATTAGTCATACGCAATCGATTTAACCTTTTATTTGGGTGTTTCGATGACAACCTTTCTTCTAAGAGAGGCAAAAAATCATTAAATCTTTTGAATACAGTCTGAATCCGAGTTTCCGAACAGTTCTTAAAATTCACATTCACTTATTGGAATGTCTGTATGCATGTAATTATCATTCGACGAGTTTTTCTTCCAGTGCATGAAACATAGGTTGATGAGCAAGTGCCGTATACGAATTTCTTTTCTCGCTCGTTTACCGAAGGGAATTTTTTTTCCAATTCTGCTGGAAAAACAAGTTTTGAATTTTGGGTAAATTTTTGAATAAAAAATGCACTCTTTGTGTATACACGGATCGATTTATATTCTGAAAGTTATGCTAGTCATTAGAATATTATTATTAGTTAATGTTTCTTAGACAATTATTAAACAATCTCTGTTTTTTTTAAGTTGCTGATTAACTGTTGATATCTTTACCGAATTTATGTGCTTCTGAATTATCCTCTTAAGATGATACACATGTTTATCGAACTATTTTTCCTTTTGCAGCTGTTGGCATCAAATGTTGGGTGTGTCGTTCAGATGCAGATCCACGATGTGTAGATCCTTTCGACAACACAACTATTCCTATCTTTGATTGTGATACTTCCAAGCTGCCTCAGTATCCTGAATTAAAGGCCACTATGTGCCGGAAAATAAGACAAAAAGGTGAGAAAGATTTAGTTAAAAATGACTTATAAAGTACACGCCATGCACACATATTTGGTGTGTTTTGGCCCGATAATTGTTATATTCTCGTAAGTTTTTTAGGTAGATATACATACTTTTTGATACTGTGGTTTTTCTGGTAATCTGGTGGTTAGAGCATCGGACTCCAGACCGGAAGGCCTGGGTTCGATGCCTGATGCCACCAAATACCTCTGAGTACACTCGGAGTACGTGCTCGTTAAATCAGTGGGTCCGAAAGTCTTGTGGGTTGAATCACGAGTGCAGGGGACTGGAGAATATTTCCCTCCCCTCCAGTCCCATGGCAAAATTGCGGATGTAGAGATAGGTGGTGTCGCCATCTATCGTCCCTTCGGGGAATTTCGCCGAGCTAATTCGTACTGTCACCTGTATGGTGCTCAAGGCCTAGGCCAACGACAGGCGTACTTCTAGCCCCTTGCCATGATGAATTTCGTGGGCCTCGTTCTGACTACGTCAGACAGGTGGCATTAATCACAACACACCACAGGCACACAACCAATTTTAAAAATCGCTAAAAATTGCCATTGACAATCTCTATTCATTTTAATTGAAGTAATTATAAGATATTATTTCAATACACATTTACAACTATATGATGAATTTAGCAGATCATATTACAGTTTTAACATGATTGGAATTCGATAATTTGAATTGAAGCATATTTTAGCCATTCTTGTTTCTTTTATCATAATAGATTAGGTCTTTTCCATCATATGCATATGTACTGTAGAAGTATAATATATATAATAAAAGAAATGAATGATTATAAATATCCTACAAATCAAAGGTAGTTTAAATTCTAAATTTGAGAACCAAGGGGAAAAAGGTATATGAAGAAAAAGTCAATTGGCCAAAATGGAAAACTATTATATATCAACTGCTGTCATTGACTTAAGGCAGTGGTCTTCAAACTTTTTCAACTCACGGAAACCCTAAAACTAGAAGGTGTTTTCGTGGAACCCCTAGAACTAGAAAGCATTTTCGTAGAACCCCATCCCACACATACACTTAGAAGAATATATCTTAAAATAATATTTAAAGTAGATCAACAGCTTTTATAGGTACTATTTGTAAAGTCAATTATAAAAGTATATATATTGCATCTATTATTAAAAATTTTAATATAATTTACTCATTAATAATATTAATCTGTGATCCAAGTGTCACTCACCTCACACGTTATGTTTAGTAAGTTGGATACGTTCTTGAGATTTTTTTCTCACAAACTGTCGAAATCTAGGCCTATTGAAATTAACTGCAATCACATTACATTTTCTGATATTAATTTATTTCTGTGCTTTTATTTTGTAGCCACTTATGTGGTGAGAAATATTTTGCACTTTTCCCATTGTTCTGAATGGTATTCAAATGTTTAGCCAAATACTGCCTACTTTGCTTGATTTGTAACATAAGATTTAGGAGCTATTCTTAATTAAATTTAGACATCGAATCTGGTGATAAGTCGTTCCCTCTACTTAATTGTCGGTGTTTTTACAAAGAATGTCGAATAGAGTACATTTTCCGTTGGGAAAACTATTTAGTTTTGCAAGACATTGTATATATTATAATAAACGTTTAAAATGTATTGCAAAATAAAGTCATTATGTAGAAATAAAATTTTCTATGTTTCTTAATGACAGGGATGAGGTTTAAAAATTTATTGGAAATACAAAGTTTATAGAAAACGTGAATTCATTTTGCATACACATTTGTAATTTTTTTTTCGAATTTTTTATATATACTGTGACTCATGGAAACCCTGAGTATGCCTCGTGCAACCTCCGGGTTCTGTGGAACACAGTTTGAAGACCAACTTAGGACAATGCTCCCCAAATTTTTTATCGCTGCGGACCAATCAACGTTTAATAATTTTATCACGCCCCGCTGAGGGGGAGGGAACGTTAAATGTTTATATTTTAGATTGTTTTGATTTAATAATTTTAACTTAATTGTATTCAAACATGCCAACATGATTTCAGAATTAAATACAGTTACATCAAAAAAATGAATATATGAAGTGATTTAACGTGAATATAAAGTGATTTCCATAAAAAGTCGCTCGCAAACTTCAGAAGAATGCACCACAGTAAATAAAATGGAAATAATTTAATGTTCCTTGTGTGGCCCGGTACTATTTAATCCACGAACCAGTACCGGTCAGCGGCAAGGAGGTTGGGGACCACTGAAGTATATATTTAGGGTTAAGCTTGCTTTGTGCGATCCTAACCTTCCCCTTCAGCAGCAAATGTATTCCTAATAATGCAAGAAAAATTGAATTATAATACAATCTATGATTGAATTTACACACACACACAATACAGTAGGCAATACAGTACACTTTAAACACGCACACACAGTACAGTAGACAATATTGTACATTTAAAACATACACACACAGTACAGTAATACATATTAATTGAGCTCCAGGTCAATGAAAATCAGGATTAAATAAAACAACGTATAAAACTAGAAAGTACACAGCTAACCTGTACGTACATTGAAAAGAAAATTTCAAATAAATACGTTAATTACATAATATGTATACCGTCCACCCCGAAAAATAACTACTTGGAACATGACGATTTTGCTTTTACTAATTAGGATTTTTTATAATGGCTGTCATAATTAAACGATGTGAAATTTAAAGGGATTTCGATTAATGAGGCTATATTAAGTACTATCTTTTACTCGCTTTGATGTATTTAAATAACTGTTAGGAATCCTTTGAGTTGGTAATCTGGAATTTTTTGAATCAACAAAGTACGAAATTGATCACTTGAATTTATTGTTGTGTAAAATATCAGGACAAGTGCCGAGAAACTGGTGGTGAGTGATGATTTTTACGTTCAATTGGACAAAGATACCAATCAAATAGCTTACATTGAGAAGTCATGGCTGTTCTATCATATCCCAAGCCAATTCCATAAGCCAACCTAGTCCCCAGACCTAAATACAATACAGCATTTGTGGGATTTACTCGAGTGAATAATCAGGGAGAACGTAATAACATCCAAAGAAATGCTTAAATCTGTCATAGTAGAAGAATGGAACAAAATAACCACAGAAGAGACAGCTAAGCTTGCTGAATCCCTGTCAAATATGTTGAAAGAGATATAGAAAGAACGGAATAGTGTAAAATGTGTTCATTTTAGTTACAATCCATTATCTTAAAGGGTTTTTTTCCAGAGTTCTCAGACTTTTGACACATGCGATTTGCGTCATTCTCAAGTTATACATATTTGTATTATTTCATGTAATAATCAGGTGATGGTTGCTTATACTATTTGAATTTACGACGTTAGAGAAACGGATAAAAAGTTGTATTGATTCAGAAAGACTGCATTTAATTAGCCATCTTTGCATGAATGTGAAAGATAATCGTCTGTATGCAGAGACTTTTGTAGGCAAGTGTATGTTCATGCATGCATTTAAAAGCTTATAATACTAGCAAAATAAATAAATTATTAATTTCTTATTATTTCTCATTAAAAGTTTTCTTAAGATTTCTTAAGTATCGGATATCAATGAACCTTTTGCAAATTTTTTATATTTTTCTCAAAAACGTGTAGAGAATTGGGGGTTTGGCTAAGAGCCGATGGCGGCCTAGATTCGAGTGAAAATACGGTATTTATTATTATTTTTTAATATTAATACCATGAATTAAACTGGGATTTTGGCGTATTTCATAATTTTCTCGTCCTAAAGTTCCTAAATAAATTTTTTACGAGTAATTATGTTTTTATATGCAAAGCATTGACATTTCTATGCTAATTTGCGCATATGCAAAGAAAATGGAACACACAAATGATTTTTTTCTAAGCGTTGGTAGTTAAAATATCCGTAGTATTGCTTTAAAGTTTAATGGAGGCCGGATTGAATCTCTAGGCCAAACGTAGTTTACTCGTAATTAGCTTAGGAGATCGTAAATCCTCAAATTTTTGAGTAATAAAGCACAAGCTAACTGTATTGGATGGCATTTGAATTTTCTTTCATTTCAGTTTGTAGATTTGTCTAAAGTAGAAAGAAATTAAATCCTTAATTTTACAATGCTGTTTGTCACAGATATTTTTTGAATTAATTGAGAGATAACTGTATCAAGGAAGATAAATAATTTTTCTTTTTATTTATATGAATATGTTGCCAAGTTTTGTTGGTTTTTGACACAAAGAAAATTGGGATGGTTTTTAAGTTTGTAGGTAATTTAGTGTCTAACAGACAATACAGAAAAAATGAACAAAAAAAAAACGACTTGTCTGAAACAAAGAGAGGGTAAATTGATAGAACAAGATTGTAAATTATGGAACCCATCTCCTACCTTGGATGAAACATTTCATTGTTTTTATGGATAAAACTAGATTTTATAGTGATTTGTATCTTTTCTTTTGTCTGATCTGGGATTGCAAAACAAATCAATTCATATTTTTTTTTTAAAAAAAAAAAAAAAATATTTCTCTAGAGATTTTATTTTTCATTGAATTTGATTGTCAGAGCTTTGGTGGAAAATGATTTTTAGGTTTTTGAGATTAAAAATTTAAATTGAAAAATAATTTCCAGTACAGTGCTATTATGACCAACTCAAGATTTTAATTTTTATTTAAATACCGCTATTCCAACAATATGTGTTAAATATAATTACTCGTATTAATGAAATCTAATAAAAAGTTAATACGAATTGATTTTAAATTAATAATGTTGTTGTTACGTATGCCACCTGATCAACAGCAACATCAGATCAAGGTACACGAAATTCATCGCGGCTAAAGGCTAGATTTTTTACGCCTGTCGTTAGCCTTAGCTTTGAGCACCATACGGGTGACAGTACGATTTTGCTCGGTTTCACCTTAATTTTGAGGGAGAACATCCTGGGGCTGGTCAGGGCCTCCCACCTCTCTTCCCCTTCCACCAACCTCACAAGAGGACTTGCGGCTATTTTGAGTAACCCCATGCCGTGGAGGCACTATAGATTTAGAAACATCCATGCCATCTCCGAGATTCGAACCCAAGCCCTACGGCACCGTAGTCAGCATCACTAACCACTATATCGAATGGGTGGCATGTTAATAATAAAGTTATTCAATTAGATACAGTACTTGTATGTTTATAATTTTAGTTTTCTGTTTGTAATTTGGTTGATTTCTTAAGGTCGCATTTTAAGTAACACGAGAGCTATTTGTAATCTCACAGGATATTGTTTCAAATTTGTGGATTGGGGAAGCAGCCGATGACCAATTATTTGAATAATAATGAATTTCTTAAGGGACAAACGATGGACAGATGACTTACCCAAAGACAAATCGATGTATATGTCGCAGGAAAATGATGAAATTAGGGCTTTCATCAAATGCCTAAGGGAGATAATCAATTCGTGCAAGATGTTAAAATAACGTCTCTTTGAGGTCATTTCCCTGGTGTAAGTAAGGTGATTTGATCAAATCCTCGAACTGTTTTAGTGAAATGATGAAATGTACAGGTCAGGATTTGAAAGCTCTGTTTTCGTTTATTACCACTCCCTTTTATCTCCCCTCTCTCCTCGTCCGTGCCAGGCAGCGCCGGGCTTTTGACGTGACGCACCAAAACAAAATGATCTAAATCAGTGCTTGGATCAAATGGTGCCGGGCCGCCTAAAGAACATAAAACTATTGCCATTTTATTTAAAATCGTGCATTTCTCTCGGATTAGCGCCTTTCCACGGAAATCACTTTATATTCCACGTTAAATCACTTTTATTCATTTTTTGGTGTAACTGTATTTTATTCTGAAGGCATATTTAAGCGTAACTAAATTAAAATTGTTAAATCAAAACATTCTAAAATATAAACAATCAACGTGTCCCACCCTCAGCGAGCCGCGGTGAAATTATCAAACGTTGACCGGTCCGCAGTGATAAAAAGTTGCGGAGCACTGATCTAAATGACCTTTTGAAAAGTCATGGTTTCGATCGTAGTCACCCTGAAGAGAACGTAATATTTCTTTTATATGGTTGTTTCATCTTAAAATATAATCATTATTTTACGAATTAAAAAAAAAAAAACCCGCTTATTTATAAAACTGTGTTTGTGTATATATGGTTAAAACAGATCCCGCCCAATTAATATTACTTTGCAATGCGACATAGGAACAGAATTTATTGAAATAAAAGAATAATCATCTGCTAATATTTCAAGATTTAGAAATAACACAACGAAAAAAAAATCCTGAAACAACATGAAATTTTTAAAAAAATTTGGATAGGACATATCTAAAGCAATATAAACGTATTTCTAGCTTGATCTTTATTCAGTACTTTAAAACATGATTTCTAATACCTTTAAGGTATCCGACTACGTTTGGAACCGTGATTTTAAAAAAGCGCATAAATGGATAATTTTCATGATATTTAGTGTCACTCAGATTAGAATACATGCATAAAATTGTTTTAAGGACATTTTGACAAAAAAAATTTATTTAAATAGAATATTTTGGCAAAAAAAATGAACTTAGAAAAATCTTTTTTTCCAAATGTTCTCCTTTTGTGAAAAATGTGGTTCTATTATAATAATATTTTAGCCTGTATATAGCTCAGACCTCTCTACAGACGCTCAACTAGAATTTTTGAAACATTCACATTACTATCAGAGTTACCACCCATTGAAATAATTATTGGCGTTTTTTCTTAAAATTGCTCCCCTCTGTTGTGGTAAAATATGAATAAAAACCCACTTCTAAGTTATATATTTCAAAAATTCTAGTTGAGCCTCTGAACAGAGGTCTGAGCTATATACAGGCAAAATATTATTCTAACAGAAGCATTTTTCACAAAATGAGAACATTTGGAAAAAAGATTATTCTAAGTTATTTTCCTTGCCAAAATATTGTATTTAAATAAATTTTTTTTGTCAAAATGTCCTTAAAACAATTTTATGCATATATTCTAATCTAAGTGACACTAAATATCATGAAAATTATCTATTTATGAGCTTTCGAAAAAAAAAGGTTCTGAACGTAGTCGGATGCCTTAAAGTTTTTCTGTCGTGTTTGAATCTATATAGATAAAACTCTATCAATATTGTTCTTTAATCTTCTAGTTTATGGCAACTGGAGGTTCATCCGGACTTGTGCTTTCCTTGGAAGCCCTGGTGAAGGAACTGGAAATGAAAATTATTGCACAATGAGAACTGGGACGTACAATGTGTTTATGGAAACGTGTACATGTAACAGCAAAGACGGTTGCAACACTGCTGCCTCTTTACGTTTATCATACGCAGCTGCCTTATTAACTGCTTTACTTATTTTTAAGATCAGAGTTTTGCAAATAGGGTGATTTAAAGAATCCTAAGTGTTATTTTGTAACGAAATCCAAAGGAATACTCAGTAAAAACTGCCATGTGAAACAGAAAAACTGTTCGAATGTTTTTCTATGTCATGAACGTTATTGCGTGTTGATTTTTTTGGTATCCGGAAGGCATTTTTGGAAAATTTCTTATTCCATGTATTTTTTTTGTATTTAAGTACCTTTTTCTTTTCTTTTTGATTAATTAGTTGTGTGCTGGCACTGTTTTATTTCTTTCTGTTGCCATTTAATATCTATAAACATTACATAAGTTATCGTTGTATCCAGGGACGTCTTAAGGCGTGGGCCAAATGAACACGGGCCCAGGGCCTCGCTGTCAGTGGGGGTCTCGTTCCGTTCTCGACTCTGTCTTAGTAAGATCAGGATCCGGATAATTTTAATGTGGTCAAATATTATTTCCGTACATATTTTTCAAAAAACAGGAAATTTCAAACAGCATGTCAACTGGCAAAAGTAAGACTGTATTTTTATGTGATGAGCATTGTCCATGTCTAAGTTGAGGCCTAATACCTTAAGCAATTATTCAAACATTCAGTTGAAATACGGCCATTGGGCAAGCCGGTTTGTGCCTACCTAGGTTTTTGAGATTGTGAGCCATGCATATTTATTTCTTTCAAATTATTGTTTGAGCGAGTATTGGACAATGCATGCTATATTCTGTCTGCTTTTAAAGATCTCAGGTAGGCCCTACTTTTGCACAGGGGCCCAGAGTCTCAAAGTATCTTAAGACGTCCCTGGTTGTATCGTATTTTAAAACTTGTTTAAGTTTAAAATGTAATTTTATTGGAGTATATGTTATAAAAGTTTATGTCAAATCAATCAAAATCATTTATGTAATTGTATGGTTTTATATTTACTGTTTTTTTTCTCGTGTTGTCTAAATAAACTATGAGTTATTCTTTTATGAATTATGCTGAGAAATTTATTAGAATTATGTTTTCGAATGTAATTTGTGTGTTGTTCCATTCCATTATAGCCTTTTGTTAAATATATTACATTTACAAGATATTTTATTTTCGAGGTTTATATGATTTTTATATAGTATAAAAATGCTTTTGTACTGTTTTTTAATGTTAGAATATGGATTTAGTGTAAGTTTTATGCCCTAGTGAATTACTAGATAGGTACTTTTTAACTCTTTTTCTACAAAGTTGAAAATTTAACATCGTTATCAAAATCTTTCTGAAAATGATTCTTAACAGTCATTTGATTTAAAGTATTGTATATTAAAAAAAATGTTACATTTACACATATTGATCAATAAAAGTTTGTAAACTTAAATTGTTTAGATATCATTAATATACTTAAATAAATTTGTTATATTTAAACATGTTAAATGATTTAAAAATCTTTTTAATAAATATTTATTGAAAGAATTTCATCATATTATAAATATTTAAAATATTGAGTTTTCTTTCCATACCATATAATTTTAAATGAAATGTAATAAACTTATTAATTTAATTATAATTATGAGTTAATTTTTTTCTTGGGGATGTGCTGTGTATTCTACATACAGTTTTATTTTATCTATTGAATTAACATTTACCTTACAGTTAATTTCTCAAGCAATATAATTTTTATTTATAATGTTATTTGTGGTTATCCCTTATATTTTCCCACTGAATATTATTTTCTGTCATTTTTTATATAAGCCACTCTCTTTCCTCAAGTTTAAATACTTCTAAAATTCATTTATTATTTTGAACCAAAGTTTGAATAAATTTATTATTTTGGAAAGATAATTTCAATTTGAATTTTTGTGTTTGAAAAAGGGCTGCTAAATTTTATATTACATCATAAACTTTATTACTATTGATTAATATTAATGTATAAACACATTACTGATTTCTTTAACTTCAGTGTATATAGTCTTAAAATTAATTGAAAATACTAATTGTAGAATTTTCTTAATACATATTTTTCTTGTTCTTTCACAAAAAATGAATGTTGTTTAGATACAGAATCTCTCAAAATATTTAATTTTATATATGTATTTTTATAATTTTTTGGAAGTTTAATTATTAATATAAGAGTTAAAGTTATTTGCAATATTTTATGCAGTATACAGTATCAATGTTTTAATTTTGTATCTTTTTTACATGTTTTATGTTTTTTACTTCTACTATTTCATATTTGTGTAGCACTGGTTATATATATATTTCATAAATTATATAAACTTCCATATGTTTTTCCACTTTCCAGAGCAAGAATTCTATTTTTTTATTTTGTTATTTTATTCCTTCAGTTAAATTTCTGATTTGGTGTACTACTGTTGATTTTAAAACTGGATTTCTAATTTGATTTTTTTAATGTTAACAAATAGTAAATTATGTTCTCTGATCCAATGTTGCTGGTGTATATTTGTCATATATAAAATATATTACCTGTAATCTGTGCATTTCGTGTTCACATTTTTGCTCAATGGTTGAAACATTCCTTGTCTGTTTTTTAAGATTCTTAACCTTTAAACATAATTTTAAATATATTTTGCTGTTGTAGTTCACAACATATTTTTAGTTAACTGTAAATTTAATGAAGAAATAAGGGATCAAATGTTTTTTCTTGTTTGATTTTTTTAATGAGAAACTACAGTGTAATATTTGAAATATAAAGAGCTTTATTTTTTTTATATATTTTTATATGAAGCATCTGAAAAGGTTAAATTAACTTAGAAGAAAGAACTATAAAATTTATTTAATTTTAAAAAAATAAATTAGAATCTGAAAAGGTTAAATTAACTTAGAAGCAAGAACTATAAAATTTATTTAATTTAAAAAAATAAATTAGAATCTGAAAAGGTTAAATTAACTTAGAAGCAAGAACTATAAAATTTATTTAATTTAAAAAAATAAATTAGAAATCAAACTAGTGGAAAATTATTTTAATGTACAGTAATGTAAAAGCCACAAGAATCTAAATTCATGAAATGTGATTTAGAGTTTTCATCTTTTGTTAACTTGTATGTTCTTGTTTTAATATATTAGAATCAAATTCTTAATAATTGCTTTGTATTGTATATTAATTAAAATGTTAAAAAAAATTTTTAAATTATTAACTTTTCAATAATAATTGATTTTGTTTTAAATAAACATGGTATGTTTTTAATTGCGTAACTAAAATTGCTCAATCCATTATTTATTGAGTTAGTACGTGTATATTTGTTGCTAGAACACTATCTAAATTATTTTAAATTGTTATCTATGGTGAAATGATGTCAATGTAGCATAAAATCCATGCATAAATCATTACTAAATAATTATGGATTTAATAGTTTTATTCAAAGCATCAATTTTACGTATGATGGATTTTTTGTAAAGAAATTATAGTGTGAATTTTTATGGATTGAGAGATCTTGGTGTAGCTAAGTTGTGCATATCTGTATGGATTTGCCTTAAATTTTATATATATATATATATATAAGGATACATTTTATATTTGGAATAAAGTTGTATTTTTTTACATTGAGGTGGATTTCTTTTTTTTTTTTGCTGCTTTTTATGTTGTTTTCCTTACAAATACTTAGATATTAGCATCAAATTAGGCTCGAAATTTTAGGCTTAATGTCAACTAGTCCGTACTTCAAACTTGTGGTTTTTATAAAAATTATTCTTTTTTACATAATGTCTAGAAAACTAAGTTGATTATTACGAAAATATAAATTCTTGTCACGAAAAATGTGTGTTATACAGTCGGACCTCCGTGTAACGAACCTCTATTTTGCGAACTTTTCCTGGAACCAAGTACATTTTACTATTTTTTTCGTAAAATAACCTCCACATAGCGAAGTACATTTTGTACTTAGCAAACTTTTTCTGTTATAATTCGGCTTTTTGTCTCCTTTTTTAAAAAATATTTCTGGACATTTTTCAAATAATTCCCTTTTTTCGCACATTTTATGTTGATCAATGACTTTGCGCTGGTTATACCAGGTGCCTTATTCACCTAGAGCAATTATAATTGTCATAATTTTTCAAATAAAAAGCTTAAATAAAATTAACAGATTTTGAAAGTAATTAAAGTTAAGACGGCATGTGGTCATGCATGCTTAGAATTACTGGTTATAAAATAATTTATGTTTAAAATTACTTATAGGATTACAATTAGAAAATGTCATTAAAAATTTATTAATTTTAGTATAAAATTATTTCTTAAAAGTTTAAAATACAGTGTATTCTGAACAATGTTTTTTCTTGTTTTCCTTGCAGATTTCTTTTTGATGGATAATATATATGAAATAAATAGATATTAATTTACATAAAAAATGTGAATAATAACTGTTTTTAAGTAATACACTGCTCAAAATAATTAAAGGATATTGCGGTTTTAGGTGGATCTTGTGGCTGGGAAACTTTTTAGCTGATTGATACATGGTCAACTGACGTAGTAGGTTATATGAGAATAAATTACACATGTTTGGCAGAAAAAAATGCATTTTATTGCGCATTTGTGTACAAAAGGAAAAAAAAACACAATTTGTGCATATGAGAAAAAAAGAATAAGAAAAGGTGTTTTCTTCAAAGGATATCATTTTCAGTAGGGGGTATGGTTTCCACGGACGGCCAGCAACGTTGAGCACCTTTGAGGCATGGAGTCAATGAGGCTATTAATCACTAGTTGGGGTATTCTGTCCCACTCTTCCAGAAGAACTCTTTCCAGTTCTTGGAGAGTTTGTGGAGGTGGTTGGCGGCCAGCAACTCGTCTTCCTAGAGCGTCCCAAACGTGCTCTATTGGATTCATGTCTGGAGAACACGCTGGCCATTCCATTCGTACGATTCCTTCCTCGAAAAGGAAATCCTCCACCAGGTTAGCACGATGTGGCCTGCAGTTATCGTCCATTAAAATGAAGTCATCTCCGATTGCTGCAGCGTAAGAGACGACAATAGGTCTGAGGATCTCAACCCTATATCGGCGAGCAGTCAGAGGTCCATCTCGAATGATGTAGAGGTCTGTGCGCCCGCCAATGGAGATGCCACCATACACCAACACTCCCCCACCGCCAAATCTGGCACTTTCGTGCACGAACACAGGATTATTCCTACTACCTCGGTCCCTCCAGATGAAAATACGCCTATTATCCAGATGAAGAGAAAAACAGGACTCGTCAGAAAAAAGAACATTGCTCCATTCATTTCTCCTCCAGTTCACATGCTCTGTTGCCCACTCCCTGCGGTCGGGACGATGCCTTGATGTTAGTCTAACACATACCATCGGTCGGTGAGCATAGAGACCTAAACCATGGAGCCGGTTTCGGACAGTCTGAGTTGAAACCGTGGTGCCAGAAGCCGAGCGAAGGTGTTGTTGAAGAGTAGCGTTCATATTTCGGTGTCTCCAAGCCGTTAAGACTAAATAACGATCTTCATTGGGCGTTGTTGCCCGTCTACGACCTTGTCCTGGTCTTCGGCCTGCACTTCCAGTCTCCAAAAAACGGTTCCAGATCCTGGAAATCACACTTTGTGACACTCCAATGTCTTGTGCTACTTCGGCTTGAGTTTGGCCCCCTTCTAACCTACCAACAACTCTCCAAGCTTCTGAATCGGTTAAATGACTTCGCTGAGACATCGTACTCATCGAAACAAAGCAGTCACTGAATGCCGATCATCCTTGTCTTTATTTTAGTTGAAAGTCAAATTTCATTCGCTGCCGCTGAAGCGACGTTTTTGACGTCGAACTCAAAATTAGCATACTCCAGAGTTTGAAAATCAGAAAAATTTGCATTTGTGATTCTCTTCTTCCATTCTCGGCAAAAATTATTCGCTTATATCTTTATTTTATATAAAACTTAAAATATTCTTTGTTTTGAGCAGTGTATATTGTGTTTATGAATTTAAAATTTGTTTTATGTGCTTTCTAAAGAATATTAAAAGATGAATCTATTTAATGAATTTTCCACATAATGAACTTTTTTTCGGAATTTAGCGACTTCTTTAAGGGGACTTCTAAATGTATTGAAAAGGTTAAGGCAGATGCGGGAGCCCCAAGCTTTAGGGATTCCAGTTATAAATTCGACGTACAACAAAAATATCTTGAACCGATATTCCAACCCCAATGATTTCAACGGATTTGAGTCTGTAGCAGCCCTAGCCATCTTTTTTCCCCATATATTTGTATTGTTGGAATATGTGCAAAATTTTAGCATGTATGTTTCTGCGCAAATTTTATTTCGAACAAACGTTCGTTTTTAGTTCACAGCCATGATTAATTACTCTCAGATACATCTTACACTAATGAAAAGAAAGGGGGAAAAAAGCTCCCCATAAAAAAAAAAAATTGATACAGACTAATGAAGCAGGATACACATTTAATAGATTTAAGTTTTAAGATCACAGGTTAACGTAAGCGTAAGAAGAGCCATTTCAAATTTGAAAGGATGGTACATTAAAAACGGTGAAGCCGCCCGAATTTGAAATGCAAGTAAGCAAACGTGCATGTTAAGTGTCGTAGAAGTACGGATATCAGTTTGTGGGACGGAATTGTTCTTGGTCGGTTCAAATAAGGTTGTTTAATTCTGGTTGTGGATGGCGCTGTCGTTGCCGTCCAATTATGTCCCCTTAATGCTCAATTGGAGAAAGGTCTGGTGATCTAGATGGCCAAAGTAACACGTTGTCGCTACGTAGATCATATTGGGTTGCAACAGGGTATGAGGGAGCACGTTATCCTGTTGGAAAAAACCCATTGAATGATGCTTATAAATGGAAGTGCATCAGTTTGAAACACTAGAATAACGTTTAAGTTTTTCAGTCAGGTTGCGCGAATTAACCTCGAGAGCTCCAATGCAATCAAAGAAAATTGCTCGCATCAGACTATAACTCTAGGTGTTGGTTCAATGCATTTAGGTCGCAGAAAGGTTGTGTGCTAGCGCTGACTAGGCCTTCTTCTAACCAGTATACAGCCATCATTGACACCACGACAGAAGCAGCTTTCATCGGAGAACACAACACATCGCCACTCCACCCTCCAATAATCTTTAGAGTTACATCACTAAAATAGTAGATGTCAATGATTTGGAGCTAGTGGTATGAACGCCACAGGGCATCTGGATCGCAGCTATTTCTTAAACGATTGTTTTGTTACTATGCCACTCTGGTGCCCCCGAAAAATACAACAACTTGTAACGGATTCTATTCTTTTTTCTAGGGGGATTCTTTTCTTTTTTCCCTTGGGGAAAATATTCTTTTTAACTGTGATTTAAGTTGAAAACCGCTTTCCAGAGAGAGAACTTAATTTTATATATATATATGCAAATATAAACTTCTATTTAAGTGTCAGTCGTTCAGTAGGCGAGATAATGGTTGAGAGTTGATCCTAAGTGGAAAGCATATTGTGAGAAACCAGTAATCACACTTTGAAAAAATTAAATCCGAATGAAGGATTCATACAAAGGTGGAAGACGTCCACTTTACAGCTGATGACTTAGCAAGTTGAAAGCAAGAGCGTACAAGAGAATAATTAAGATAAGTGCATCCACACATTTAATAGGATTAATAAGTGTTATTGCGCCTCTGGTTTAGTTATCAGAGTGCATACTCATAAGTCCTAAAGTTGAATAAAAGTAGCGAAATTTAGATCATGTCTTTCTTATCCGAACCCTCTCACACCCGCGACCAACGAGTTGCGACATACTGTAATTTCTGCTGTAGATGAACTACGATGTCTCCCAACCTTGTGGGGAATATGGCGGTCCTTTTTGTCATTGATGACACGTGCGTGATTGGACTATAGTTTACCTGAGGTAGGGCCTTCCCAGGACCACTGCTGTCAAAAATTATGCTCTGAGGATACATTCCTACCAAGTATTTCAGCAATATCGCGGAAGGAAAATCTATCTTTTTTTAGCTTAATTATACTATCTCGCTCAAACTCAGCGAGCTGTTGATAATGATTTCTTCGTCTTCTTAAAAACATTCGGAACTACCATAAATTCACTACGTCATCTCACGATAAATAACATTCACGAACTTTATAGCGTCTGTTTATACACACTTGATCCGCATTCTCAATGTAGCACAAATAGCGTCACACTTATGAGCTCAACGCGAAATTTGAATCTAAGTCATCTTTCAGATGTATAAACACACCTACTAAATTTTGTTTATGAAGCACAATTCCTTCTTGGTGATGGGATTTTTATTTCCATCAGTGTATGCACATAAATGAAACAAAATGAAGTTATGTGACAAAAGATATGTCTAGTTCAAAGCAAATTATTTCAAGCTAGCTGAATTTAAACCTTAAGGTACATCCCCTACTGGTTTAAAATCACCATTTTCATAAAAAAAATCTAAATTTATTTTATAGTCTATTTTTGTAGCCTGTTTAATAAGCTTTCTTAAACTATCGTACTTTTAATTCTAGGTCAGTTAGAAATGAAATAATAGCTTTTTGTTTGAGGTAGTAAGTCCAAATATAGAAACCGGAAGTATGAGTTTTAGGTTGAGTTTCTCCGGCAAAATGGGATTTTTATTCATTTAAAATATTTTAACGAATTCTGTTTATGTTTAGTAAACTTTATTTCACTTTATAAATGTTTTAATAGATATATTTTGCTTTAAAATAGGCAACAGTTAACTTATTGCAATGTTGGTTTTGATTTAAACGAGTTGCTATCTTTTTATCATTTGTGTTCAAAACTAAATCTCTTTATAACTTTTTTATTAGTACTTTTATATAGAGTTATAGTTATTTTTAATTAAATTAAAGTTGTCATGCCAAAAACAAGATCAATGAGGCCAAAAAAGAAGAGATTTCCAGAGAGCAGTATTTGTTGGGGAAACGTCGATAGAAATATCAACGGATCTTCCAAATTCAGTCATTAATTCTATTAAAAAGACTTATAAGGAACTTTGCGATCAAAATCTCATAAGAAAATGTCTTAACGGGAAAGCTCAGAATTGCAATGAAAGTCTTAACAATGTCCTGTGGTGTATAATCCCGAAAGACAACTTTGTTGAGCAACAAACACTTCGTTTAAGGAATTATATATCTTAATAATACTTTTTAATTCTGGGTTTGCTGGTCTATTACCTCTACTTCAAAAGTTAGGAATGAAATTATGTTCTGAAATGAAAGGATATTTTTGATACCTCGACAAAACGAGAATTGTTGATTCTACAAGATATTCTAAACCAGATAAGAAACTGTCTCGTAAAAAAAGAAAGGTCCTTCAAAACTGTAAAAGTTTGAAGTATGAGGTTCAGGAAGGCATAACATACAAATCTGGAGAGTTTTAAAACCTTTCTAAATCATTAAAAAGTTTTATTGCAAATATAAACCTTATTTTGCATTTTGTGAAGAATGTTATTTTTGAACATAATGGTTAACGGTAGGAGTAATATTTCTTAAAGTAAATGAAATATTCGAATGAAATTTTTTGAGTTTGTTCTTTGTATTATAATGAATGCTTCCTGCTAAAAGCTAAGGGAAATTTTTCAGTTAAGCTATTTTTTTATGTAATTTTATATGAAAAAAAAGATTTTTAAAAAAAATCTTGGTTTTCTTCATCTCGAACACCTGTATTTCATAATTTTACAGTAGAATTTGATCTTTTTTAGTATAAAGCATAGTTAAACGTTAAAGAATTGTATTCCTGCAAGCATTTTATTTATTAATTTTTCTGATATATATCTTTTAGAATTGCTTGCAAAAGAGCAATTTTTTGTAATATTTTGGTAGAAATTTCTCAATATTTTGAAAAATAAGCTTTCAAAAAATTCTTCTTGCTGTGTTTTCATAGTTTTGCAACATACTTAATTAAAAAATAACAACTAAATGATTATTTAAGTTATATTTTAGAAAATTGTCTCCGAACCCAGTCGGATACCTTAATAACAAGATAGAGATTAATGCAAGCGGCCCAGGTTGAAATCCGAGATGCAAAAGAGGAAAAAAAGATCACAATACTGAAGACAACTTCCCCTTTGAAACAGGTGGATAAATATGAATCTTCCCTGTTGACCATAATTAGAATACCATACTCCAGAGAATAAACGCTACTAGCAAATAATACAATAAGTTGCGTGTGATTTATTAAAAGGATCTAGTCAGGGCCGCTTTTTTGCTTAGGCACGTGTCTAGGGCGCAAAGAGGGGAAAAAATAAAATTTCAGCGAACGTACCATCACCTAGCGAATCACGAGAGAAGTATTTCTGTTCTTAAGAGAGTAATGCTTGAAATTATATCTACTTTAGAAAATGAAAACCTTAACAGTTTGATGTTGCTATGCCCTCAAAATGACATTACAATAGAAACTGATTATAATGATGTTATTAATGATTTTGTAAGGATCAAAGCTCGGAGAAAACTTTATTGTACAAGTACAATGACAGCGACTTAAGGTATCCGACTACGTTCGGAAGCGTGATTTTAAAAAAGCGCATAAATGAATAATTTTCATGATATTTAGTGTCACTCAGATTAGAATACATGCATAAAATTGTTTTAAGGGCATTTTGACAACAAAAAAGAATGTATTTAAATATAATATTTTGGCAAAAAATTAACTTAGAATAATCTTTTTTCTAAATGTTCTCCTTTTGTGAAAAATGCTTCTATTAGAATAATATTTTGCCTGTATATAGCTCAGATCTCTCTACAGAGGCTCAACTAGAATTTTTGAAAAATTCAAATTATTTTCAGAGTTACCACCCATTGAAATAATTATTCGCGTTTTTTTCTTAAAATTGCTCCTCTCTGTTGTCGTAAAATATGAATAAACCCACTTCTAAGTTATATATTTCAAAAATTCTAGTTGAGCCTCTGAACAGAGGTCTGAGCTATATACAGGCAAAATATTATTCTAATAGAAGCATTTTTCACAAAATGAGAACATTTGGAACAAAAGATTATTCTAAGTTAATTTTTTGCCAAAATATTGTATTTAAATAAATTTTTTTTTGTCAAAATATCCTTAAAACAATTTTATTCATATATTCTAATCTAAGTGACACTAAATATCATGAAAATTATCCATTTATGCGCTTTTGAAAATCACGGTTCCGAACGAAGTCGGATACTTTAACAAAAAATAAGGATATTTAAAAGTAAAAGGTTGTAAAACGATAAGTGATGAATATGATAACTAACAAGTTAAAAACAGTACATACAATAATGCATAACTGTGTGCTGTAATTGCAAATGACTTCATTAATTTGGAAAAGGGTGGGTGGGCAGTACGTGATGCAGTAAGATAAGAAATGATCAAGAGTGTTCAAACCATGCCCCTATCCTAGCCTTACGACTGCTGCTTGCCAGTTCAGGGCATGGCTGGCCCCTAAGTCATGGAAAAAGACTCTCCAAAGAGCAAAAACAAAGAAGGAGAAAAGAGTAAGAGAGTTAAGGGAAAATCCTTTCCGAACCAAAATTGGCAAGATTAGATCTGATGGTGGAGGGAGGTGGTGTAATAGATTGAAGTGTCAAGGGAGCCGGGGAGGTTAAAAACGGCCCTAGATCTAATTTACTAAAATCTCTAGAAAATTATATCCAAAATTTCAGAAATTAATTTGAAAAAATGGAACAAGGCGCCACTGATTTATCAGGGCTGTCGTTTGAAGAAGAGGCTGGACAAGCTCGCACGCAACAAAAGAGGAAATTTATTTTTGGTGAAAGTAGAAATTCGGTTATATGAATTTTTCAAAGTAGGGAAAATTTCATAGTGAAGTCATTTTATGTCATATACGATAGATCAAGAGCAGAACTACCCCAAAGGGCTAAGATTTAGGAAACTTTTATAGAGCACTTTACTATATTTTTCGGCGTGAGATGATTACCTGAAATTAAGAAGAAAGCTACACACAAAAACTAAAGCAAATTTACAATGACGATATTGAATCTTTTAATTTTGAGGATATGAATTAGATAAGTTTTCACTATCTTTAAAATAAAACTTAGATATAATGGAGATTCCATTAGAAATTTATCGAGTTGTAAGCAAAATCCTAAAATAGAGCTACTTTCCCTAATGTAGAGGTACTTTAGAAAATATTCTTAAATACTAATATTGAATGTATCAGGTGAGTTCTTTTTCAATTTTCAAGCGTGTGAAAAATTATTTAAGAGGTACAACGGGTGAGAAGACAAATTGAAAAACGTGACCATATTATATATTGAACAAGATGTTTTGGATAAAACAGATACAGAAAAAAAAATTGATGAATTTTCCAAAGAGAAATCAAGAAGGAAAGTTGTATAGCAAAATTATAAGCTCTGTAGTACAGTTTTGAAATTTTTAAACAGAGTTAAAAGATTTTTTTTAGCCGATGAGTTTTATTATTAATAATACATTTTATTTTGAGGAATTAAGAGAGAGAGGTTTGCGAAATCTTTCCACTATTTTCATTTTTTAATTCTAGAGCCACGGGCTTCAAACCTTTTGCCGCTAGAGGCCTCCGCCTCTGGGTCAAGGTAATTTAGCAGAATGAAATCCCATTATTCAGATGTAAAACTTTTGCTGAGAATGTAAATTACTTATATAAATCCACCATAAAAAGTAGAAATGTCTGTATAGAAAATTTTAAAATTACGAAAAATACATATATCCTTACCTACAGAATTTTCTGACGCCATGTTTAGCAAGCTTTAACATAATACCTGCAGATGACAACACGTGTATGCAATCTACGTTCAAAAGCTATAAAACATTACTTTAGAAGAAAATTATGGCACACAAAAAATGCTTAAATAAATATTAATAATACTTTATTTTACGAAAAAGAATATTTTGTTACACGTTTGTTTGAAATCACTTTATAGATGAAAAAAGGGGGTAGCACAAATAAAAATAATTGAAATAACCCTGGATTACGTCAGACCACG
Source organism: Trichonephila clavipes (assembly GCA_019973935.1). Taxonomy (NCBI): domain Eukaryota; kingdom Metazoa; phylum Arthropoda; class Arachnida; order Araneae; family Nephilidae; genus Trichonephila; species Trichonephila clavipes. The sequence continues at coordinate 813,074 of BMAU01000701.1, read as the reverse complement.
TCCTGGTTCTTCAAAGAGCGCATGCGTTGGCATACCGACTACGTTTGTCAATCATTTCTAAACCACACCCCGTTGTTATAATAACGAAAGGTTACCAGAGATAATAAACTTTATCCCTATTGGCGTCATCCGAGTTGCAATCATCACCATCTGTAGGATAAAGGAGATTTATTAAAATTAGACAACGATCTTAAATAGAGGCCCAAGTGTATATTAATGTGGGCTCAAAAGTCACAAAAATTATTTTTCTTGATACCACACAATTATGTTTCGACGCCTAAGCAAGCACTAACGTTTCATGTGTGTTTAAGTCAAACTCCTCTTATATATTATTAGACATTCGATTGATAATAAATCTTCTTTTATATAGGAACGTTAGTCCATTCAAAACCTAGCTGTTTACAGAAATAAAAGGAAAATAAATCAAATACAGTGTTCAGTATTAAAAAGCAATTTTCTTTTGTTTCCCTTCTCATGCATTTTTTATCAGTGTAATGAACATATTTATCAAATATATACGATTCCAACTAAATATTTCGTTCAAAGTTCTTATAGTCCCTCAAAGGTAAAGTTCACATATTATAAATAGTTTTTTATCTACGAATGACGCTTTACTTTAATGCATATATCAGGGATGGCGAACCAATGGCACGCGACACAATATTTGGGCAAAAATATTGTGTCGCGTGCCATCAATGGCACGCGTGCCACTGGTTCGCCATCCCCGTTCGTGTTAACTATCTTGAACAATTATTTGTATCGTTCTATTTTGAGAATATTACTGAAGATTCTTAATTTAGCCACTCTATTAAGATTCTAAAAAAATTAAATTCATGAATTCGCAAAGCATTATGTTCAGAAAATGTATTAATGATTCAATTTTATCTAATTATTTATGCAAAAGTGAAAAAAATACTAAATTTTCTTCTACTATTTTTTTTAAAGATAAGATTCCGTGACACACAAATAATATTCCACTTTATAAAAATAATTTCTTTATACCATCCACAATTCAATATATATTAATCCTTCATATAAAAGTTAACGTTTTTTAAACAACACTTAACAGGAAATTTCCTTATTTTACAGTATCATATTCACTGAGTGGAAAATTATTTGTTAACTTATTATTATCGTTTTCAATCCTGTACATTTAATGTTACATAATTCCTTTTATTTTTACTCTTTATTCCCGAACACATTAAATTTCATCTCATTATAGTCTAACAAATAGAAATATAATATGATGTATTAGTAGCAAGATAAGAAAATATTGATTAACATAATGCTCATCAATGCCTTTTTATGGACTGAGTGTTTCATTATTAAGAGTGCCAGGACATGCTCGAAAGACTAAAATGCCAAAAATAAGGCTCTTTGTGTATGGGACATATATCTTTAAAAATTTCCTATAGAACTCAAATTCTTTTTGTGATCTTAATAAAGATAATAAGTTGAACATAATTTTTGAAATCTTTTAATACATGCTTATGTTTAGATACCATTATTTAAAGAAGTATCTCTTAAATATATAAGATATTTTTTGCACATATATAAAACAATACACAAAATATAGTGGACCTATTTTTTTAGTAAAATATTCAGACAGTTTCTTTGAAAAAATTATATGACTTTGCAATTTTGAAAATTTTTATTTTTTCCCTTTTTTACACTTAAAGCTATTTTTTTTAAAAAAAACTATTTACTATTTCGACAAAAAATAGGTTCACTATATGAAAAGGTATCCTGTTTAAAAGTATAAAAAATTTACAACTATATAGTGCACACACACACACAGTAGTTTTTTTTAAAGTGCGCTTAAAAGCAAAAAATTATGCTTTGGAGAACAAGTGAAAAAACTATATATTTGTAAACGTTTGTTTACATTTTTGTCAACTACTTTTTTCATATTTTAAGGTTATTTTATCAACGAACATATAAGTGTTATACATTTTTTAGATTTAGAATTTCTAATATTAAAATAGAAAAATTGATATTTTGAATTGTATGATGTCCTGGTTATCCTAAGGGGACACAGTACGATTCAATTAACCAAAATCGGTCAAAAAATCAAATTTCAATTTTTTAGCCTAAATTTTTCTTTATATACTTTTCTATATCCTCACAAAATTTGAATGCTCTAAAGTAAAAAAATGCAGAATTATGATAGCTTTTACGTTCGTTTTTATTCACATCCCTATGGCAAATCAAAACTTTAAACTGACGTATCTCAGACAGATAAAATAACTAGTTTGTCTTCATTTAAAATACTAAGGCTTTTTTACTATTGCGCCTAACGCTTTGAATTTTTTTTTACCTATTACCAATAGTACATGTAACAAAAGTTGGTATGCATTTTTGAATCAAAGCAATATTTATTTTTTTAAAAATAATTAAACTCAGAATTTATACATTTTTTAAGGAATTTTCAATAAACATTCATAAAAAGAAGTATTGTATGAATACCAATCACGTTAATGCAAAACCCATACCAACTTTTTTTATACATAGCTTGATGTACTTGTAAATCAAACTTCATGCATGTACGTCAATTTTTGTAGGGGAGGAGTAGCATTTTAAAATCACTTCAAAAATTTCAAGTTTTTCCTTAAAAAATTACATGGCTAGCTTTTTATGAAATTTTGAGCGCAAAATCTGTTTAACATAGTATGCATACATAAGAGGCAACCAAAAAAATTTTAAAGATCCTTAAATTAAAATTTTTTGCGTAAATCGTACCATATCCCCTTAATTTGATGAAGAATTCAATATTTTCAAGAATATAAATTATACTGAATGTCAGAATTTTTATTTGAATGCAAGTTAATTAGTTCTATAAACAAAAGAATAGCGTGTTTATTTAAATGAACTTTATAATTTCATTTATTTTTAAAGAATAATTGGATATTTTCAATCAAATTCTTTTCTCTCTGAATTTTGCCTACAAGTATAGTTTTCAAAACGACAAAATGAGTAGAGTTGTAAAACCTTAGAAAGGATGTATTATTTTCATAATTAGCAATCATTTATTTATAAAAAATAACTTTAAATAAATTAATTCTAATTGTATTTGGTAAAAATCAAGAGTATAAACCTCTAAATTCTATATGTCTGCCTTAAAACATCTGCTAATGTCAAACGACTTTTTATAAGCCTTCTCTTTTGTGTTTGGACTCCCTCACTCCAGCTGCCCATTCTATTGAACTTCAGTGACAAAAGCACTTCCGCTTTTAACGTAACGTTCCTGTCTGCCAGCATTTTGAATTTGGGATTCGTGTTAATCTTATGTGGAGCTTCTACTTTCATATTCAAATTTAGAGTACTTTTTTTTTACTGGAATGGGATATAAAGATTTCCGGAAACAGGAAAAAATATAATGAATTTCTCTACCAAAATTTATTTTCCCCAGAATTTTGAATAATTAAATTTTTTAGTGGGTTTTCAGATTTAAAAATATTTAATGTATTTATTTCGTAATATCGAACGTAAAAGTATGTTCCAACAGAAACCATTCTTGTTTTTTACTCATGTGAAGTTATTTGATTATTTTTTAAGTACAGTGCGTTGTGTAAATTTCGTTAGATATGTACACATTCCCAAATCAAAATGTTTCCAAATTCAAAATGACTGGGATTGATAAGAGTCTTAATTCTTTCCTTCATATTAAAGCAAAAACTGTGTTAGAATAGCATATATTTCTGACATAAACCACATTTAGTGTTTATGTTATCGTTTAAGTGGGAAATCCTTTATTTTATAGAATAACTAGATATTTCATGAAATAACTAGACAAATTAGTTAAAGTATATGAAATTATTGAGTTCTACGTTTTAACTAGGTATTCTATGGAATAAAGATTACTTGATCGTTAAAGTATGAAATACTGCACTCCAAAATTCTTTGAACCGATTCTAGCTGCTTTTAGTCAGTTTTAAACCACTTATATAGCTTCTTTGCAATGATGTGTATGTCCATTCCGTTGCTTTTAAACTTAGAATTTAGACAATGTATTTATTTTAGCGTTTTACATTTTAACGTTACACATCATTAGAATAATTGTTTTAACTTTTCGAAATACTGCAAGAAATTTGTAACGATTATATTTTATTGAAAACGAGATTTAACCAACTTGTTTTTCTATATATTATATTGATTTTTTTACAGTATTTTAATCTTAAAAAAATTGCGATAGCTTTTTTTTTTTATAATTTGAAGTACAATTTTAATGTTCTTAAAGTTGGAAATGATTAAGCTGAATAAAAATGCATTATTATGATTTCTATATACATGTTTTTCATGTTATTTAATGTTTTTTTATTTTTTTAAAAATGAAATGATGTTATATTGTAATAGAAAATATCAGGCACTTGAAAAATTTATACTTATAGTAGTATTTTTAAACAAGAGAGATACTTGATAAAACATAAGATTTTTATATCAGATGATATTATCTAGAGATAAAAATAACAAGTGTTGGAAAAGTTATATAATATAAATTGTTGAATTTATTGGGTTTTTTCCATAAATTAGACGGTACACAAAATTTAAAACATTAAAAAATTTTCAAAATTGTCGAATGAATATAAAATTTTAATTTTTTTGACATCTTAATTATAATACTTGAGAGTTATGCTGATTTATTATGCAGACAGTATCTCCTTTTTTAAAAAACAAACCCTTAAAAAAGAAAATAATGTGTTTTAATTTTATCCGGTTTTCAGAACAGGACAAATTAATAATTTAAAAAATAATTTAAGTATTTAAATGATTTCGACAGAATAAATCATTTTGTTTTTATCTGCATGAATAATCTCTAACTCAATTTTAAGTAAGATCACACAAGAAAGAAAAGGCTCTTTTTAAAATATCGGATGATGTAGCGGCTAAGTTGTCATTTTTATTTATAACATAATGAAAATAATTTTTTAGTTTATAAGCAACATACTTCATTTTTTTATTCGGTTCAAAACTCTAATAACGTGTTTTAATGAAATTTGATGGCATTATTTAAAAAATTATATATTCTGCTTAATAAATGATGTTGTGATGAACCAAGATTTTGATTTTTGTGCAAAAAATAACATTTCGCAATCGATTATGTTTAAAAAGTTGAAGAGATGTCATTTAAGTTTTTTAATTTTTCTTTACGGATCAAAGAATCGGGATTTTGATAAATTCTAGCGACAAGATTTTTAATTTCTGTACAAAAAAAGAACGTTTTCTAATTGATTATGCAAAAAGCTTTATTATGCGTTTCTAATTTTTCTTTGTGAATTAACAGAGGAATTTTTATAAATGATAGCTTTTTATTTGGAGCTAAGTTTTTCATTTATGAATAAAAATATTTTTTTTAGTATGCCTCAAAAATTGAAAAATATTAGCTTACATTTTGAATTTTCCTTCAGGGACCAGAAAAGAGATTTTCATAAATTTCCTCTTTAGTTTTCATTTCTAAGATTTTTATCGTCCATTGGTTTAATGGGTAGTGCATCGCGCTTCCGCACCACAGGTGCGAGGTTCAAATCCCGGGTTGGGCACGGTAGACTCAACCTTTCATCCCTTAAGTGCATCGATAAATGAGTACCAAGCTTGCTTGGAAACTTAACACTGCAGGTTTTGCGTCAGACTACCTGAACGGAACATCTGCTCATGCACCTCAGGCCACCAGGTCGCGTATACTGAGTTGGGCACAGTAGGCCTTGGACCTCATAGGATGTTACGCCACTGAGTTAAGTTAAGATTTTTATCTCGATGCAAAAATAAATAAATAAATAAATAATAATTTTGATTATTTCTAACAAGTTTAAAAGTAATAATTTTCATGCTTCATTCTCTTCAAGAAAATTTCATAAATTCCACTTTTTACAGAATGTCATGTTGATACTTATGGCTTCTTGAATTTATTTTATTCACAAGAAATTATCTAGAAAGGCATGTATCTGGTGCTTTTCAAAAACAGAAAGTCCGAGGTCATGACACTACCAGGAAACACATTTTACAGGGTCTTTTACATGTACAACTGAGTTTCCTTTCAACAAATGCATGTGGCCACTGTAGCCTAGTGGTCAAGGTATCGGATCGTGGCTGGCATGTCACAGTTCGAGCCCAGTACCACTAAAGACCCACCGTGTAGGGATGCCATGCACGTTAAATCTATCCAGAGCTCAAATGTCTTCCCGTTGGTGTGGTGTGGTAGTTATGAGAGGGGATGACAGCTCAGGTGTCGTCCTCGTCACGTGACCATGGTACAAAATTACGAGGTCTAGTTGCCAAAAGCCCTAGTGTAGCTGAACAGTGCGACGTTAATATTAGCTCATTCACTCATTCAACAAATGCATTTCAAATCGAACTCTCTGATCTAAGTTAGATTAATATATTTCAACATTGTTTCCTATCAAAATGTTGCCTACATACACATAAAAAAATCCGAAAAGTATGTAATTATTGTACATAATGCGAGAAAAACATGAAGTATATCATGTGTTTTCTATTGCACGAATTGCATCAATCGGGGAACTTTTTGACTTTGCCAAACTAATTATCTACCTTTATAATTAATGCTTACTTTTGTGATAGTAAGTCAAAGAAGTACTTATATAGCAGATTGGTTAACTACTTTTGAAGCACAACAAGAGGGTTAATGGCGGAGGGTCACTATCAAGTGACATGGTTGATGCATTAATTAGCACACCCCACTTTTCAAATTTCTATACCACCTTTAGCTGTGGTCACGAATTGGTTGCTGGTGTTCTTTCTGTAGATTAGTGAGTTTAAGTTCTGGAGCTACTGAAGAAGCTAACGCGCGCTAAATCATGGATTTGTAATTCAGTGTTATATTTTCATTCCCGGGACTTCAAGATTACATTATCCAAATCCCGGGAGTAGGATTGGACTGATTATAAAAAATACTTACACGTTAGCTTAATTAAAATTCCATAATAATACTGAAAGCATAGTTAAAAAAGTGTTTTAATATTATTATTCATGGAAACAAATCAAAACAAAACTTATTTCATCGCAAAAAAAACAAATAAAAAATAGTACATAATGAAATTTTTTTAAAAAAACCATTTCTTGGGCTTCTGTAAATAAAATTTTAAAAAACACAGCTCATCCAGCGTTTCATTGTTCAAACGGCTTCTTATTTTTGTTGCAAATTGTCCTGCCGAAGAAAATGCTCGTTCAGACTCTACACTAGTATATATATATACATACATACATATATATATATATATATGTATATATATATGTATATGATGACCCCCTTGGGTCACACCTTGAACACCAAGAATTTGAGGCAAAGAACCACCAAAAGCCATTTTGAATAATAATATTATTTATTTGTGTTATAATTTCCTCAAAAATCTCTGATAACAAATAATATAATTATGTTACATCATTTAAAGGGATTTGCCTTTATATTAAATTAAATTACTAAGAATACGATTGATTACTAATCTAGCTCAACTCAAGTAAGGTTTACCGAAACTAGGAGATCCGAGAAACACACGTATTCGAATTCTTAATTGTCATTAACTTTAACTAAGTATCTCAACCTGACGCTTACTTTAAGCGTACGTGAATTATATTTACCGCTGGCTTATATCAGCTTTCTGGTACGTCTAGCAGCACGACGTCTTCACGAATCTAATCTCTTTGGATTTTCTAGTTTTACTTTTAACGTTGTTGGCTTAATAGCCTACCATCATCTCTCTTGCTATCTCGCAACTCTCGACTTAAATACCTTATCTAATTTGAATATCCCAAACTTCTTTTTGGAGTTGATTGGAAATAAACGCGAATTTATATTCCCCAGAAAGACGCCTAAGAAGATTAGTGGAAAGGTTCCGTACAGATTCGTCATATATATATATATATATATATATATATATATATATATATATATATATATATATGTATATATATGTGTGTGCATATATATATATATGTATGTATATATATATATATATTTCATATGTTATATATATCATATGTAATTTAGTTTAATGATTTTTTAATATTTAAATTCTACATATATAATTCTTTCCTTTCCTCTTGGTACATAGTATGACAAATTACAGGTGAAGGTTGGCTGGCCGCAAAACATGTTTAAACCTGCAATCCTGGTTCCTAGGGCCAGGAGTTTATCATTATACTACTGTGCCTTCTTCCTAATTTTAGTTATCTTAGGTATATAACTATATGTTTATTTTTATATTTTCGTTTATATATTTGTGTATATGTATATATATGTATAAATTTATATATATGTGTATGTATATGTATGTATTTATATATTGGATTATATATATATATATACATGTATATATATATATATATATATATATATATATATATATATATATATATATATATATATATATATATCGTCCTTAAATAGGAGTATGTTCTTTCCAGATAGTATGTTCTTTCCTCCATTTACGAAAAGAGAGATTTCTTTTTGAATTTTTGATATCAATGTCTCAAATCTAATAGGCTGCATTGTTGCATACCCCTCTTTAATAACTTTAACTAAATTAGTTCTTCTGCTACACTTAAGGTATCCGACTACGTTCGGAACCGTGATTTTGCAAAAGCTTATAAAAGGATAATATTTATGATATTTAGTGATACTTAGATTAGAAAACGTATATAAAATTGTCTTAAGAGTATTATTACAATAAAAAATTATTTAAGTACAATATTTTGACAAAAAATGTACATGGAATGACCCATTTTCGAAACATTCTCCTTTTATGGAAAATGCTTCTATTATAATAATATTTTGCCTGTCTATAGCTCAGACTTCTGTACAGAGGCTCAACTAGAATTTTTGAAATATATAACTTAGAAGTGGATTTATCCACATTTAATTACAACAGAGGAGAGAAATGTCAAGAAAAAAACGCCGATAGTTATTTTAATTGGTGGTAACTCTGAAAATAATGTGAATTTTTCTAAAATCCTAGTTCAAATTCTCTGGAGAGAGAGAAGTCTTTACTTTATATAAGCAAAATATTATTATTATAGAAGTATTTTTTAAAATAAGGGAAACGTTTTGGGAAAAAAAGGTTATTTTAAATTAATTTTTTGCCAAAATATTGTATTTAAATAATTTTTTGTGGTAATGTCCTTAAAACAATTTTATACATGTATTCTAATCTAAGTGACACTAAATATCATGAAAATTATCTATTTATGCGCTTGTTTAAAATCACGCTTCCGAACGTATTCGGATACCTTAATGGTTTTTATATACAGATTGATACTGTACATTTCATAAAAAATATAAAATTTCTAAGAATTAAACTCTTAGAAAATGTTGAAGAGAAAATTTTTTAAAAAATATAAATCAAACAAAAATGAAATCCCTGGATTAAAATAAGTAATCTTGGGATTTCTGGATTGAAAAAACACCGGGATTTCGGGACCCCGTGGTACTGGGTCTGTAAACCCTAGCTAAATCTGTTGAGGTTCAAGTCCTCATATTGGTGTGATGTGGTGTTTGGAAACTGGTGTGTCATCTCAGGAGTCGCCTCATCTCTTGGCCATCTTACAAAACTGTCTCGTCCGTCTCTAACAGTCCTGCGGTGCTTCAAAGTGTGTATTATAGCTATTCATAAAGAAGCAGTTAACATCAAGCCATTACGAGGGTTTTGACATTTGACAGATGTAACAACCTAAGCCCCCCTCCTACACAAAGGTAACGAGAAACCAATCATATTCTTAAGCCTGGTTGTATTTGTTGTGGTCATGAAAGCCGAGTAATAGGTACAGATTTGTGGTAGACTTTGTATTTGTCGGTTTGAATTCTGGTGCTATCAAAGACCATTGTATAGACTAGCGAGGGTGAACCGATGGCACGGGTGCCACTGATGGCGTGCGACACATTATTTTCGGCACTCCATCGTTCAAAATAACAAATTAACTATAAGTATTCGAACAAACACGAAGGATAGGTCACGGGTGGCGGGGATTTGATTCCAGACACATTATAGGTATTTGAAGAAGCTGGCTTATGCCATTTTAACCATATTTTTATCTACCTATGCTTCTGAGTCACTATTTTCAGAGATGAATAACATTAAAAACTTCATTATAAACCGTTTGTCTGATGACTCCAATTCAGCATGCATTCTGCTAAAAGTAACATCTTACAATCTTAAGAGTACTCAGTACCCTAAAAATTTCATTTTTACCGAAATTTTTTTTTTTTTTTTTTTGCATGTTTTGGTGGCCCATATCATTGAGATGCTTGCCACGAAATTTCAGATCTGTTAGCAAATTATTTTTTAAAATATTTGAAGTTTTATGAGCTATGGTTTTGGTTTCGGTTTCCTTTTAAAGAATTTTTTCACTCTTAAGTTGAATTAATTAAAAATATTTTTGAGACTTTAGTTTGAAATGTTTATTAATTCCAATTTTCATTACTAAAATCATTTCTGCTTGTTTATGTTTTGAGTTTTTTGAGTTCTTATCATTAATTAATAAAGATTAATTTCATGGCCAATTTTTGCTTTAAAAATAGTTTATATAACTTGAAAACTTTATCATTAATTTTTCCTGTAGAGAAAATGCCATGGCAAATGCGTTCTGGGTTTCTGTGACAAACAATATTTCTCACAGAAGAGCTAGAATATTACTGAAAATGATGCATCTAAAAATCAGTCCTCAGCTGATTCTGCAATTAGACTTCCGAATACAAGTATTCTTAATTCAAATGCTGCAGATATAACTGAATTTTTCTTTTATGTACCAAACTACATTATACTAAACACATTGTAGTACTATATTTTAGTATTTTAAAGTCGTACCACAAGAGCTAAAACTTCCTAAACTGCCCCAATTTAAAAATGAAAAAAAATTAAATTTTATGAGCAAACCTGAATATTTTTAGCTTAAGTTAGTATCATTATTATTTTGTACATAAATGCTTCGTGTTTCAAAAATTTTGTGAAATATTAGGTTAAGATAAAGCTGAATAAACTGACGTCTTAACAAATGCTATCAATATTATGCAAAAATATATTTTGAATTAAAAATATAATTTTCAGTCATGTTTAATAAAAATAGTGTTTTAATGTAGAACATACATTGGAAAATAACATATTAAAAAATTAGAGTTTTACGGGCATTATAAGTTTTTGTTTTATGACTTTAAAAACTTTAAATGCGTTTTTCTCAGACTTTTAATTTTGAAGGTGTAAGTGTTTTCTAATCTCTAAGGCTTTTTTCCAGTTCAAGATAAAGCCTTGAATTTTTTTGTATACACTCCCAAATGTGTGTTCTATAAAAGTTAGTATGGATTTAGGGCTGAGAACTCTAGTTATTTTTCTAAAAGAATGCTAAAGTTGATATTTTAAAACTTTTCGTGTTTTTTCCAGGTTTTTCTAGAAAAATAATTATTAAAATCAACATGGGAATAGATCTTCAAATCCATACTAAATATTGTTTGTAATAATCTAAGAATCATAAATAATTTAAAATTACTAAAAAAATTTAAAAATTGAGTATTTTATAAGAGTTTGAAAAAAACTTCAAAAATTCTTCATTTTTTAAAACTATAAAATAATGGCTAGTCAAATTGACTTTTTTGCTTACAGAATCAGCTTAATAATATAATCTTAATATAAACCATCAATTATTTTTACTGTAACTGTCCCCATAAAAAGTTTTTGAAAAAGGGTACCGTGTAGTCTTAATATACGTTATTTGTCATCTAATCTGCAACAATAGAAGTCACACCAACGTTACTTTAATTTGAATTATACACGTTTTACTAAAACATTTACTACAGTACAGTGCAAAATATATTTTTCGTAAGAAATAAATTTTGAGTTAGTATTTAGTTTTATTATTTCCCCAATAATCAGAAGTCAAAATTATTTGAAGGCACGTCTATACCTCATTAAACATTTCTTTAGGAAAAAATGGCACGTTGATCCATAAAGATTCACCCCCTGGTATAGACCCTTATTAGATCTGTCGAGGTCAGCTCTAGTTTATGGGCGCCCCGGGGTCCGGAAGGGCCCAGATAAGCTGGACTTAAACGGATACAAGAACCTCTTCTTGGACCCCACAGTGCCAAGAGGGCCCATATACACAGGGCCCCGAGAACCGGCTTAAACCGGTACTGGTCGCGGCTGAGGCGGTGTAGAAATTTTAAGCGTGAGTTTCCAATTTAGGTATTATATTAGTCAACGTGGTATAAAATTGTAAAATTTAGCTCCATTAAGCTTCTGAGTGCGAGGTTAATGAAAAATTATCCATTGTGTTTTTAAAAAAGATTTATATGAATAATTTAATTAAATTTTTGACAAACGATGAGGGTAATCATTGTTATTGGCATTTTGAAATTATGTTACTCTTAACAGAGAGAGAAACTAATTTCTCAGTAACATTCATTCGCACTGTTTCTGATACTTAAAGAGAGAACACCCATTTCCATTACTCGGCAGATATTTGGACTAAAATAGAATTCTTTGCAAGAATTTATCATATCGATTAGTTATTAGATAAAAGAAAGAGTTCTCTCTCTCTCTCTGTCTCATACCCCTAGAAAAGGAATGGTGAATCAATGGCACGCGGCACAATATTTTGGGCACGCCACCACTCAAAAACGGTTTGCATTTTAGTTCGAAATAACAAAGTTCACGATGAAGTATTACGTTTAAACGTGAGTGATTGGTTTTCGGTGTGGCGGGGAACTCACTCGTTTGTTATTATCTTGACTTAGTTACGTCCTATACTGCAAATGCTAACCATACGAAATTTGTCTCCACATAGCGTAGTAAATTTCGTTGACACTGCTGTATTTTAAAGTTTATTTGTGTTATATTTACGATTTCTAACCGTTATTTAACATGGTTAGTTAAAAAAAACAATAAGTGCAAGATATTCAATGTAACAGAGAATTTCAATCTTGGCGGACCGAGAAATATGGCATGACAAAGGTGACAAAGCGCTGTGTGTTTTATGCTCTGGATCAGTTGCTTGTAGAACATTGTCTGTAAAACGGATTCCAGACTCATTTAATAGTTCGAAGAAGTTGGCTCATGTTATTTTAACCATACTTTTCATTTACCTATGTTTGAGGGTCATTATTTTCAGAGATGAATATATATATAACGTTAAAGAGACTCACTTAGAAACCGTTTGGCAGATGATTCTAATTCAGCATGCATGCTGCTAACAGTGCTTCTCAAACTTTCATTATGTGCGACCCAATATTGAATCATAATTTTCATCGCCCCCCTTCCATACAATAACAATGTACTGAATTCAATAATAACACACTTTGACGCTAAACCTATATAACGACTTTAACCTCATAAGTGCCGCAGGCGTATATAAACTCTTCCTCAACCAGTGCGTTAATGGCCCCGGACGTATATATACGTCTTTCCAAAGTACGATCTTTTCTGAGAACTGCTATCCACATAAAATTATTCCGAAGGCCTTGGAATGCAGTAAAGTGAACTTGATAGTGTTTGCGAAAGATTTACTTATTTCATAGGATTAGCTTATTTAAAAATTGCTTACCTCCCCTAATACACCACATAGGCTCGCCTACGTGTTAAACGGGGGCCATTGGGGAATGAATCGCCGAATTTTGAATCCGCATTTCAAGGATTAAGATAAGTGTTAATTTTTGCATATAATTTTATATATGACAAACCCATGGGGTCACTGGTAATTAATATAAACTTGTTCTTAACTTAATATTGTTAAATTAATTATAAAATGCATTGCGCAGTACTTATACATTTATAAGTGTATTATATAAGTGTAAATATGTATTTTACTTTTTTTATTATGTCAGAATGTAGTTTGCTTAACTTTCAGTATATTTATAATTTTTTTTTAAATAATCCTTGTTTTCGATTTTTCAACATGTTCGCGCCCCCCTTGTAGGGTAATCACACCCCTCTAGGGGGCGCGCCCCACAGTTTGAGAAACACTGTGCTAAAAGTAACATCTTACAATCCTAATATATGTTATTTATCATCTAATCTGCAACAACAGAAGTCACCCTAATGTTACTTTAATTCGAATTACACGTATTACTGTTGTTGTGGCTAATGCCACCTGTCTGACGTAGTCAGAACGAGGCCCACGAAATTCATCGTGGCAAGGGCAAGAGGTACGCCTGTCGTTGGCCTTGAGCACCATACAGGTGACAGTGCGATTTAAGCTCAGTGAAACTTCCCCGAAGGGACGATAGATGGCGACACGACCTCTATCTCCACCTCCACAATTTCTGCAAGTGAACTGAAGGGGAGGGAAATATTCTCCAGTTCCTGCGCTAGTGAATAAGCCCACAAGACTACGAACCCACTGATTTAACGAGCACGTACTCCGTGTGCACTCGGAGGGTATTTGGTGACATCGAGCATCGAACCCAGGCCTTCCGGTCTGGAGTCCGATGCTCTAACCACTAGGCTACCCACGGCCCACACGTATTACTAAAACATTTAATACTATACAGTGCAAAATGTATTGTTTAGTAGTTTTGAGTTGTTATTATTTAGTGTTATTATTTCCCCCATAATCCCAGGTCAAAACTATTTGACGGCACCGTCTATACCTCATGAAACATTTCTTTAGAAAAAATGGCACGTTCATCTATAAAGGTTCACCACTCCTGCCCTAGGACAATTAAAATTACATTTAACGAAAGAATAAGTCGAAAGAATATATATAAGTTTATTGCGGTACCGTATACATACTTTTCAAACTCAGAGTAAAGATATCCTTTGAATTTCGCGCGGAAAGATGTCTACGAGTACAATGTATGTTTAAGAAATTTTTGCAGCCTAAAATAGGCTTAAGTTTGATTTTTTTGTTACAATCAAGGATGACTGCGTATATTCAAGACATATATACATATGTCACAATGAAAATACTTATAAGAAATTAATTGTTTTCATAAATATATACTCTTCCACAGAGGTTGATACCTTTTCAAGCATACGTATTTATTGCCTTTAATAATTTAATAATTTAATTCTAGGTTTACATCGAGAATACAAAATAATATAATCTAACATAGATCGAGTTTGTTATTAGAACATTATAAAAAATTTAACTTTGATAGAAATCTAGCTTTGAGAGTTAATAAAATACAGTAATATTGTAGTAGACTTTTAGGAAAAATATAATTTTTTAGTAAAAAAATAGTATTTTTCTTTTTCAAGATTTTGTTTGCACAGTTTCATGTATTATGTATCAAAAATGAGACGAGATGATACAAAGTCCATGGAGAGAACTATTCATACTCAGTTGATCCATGTATTGATATTTAAATTGATATAATACTCTTAAATACACTTTTTATAAAAAATCAAGTCAATTCGGTTTTTGTTTCGATTTCGAAAGTGCTTTGTTTCAAATAATGACACTTTAATTTTCATTTATATGTACACAGTCTACAAATCTTTGAAGTAAAGAAAATATATTTTGCAAGATTTATTGAATATTTAATTCCGTTTAATTTAAGTACACATTCTCGATACTCGAATTTTTCAACCACAAGTTTTTTCTTTTTTTTTTTCATGATATTTATGTTTTTAAAACATAGTTCTATAAAAAATAATTTTTATTTATTGTTTAAAGTTAGACTTTAATTTATTTTAATTTATTACACAACAGGTTTTCTGTGTTTGGCACGATATGTTGTACAAAGATATAGTGCCAAAAATTCAAACAACCGTAACAGATCCATTGAAGAACCTAATAGTTATATCCTATGTCAGGCGTGGCGAACCTTATGGACCAAAGTGCCATTTTTTCAAAAGAAATGTTTGATGAAGTATAGGCGTTCCGTCAAATAATTTTGGCATGCGATTATTGAGAAAATAATAAAACTAAATGGTAACAACTCAAAACTCTTTGTTTTATTGCAAAAAAATACATGTTGCGCTATATAATAGTAAATGTTTTAGTTATACGTGTAATTCAAATTAAAGTAACATTAGTGTGACTCTTGTTGTTGCATATTAGATGACAAATAATTTATATTAGGATTGTAAGAATGGTACTTTTAGCATAATGCATGTTGAATTGGAGTCATCTTCCAAATGATTCTAAGCCATTAATTCTTTTTGCTTTGATTCCCTTTTTTAACAAAAGGATTTGCGATTTGTTACAAAATACCGATTTGCAGACGATATTCTACAGACCATTGTTCCTGAATTAAAACGCACATCGATATGTCATCTTTACTAATCATGCCATGTTTTTCCGTCCACCAAGTTTGATATTTTCTGTTACATTTACTGTCTTACCCTTTATGTCTTTTTGCTGAACTAGCCATGTTAAATAACAGTTAAAAATCGTAAATACAACTCAAATAAACTTTAAAATACTGTTGTAACAATGAAATTGACTATGTAATGCGTAGACAAACTTTGCATCATTAGCAATTGTAGACCACGATGTAACTAAGGCAAGACAGTAACAAACGAACGTGGTCCAGGCGAACCGCGGCCGATCACTCACGTTTGTTCGTAATATTTCACCGTTAACTTAGTTACTTTGAACTAAAATGCAAACCATTTGAATCGATGGCTTGCCCAAGATATTTTGCTGTGTGCCATTAATGGCGCGCGTGCAACTGGTTTGCCATCCCTGTCCTGTGTAAATGGCTTACTTTATGTAATTTGAAGTCAGAGGAAAATTTCTCTTTCTCTCTCTCTCTAGATATATATTATAAATGCGAAAGTTTGTGAGGATGTTTGGGAGTCTTTCACGCAAAAACAACTGAATGGATTTTAATGAAACTTTACAGTAATATAGCTTATACATCTGAATAACACATATGCTATAATTTATAGCATAGACTATAATTTATAAAGATTTGTAAAAAGTGTCCAAAATATAACGATATTTGTCAAGTAAGTAGGAAAAAATTCTGCCATCTGCAAGCAATTCTGGCTTGCGCTGCAAAAAAGCCCACGTCAGCATATATCTATCTTTTGTTTGTGAAAGAACTCTTTTTGTTTTGTCTACGCGAGGCGCTCGCTTCTAATTAATTCCTGTAAACAACATAATCCCTAATTTATTTTATTTCAAAATAAAACTAAGTTTTGAAGGGAGAGGTTGTTATAAATTTCTCTTTATTTGAATGTTTTTTAATGATTTTATTATGCACATTTGGTAGTAAGAAAAAGATCTTTTTTCAAAATAAATACTTTTATTGCTTCTGGTACTTACAGTAGATAAACTTTGTCTTTCACACTACATCATTTGGACATATTTCCATAGTTTGCTTGTGGTTAGTAGTTAATTATAACGCTATAATTTTAATTGAATAGGCGAATATTGCATTTTTAAGTATAAAAATAATGATAACTGCTGTGCTTTTTTTTAGAGTGAGTGAATATTAACGTCGCACTGTTCAGCTACACGAGGGCTTTTGACAACGGACCACGTAATTTTGAACCATGGTTAAGTGACGTGGATGACACCTGAGCTGGAACACCTTTCTCCTAACTACCACACCACGGCAACTTAGAAGGAATATTCTACCAATACTTAGCAGGAATATTCCTTGAAATCCACTTTTCCAAGATATATGGCAGCATGGGTCTTATGATGAGTATTTTAGCGGGGAAGGCGAACAGTTTTGTAGTAGATATGCGTTTTCAGCTGACGGCGTTTTCAACGGATTGCAAAGATTATTATTTTTGTCCCGAAAAAATAGTTTATGTCAAAATTTAAGTGTCTTATGTTTTTGTATGTTAATGAAGACTTTAGAAAACGATTTGACTATTTATTTTAAGTGAACGGTGTATGTAATTTTACAGTGGAATATCTTTAATTAATTTATTATCTCTAAAGGATTAAATTTCCCAAAGTGGAGTATTTTGTTTATGTATATTATAAAAACTGCAGTAAATCATAATGCGGTAGTTAAAGCATTAATGTGCATCACGCCCCTACACGGCGGGTCTTACAAAGCTCTAATAAAGCTCGAGCTATGAAAGTAGCTAGACATTTTTCAATTTGACTATCGTTATCATTTCGCTGTGTTTTTCATTGAATCTCCATTATAGCCATTATAATTTAAGAAACGGCTTTGCTTGCGAATATTACAATTTTAACATAAAATAAATACAACAGAAAGTAATATTAATGTATTGCACTTTCAGATATAAATTATTTACTCTATTTTAAGCGTTCATTACACAAAACTTTTAACAATGTGTTACTTTTGCTGAGCAGAGATCATCTTATGGAGTTATTTTCAAAATTCGACCCTCAAGAGTGTTACGGGGAATTATAAACAAAAAAAAACCCTTTTTATCAGCTATTAGATCTACATATTTAAAATTTAACAAAGGTGTTTTTCTTTTCTTTTTGTTTAGCTGAGATATGAAAAAAGGCCTTTTTTGTTTAATTTGCAATTCACGTAAAATTAACTCATTAAAAACTTCTTTATCCTTCAATCTGTGTTGTTTAATTTTTCAGTTCACCCGTGCGAGGAACGAGTATACCAGCTAGTATATATATATATATATATATATATATATATATATATATATATATATCAAATTTCTATTAAATATTTCTATTTAATCTTCCATGTAACATATTACAGGTTGAAATTGTGCAAAAGTTTTGATTTCACCATTAAAAGTTTTATTTAAAAATCTTTCATTTTAATTATCGTTTTTAAAGCCTTCCAAGTAATAATAACTATAATATAAAGTAATATATAATGTTTTATCTTAGATAAATCGCATTTAGTTTGATTATTTAAATTTTTGTTGACGAAAAACTTCTTTTCCAAGCGATATTTGCATCCAAATTTGCAGAGCTTTATTAAAATATTTCTTAATTCATAAACTATAACTGCAATTTATTTTATAATTGATTATCTTTAAAGTTATTACTGATTGTAAGCACGATGATAAATTACATTCATTATGTAATCGTCACTTTTTTTTCTCATTTAAATGATCACACATTTTTTATTACATTTTTGATTTATCATGACAGATATAAATTAACACTTTTAGTTACGGAAGACAATCAGGAAGGATTCAGCAATTTATGTCTTTTTGTTCTCAGTTTTGATGAAGCTTATTGAAAAACAATGGTGAACATAAATTAATGTACAAAGTCTAGTTTTAACGCTCTGGTAAAGGTATCTGACTACTTGCGGCAACTTTTATAATAAAAAGGAAATATGGAATTTTTTTTGTGGTTTAGATGTTGTGTGTGGTTGTTAGATTTATTTAATACATTTTAAGAAAAATATGCTAGAGAATTAAAAAGAGAAAAATAAATTATTATTACTAAAATGGGAAACCATTTGCAAAAATTTACAAAAAACTACGTAAACAGAGCCCACTCTGTACTAAAAGTTTGTGAATGAATTCTCAGTTTCGATTTTGATGTATTACTTTGGTATTCCTTTTTGAAATGACCTTCAGGATAAGAGATATTTCATTTTTTACAAAAACTAGAGCACTTTATCTTAGTTATTATATAAAATTGCTTAAGAAAACAGTGATTATATTCACATAAGGGGCTCTAAAAACAGTTAATGAAACACTGAATGATAAATCTGAAGGTTAAAATACTTATACTATTACACAGAACATGTACAAAAAATTTCAGTTAATTATTCTTAAAACTTTTTGAGCCAATCGCTGCCCCTGTTTGAGTTTTTCGAAAAAAAAAATCACATTACTCGAGTAAAACACATTTTAAAGATTGACATCTTGAATAAAGTTGTCATCTGCTTTTATTAAAACAGTTGTAGTTTTGTTTTAGTGAATGGAAAATAAAAAAAAAAACTTAATATTTTTTACAAAGCTAATAAAACGGTCTATAAAATAAAATCATAAAAAAAATCAAAATTTTAGGGTATTTAGATACCTTCAACTTTCTTGTGTGAAGCATTTAGAATATTTAGTTACTATAAAACATAATATAAGTAGAATATTCCAGATAGTAGCTTTACAATAAAAATAATAAAAGAAAACATGATAAAAAACTTGTATTCAAGAAATAATTTAACAATGAATCAATGCAATCAAACTGAAAGTTATTTTTTTTAGGAGTAAAAGATTTTTTTTTCTCTTTATTATGAATTAAAAAATTATATATATAAATTCTTTTCTTAATAAATCTTTTTAAAAATCTTAACTAGGAATATTTTATGTTTAAGAACAATTTTTATCCAGTTGATATTCTGAAATTTTCCTTCTTTCCTCAATTTTGATACAAATAAAGTATCTGAATTAAAAAAAGGAAATTCCTATGTATTTAACAAGAATTTAATTAGTATTAAAAGGATTTTTTAATAAAATGAACTTCTTCTTAAATCATAGTTAAGTTAAAAAATTATATATTCGAAACTTTTCCAAAACAAAAAATTCCGAATAGTTTTGTATTTGAAAAAAATTTATAGGTTAGTTCTCTTTTTTTTAAAATTGCTGTAAAATGTCTTGAATTCATTTCTTGTTTTTTGATAATTTACATATTTTTAGGGTTCTTTCATACGTTGAATTTCTTGATTAATAACGATAATTAAATTTTACATAATTTATAAGTGTGTAAATCAGTGCTTCTCAAAGTTGCAATACTCGCGAACCAATATTCAATCATTATTTCCATTGCGCCTCCCCCCCATACAATAACAATGTACTGAATTCAATAATACTATACTTTGACGCTAAAACTACAATACGAATTTAACCACTTAATATAAACGTCTCTCTAAGCCAAAGCCTTTATTTCTCCAGACGTATATATACGTCTTTCTGAAGTACGATTTTTTCTGTGCACTGCTATCCATAAAATTATTCCAAGACTTTGGAATGCAATAAAAGGATCTTGACAATGCTTGCGAAGGATTTAATTAATCCAGATTTTTTTGCTTCTTTATTCCTCCCCCTCCCCCAGTATATCACATATGTGTGCCTACGTGGAAAAAGGTTGGCATTGGGATGCAAATCGCGAAATTTATGATCGGCAGTCAAGGTTTGATTATAAACCGTACAAAAATTATCAAGATAAGTGTTAGTTTTTGTTATAAATTATACATAAGACAAACCCATGGGGTTACTAGTAATTAATAAACTTGCTCTTGGCTTAGAATTGTTAAATTAAAAAATTAAAAAATACATTGAGTAGCACTGATATATTTATAAGTGTAATATATCAGTGTAAATGTGTATTTTATTTTTTATTATGTCAGAATGTATTTTGTTTGTTTACCTTCAGTAAATTAATAATTTCTCAACATAATCTTTTGTTCTCGACTTTTCAATAGGCTAGCGCTCTCCTTGAAGAGTTAACCGATAGTTTTTTTTTATATTTAGTGTCAATTAAATTATAATATACATATAAAGTTGTCTTAAGAATATTATTACAGGTAAAATTATTTAACCCTAGATTGCCCAAAGGAAGTCATTTTGACTGCTTTTTAATTTCGATTAGAAAAAAATTACATATATAATGAACAATTTTTTAGAATTTGTTAGAAAATATTTTTTTTCCCAAGTGAAGAAAACTTTTTTTTACTGTTAATATTTACTAATAACTTGTTATGTAACTGTAAATAATATTAAATATATTAAAAATTAATTATAAACAATTTTTTTACACATTAATCATTTTTTCCCAATGCAGTAATTTTGACTGCTTTTGGGCAATATAGGTATAGGTTTCAGTCTTTCTAGTGTTAAACGTTTAAAAATATTATTAAAAATATTTTTGGTAACAAATAAAGAATGGCGTATTTCGAAAACGTTCGCCTTTTATGAAAAATGCTTCCACAATAATAATATTTTGCCTATGTATAACTAAAACCTGTACAGAATCTAAACTAAGATTTTTGAAATACATAACCTAGAAGTGGATTTATTCATCAGTTATTATTTAAATTGATCGTAACTCTGAAAATAATTTGAATTTTTCAAATAACCTTGTTCATCCTTTGTACAGATAACCTAGCTATATATAGAAGGAATATTATTATTATAGAAGCATTTTTCATAAGAAAAGAATGTTTTGAAAATATGTCAGTCTTTCTTTGTTTTTTGCCAAAAAATTGCATGTAAATAGTTTTTTTCTTGAAATAATACTCTTGCAACAATTTTATGCGTGTTCTCTAATTCAACTGACAATAAATATCAAAACATTATTTATTTAGACTCTTTTTCAAAATCTCGGTTCCGAACGTAAATTACTCGGATAGTTATGTTAAATTTTTAGCCTGCTTTTCAGAGACTTTATTTGAATTTAAAGTAAAATTTATAGCTTTTTTTTTTAACAAAACCGAAATGTCATCCAGGATTATTATTTTATATGAATAACTAATTTGTAACCCCAGTCATATCAGTAGCAACATCAGATCATCATTTTTAAAAGAAAACATTCAAAGGAAAATTCTAGAATTTATTGCGCCATTTTGAAAGACCGAGATGATCTGAAATGTTTAAATCTAACAATTTCTACTAGTCGATTTATTCCCAACCCCCTTTAAAACGGGCCAGTATTCTGAATCTAATAATTCGTAAGTCACATCACTTAAAATGTTCTAGAATAGTTGAGACATTCGAATTCATATGATGATAGAAATGGCCTCCGAGACACCCCCGCTTTTGAAAAGGATGGAAAAGCATACACGAGGAGAGAGAGAAAGAAAAAAAATATATGCTCCAACTCGGGGAGAAAAGGACGTCCACGAGCATTCGATTATCGATCGCGTAACATCCGGGCCTCTCTTTTCAACCCCAGCTAGCGAACGCATGCGCTTCCCTCGATCATTTAACTCTCCCTTCTCCAAGCGCGACCCGTCTTTTAGGGCTCCTCCATATCTTAATCTGTGAAATTCGGCTCTTTTAAATTAGTTTTTCAATAATCTCTATGATTGGTCATCTCTGAAGAAACTAACAGAGAAGGGAAACGCTCAGCTTCTTTGCCTCTGGGTAGCAGCCTCAATCTGGCTGCTAGCAGCTGCAAGGTCGTTGCTGCGTGACCTGACTCCATTGCCACCTTTGAAGGCAGCTTTCCACCATGGCTGCCCATGAAAGCTTCAGACCCAAGCTCTGGGTCCCGCTGCTGTTTACGTTTGCCTTCACCATCCATTCAGGTGAGTTTGAAAATTCGACGAATCTCTACGGAATTCGAATCGAGAATTTACGCCAAACGAAAAAATATCAATTTTTTCGAGTAGTTTGTTCCATAAATGCAGCTAGAATAGCTTCAGTGTCTCGATTAGGTGCAAATCGAGACTAGATTGAAGCTTTCTAGGTCCGCCATTCTTTTGCGTCATGGCGAGACAAAAGATATTCGGAAAATTTTCCTTTAAAATCGTAATTGTTTCTATAATAAGAAACTAGGTAATAATAAATATAACGGAAAGAGAAAATTATTTAAAAAGAAAGAAAAAATCGTTCGCTTTAATTTTTTAAAAAAATATATGAAAATAAGTAATTTTAAAAGAACGCATTCCATTCCGCCATTACTTACCTGTTAGACAAAGGAAATGTGTTTTGCTACATCGAATTTTAAATGTTAAGTTTAAAAAAATATATAAAATATTATTCCATTCTAATTTAAGGTTATTTTCTAACGTATGGAAGCAAGTAAAATTTGCTCTTTTATAACATAAATTAATTAGACTAAAATATCAGATGCCAGATCCGGAATAGAAAGTAAATTTGTTCCACGCGAACAAGGGAAAAAGAGCCAAATCTCATTTTTCTAAAACAAAATAAAAATTATTTATTAATAAACAATAAAAATTTAATTTAAAATGTTTCTTTCCAAATTTAATTAACTTAAACTTTTTCTTCCTAATTCAGCAAATAACTCACCGTTTTCATTAAATATGTTTTTGAAAAAAAAATAAATTCGATAAAGATTAAAATTTATTAATTTTTCCTTTCCTTTCAAAACCATTTATGAAATAATAAAAAAGAATAATACAGTTATTATAAATAAGTGCAAGCTTTAGCTTTTTTTATAAAAAAAACCGAAGGTGAAACAGTAAAATATATTGTGATTTTATTTTATTCATAATTTATTTGAATGAATATACGTATATTTGAAATAAACTTTCTATTTTTGTCTGCTACTTTAAAGAACTTGAGTAAAGTTACTAATGCATGCGCTATACAAGAGCTTCATTTATAATTCAAAGAATAATTCAGTATATTCAGGATTCTCATTTAAAATAAAAATAATGCTTGCTTAAAATTAAAATATTACTATACAGAATATTTCTTATTTTTTAAAAAATAAGTTAGTAAAATAGTAAATTATTTAACTTTTTTAATTTCTTCTAAATTATAATATCATCAGGATTCTTTTAACGATGTATTTTAATCATTGTGTGCTTTCAATATCCAAAGTAATTTTAAAGTAACTTAATTAAGCAAATAATAATTTGTTTAAATGACTTTTTTGAATTTCTGCAATAAAAATTTTCACGAACATATATTTTAATTTGAATTGTTTCCTTTGTTATTTGTTAACTAAATTTAAAATGATTATTTTTTTCCTTGCATTTAATCGTAATCAGAACAATCGATGATTCCAGCAGAATATCGATCCGTATGCATCGACGCATAGGATGATAAATCAATAGTAAGCGAGGACGCATCGATTGATTAAAGAAACTAGGACATTTCTTATAAACTAATTTCTTTTCAGATATATTTTTAATTAGTAATGAATGGAATTCTTAAAGAAATAATTTTAATGGTATAATGGTATTTTTGAAATGATTATTTTGAAATAAATTTTACATTCTTACCATACTCTTTTTCTTCGAGAGTAATTTAATATTTTTTTGCTATAATCATTAATCGATAAAATATTTTGTATTTCGTTGATTAAAACAATACGCTGCTTTCAAAAGGGTGCTGCCTATCATATGAAAAAAATTATTATTCCTCTTATATTTGAAAAGGTTTTAATAATTTTATTTTTATGTCTATATGTCATTATTTTTTTGTTCTATCTAAAGAAAATTCTAGAAAGAGTACTTATTTCGATGGTTGTAACTTAGATAAAGTACTCATATAAAAATGTAGAATAAAATAATAAGTTTATTGTCTTTTGAAATTTTTGTATTAGATATAAATAATAATTTTGATAAGGAGAGAGAGAGAGAGAGATTGTTTTAGCTGATATATATTAGATACGATTACGACGATGCGATTAAATTCGAATTACTGTTAAAATTAGAAAATACATCCAGAATATTTCAATAATTTTAAATATTCTATCTGAATGTTATCTATAGAAAAAGATTTTGTGTTATCTCTTGTTTGATCCCTTTTTTTCGCTTTATTTAATTTTTAAGATTTTTCCTTTTATTCTTTTTCTTTTCTGAAAAATCAAACACTTCAAATTCAATCACTTTATTCGTTGAAATAAATTTGCTTCTATTTCCTTATAAAGAATTCTTTTGTATATAGCAATATCTAAAACAAACTTTTCAGGTGACGAAGGTAAGCCTTAGAATGTTTAAAATCAACAATATTGAAAAAAATAAAGGTTTTCCTCTTTTAGTGGTGAACAATAATTTTTCGATTCCTTTTGAAATGGGAAGGATTCGATTCGATTACATTTTTCCATTGCGTAATACTTTTCCATGAAAAGTACAATAGTAACAATTTAAATGTCACTACTTTGAAGTTAAAAATAAGATAAAATTTTAAGAAGCCTTTCGCACATGCATATTTTTTAGCTTAAAATGGCAGTAAATATTCGAGTAAAGAACAAATAGTTTATGGAATCTCTAACATTCAGTCATTTTTCAAGATGGCGGTCCCTTCGACCTATGCTTTTCGCTCAGATTTGTATTCAATATTTTTTACGAACATTATATAGTTTTTTTTGTACAACAAATAAATAAAGCTATATATTTAAAAGAATGAATATTGTAATTTAAATAGCAAACGATAAAATTCGAACTTTAAACCATGTTATAATGGTACAACACTTTTTTTATAACAAAAATTTATTTTTCATACTAATATTTATTCTTAAATTTTTTTCTTAAAACTGCAATAATTGTCTCAAATTTATTATTTTTATTACCTTATTTTAAAATCTCCATTTTTAATAATTTAAACCTCAAACGATTTTTTTCCTCTTCTTTTCTTATAATCATCGTCATTGATTAAAAATGTTTTCTTGGTGTGATTCGAAATTGATGTACATCTTCAAAAGATATATTTATAATTTAAAAAACACATCACACACACACAAAGAAACTTTGTACTTAATTTATTTCCACACTAAGTCAAGATTTATTGCATCAGAAATGAATACGGCATCTTTTATTTCCAAGGCTGTTCTTAATAAGAGATTAAGTATATTAAAAAAATTTCTCCACGACGTGCAATCGTTCTTTCTCAGAAACATAAAAAAGAAGACGAAAAAAAAAAGATAGGAGGAGTTTTTATAATTGCAGTGTCTTAAGTGACATACATACAGTGTGCTAATCATACTGCATATCAAATTTCATTCGAATGAGTGTGGGAAGTATGTAAGTAGTAATTTTTATTTATTACAACGCTTGTGCTAAAAGAAGTTGTCATAACAAGAGATATTTAGAGAGCTTTAAAATCTTGGAAGTATTATGAAACACTGTATAAAATTTTTCACATACTATGAATTTAAAGACACTTTGAAGCACAATCAAGTTTAGAAGGTTATCGTATTTTCCTAATTGCTTAAGAAATGCAATGTTCAATTCCAGATGGCGCTGTGAAAGTCAAATGGAATATAATTAAAGGTCAAGTGAAAAGTCACTGAACGTTTCCAAAATTATTAAAAGAATAAATAATTGATATTTAATTAATTTCACAAAAATCTAATCTTAAAAAATGCATTCTAATATATAAATAAGTGCTCTTAAAAATGTCTTTTTAGAATATTTTTTAAAGTTTTTGATTAATAAGTTAATTATGTAAGATGAGTTTCTAACTATGTCTATTTCTTATAATTTTTAAATTTGTATTGAAAGCATTGTATTTGTATTGAAAATTTGTATTAATGCATAAAGTAATTAAAAATATTTTTATTATTAAGTATTAGTATTCTTACGCAGAGCACATTGATTATAACAATATAATTTAGGCATTAAGTATCTTACCATTAAATTGAAAATTCTTCAATTATTAAATTATATATAATAATAATTAATTAATTAACATATTAATAATTATCATATTAATTATTGCATAAAAATTATTAATACATTATAAATTTTCAAATTCAATTGTAAATTTTTAATAGATAAATTACGGATTAATACAAAATATGTTTGTTTTTATAATAACTTTTATATATAACGAAGTTAAAAATTTAGCTAAAAAGGCGTTTTACATACATTTAAAAATGTTACGAATTGAAGAATTGTATGTTCTTTATGTTATAGTTTACTTTAAAATAAATCAAATTCTCAAGAATATTATAAGATTACGTAATAATTAATCATCTTCTAATTCAAAAGAAATTATCTGCAAAATGCAATTTAATCTGCAATTTCTTGTTAAAAAAAGTTTTGTGGCTATTTTAATCTTTTATTCAACAATCGAACTATTGTACAGCAAAATAGTTTGCACTTTGCAGAATTACTTTAAAATAAATTTGTGTTGCATACACATAGACTGCATGTTTTTAAAATTAAATCTCTTCAGAAAATTACTCAAAAATATTTATGGTAGAACAATTTACAAAATAAACTAAATGCCGTTTGCAATAAATCCCATGAAAGATAATAACAACAATGCAAGAATAATCTCAAAAGAGATGCTAAGCCATTATGCATAAAAAATAAGTGTGCCTTAATGTTGCACATCTCTTTTTATAAAGTATGCATTTGATTAATGAACTGCAAGGAAGAATTCTTAATCCTCCCTCAAAATATAAAAAAAATCTGAACCCTATCAATCAAATAAAGGCATAAGTGCGTCAAAAAGTAAAACCTTTTATTATTTGTCTTGACATTTCTTGGAGAATTCTGGAATGAAAAAAAAGAAGAAAAGCCTTTCTAGAATGAGAGATTCATAACTTCTTTTGTCATTCCTTACTCAGTATTAGAGTACTGGGCCGGGGTACCGGGTACATGCTGAAGTGGTTTCTATAAATAGCAACCCCCTTCGCGTTCATAGCGAAAGGCCAAAAGCACTTTTCGGAACCCTTGTTCTCATTGGTGGAGCCATGCAGAGAAGGTCTCTGGATATTGATCCACATAGGTGCAGGAAGACTGGTCGTCTGGGTGTGCCGTTGCCATGGTTTCCAGTACCTTTTGCCCCAGTATTGCTGCAGCTGACGGTTGTTTTTAGGAAGAGGTGACATTCTCCTGGTAAAATGGGTTGCTTGGAAAGAACTTTGCAGCAAAAAGCTGAGTTACAGAAGTGCTAGGTTAATATTTAAGTTCCTGGTCTTGCATCTCAAGGATTTTGTGTTAAATTTAAAGGACGCTTCAAAAATAGAAAGAAGTATCAAGCTTGATATCTACAACAGATTTTGTTTGAAATTCACTTTATCAACCAGTACTTGCCATTTTCAAAAACCTAGAAAAATTGATCTTGTGTTGCTTTATTTAAAAGAAAAGCGTTTTAGAAGATACATTTCTTCATAGCTTTAAATAGGAATCTGAATGCTATTTGAATGCACTTTTTTAAAATACAATTTATTTTTCTTTTGGTTTTTAATAAATCTTTCATGTTTAATTTAAATTCCTTGATGAGGAATTGTTTCTTCATAGGTAGGAGCAGAAATATTAATTTAATTTGAGACTTTATTCATCAAAAAAATTTAATTAAAAACTTGGACAGTTTAATCTTAAAATAGTTTGTCTTCTGAATTGTAATATTGAAATTAAAAAAAAAAGAAAGAAATTTAAAACAAAGTAGGAAAATATATTTTCCTGACGAAAAGTTGCATTACTTATCTCCAATGATTCATCATTAAAATCACCAAATAAAAAAGAAAAATAGCTAATTTAATTGCACCATTTTAGTGACGACTTTTAAAAATCCCTTTTATACAGTGGAAAGAATTAAATATAACTTAAGCTTAATAAACTCTACTGATCATAAAATATCTTAAGAGTTCCCTCACTCTTAAAAATTTTGTAAGAGTGAAGTCGAATATCATTCTAAAAAGAAAATCATTGCGATGGTTTATTTTAAACCAAACGAAAATTATACAAATATTGTATTAAATATCAATCGAAAAAGAAAATTATTGCGATAGTTTATTTAAAACCAAACAAAAATTAATAGTAAAATAATATTGCTGGAACGACTCAGTAATGTTCAAGGGCGAAATACTCATGTGACTTTCCGATATTATCCTCTAAACTAATTAAAAGTTTTAAAATTTAACAAGTATATATATTAGAATACCTCTTTTTCTTCCAAAATAACGAACACCTGTTCGAAAGTCGTGTAAAACTGGTTTCCTTGCAACAGTTTTTGATAAGCAGAAAAAGCTCACTATTCTAGAAGTGCAGTGAAGTCGAAGTGCAATGATCTTTTTCCTCCTTTTTTTTAAAGAAGTTTTAAGCTCAAATTTTTTTTTTAACGAAGATTATTGAAACAATACAACATTTAATTTGAATTTAAGAAAAAATCGAAATACTGCTTATACGCTATCGATTCAGAGCATTAAAATGTAGACAATACGAACTTAAATTCACTGCAAAAATATTAGCATTATGGAACAGGTCTCATAACTTAGGTGGCATTCTTTTTCGAATTATTTTTAAGTTCTATGTTCTATTTTTTTCTTCCACAGTAAAATAAAATTTTTAGATTCATTTGTAAATAGAAGACTTAGTCTTATCAAATGCATTGCAAAAATTTAGTTTCTTATGAAGGATAGTGTTAAGAAATACTATGGGAACTTAAGAACCTTGAAAATGGCTCTGATGTTATCTGTCAAGAAAGACCAATGCCAGGAAATACGGATAGATAAGAAAACGTATTTTGTAATGTCCTCGGAAATGCGTGGTTGATAAAACCGGAAATATGGCAGCCACTAAACAAGAACAGGAACAATTTATAAATATATATAATTGATGTAAACATTTTCTATTAATAGCATTTGTGTGGAACATCGTAACCATATTCTCCAAGAAACATCAAAATTTAGTGACATGAATAAAGAATAAGTACTTGTTCCTGAAATGTTAGTATATATATTTCATACATTAACAATAAGGATGAAAAAAAATTTAGAAAATAAAATATGTGAAAATCAGGACACTAAAAATTATTCATGGAAAAAAGAATTTTTTTCATTCATATATTCATTCTGGCTACTCAGTAGTTGAATTTTCCAACTCTGAAACGTAACATTTTTAAATAAAACATATTTTGTTTAAATTAAAACATTAATTTTACAAATAGTAAATTCAAAAAAAACTTTAATATATTGTTCCATTTTTCTTTCATAAGATTCTTCTCCATGATATAAAACCATGTAACTTTTAATTCTATATTAAACTAGAGAGGAATGGTGGACTAACCAACATTGTACAAATTATACAACTGTTAATACTCATTGCTCAAATTTAGTGCATCTACAAAAACAATTTTTTCTAGAAGCCTTTACATCTAAATTGCACTAATTCAATTTTTTACGGCCAATTATTACTAATTATACCTTATGTATAAAGTTGGCATCCTTTTTGACGGCCAAATTTGGCGACTTGGCTACTATAATAAATTTATTACGGCCCGAAAAACTTTTTATGTATATAGAAAGAGATTATTTCCTTTTTTTTTATTGAAAACAATTATAAAATCCCCTGCACCACAAAGTATCACACAGGACGTACAGAAGTAAGTATTAAACACACATTCAAGGGAAATAAAAAAATTTTAAAAAATTGAGGTTAAGAAGAATTACAAATATTTACAACAAATTCACAGAAATTTTTAAAAGCACTTCTAGTGGAAAGAAGTTGGTGAAAATTCAGTGGCCAATTAATGCTGAGTCTCTTGAACGCCAGTCTTATGATCTTTCTCTCTCTGACATACTTGGAACACAGAAGGATTACATGTTCTACATTTTCCTCGCCACCAATATTACAGTCACATGAAGACGAAGGAACTAAATTAAATTTGTTCAAATAGCTTTTGAAATTACCATGACCAGTGAGAAATTGGGTTATTCTGTAGTTAGTGTAAAAATGATGGCATAACAGTCTCTTATTAATGGTTGGAAAAAATTTAATTGTTATGCTCCCTTTGTTAGAAATGAGATATTCTTGGTTCCAAGACTTCACCATTCTTTCTTTCGTGGATTATTTCCTTTGTAATAATAAATATAAACAAAAAAAATTATGATAAATATTAAAATTGAAACAAGCATAAATGAACAAAATATTCATTTATTTTTACCAGAATACCATGTTGTTAAGAACAGTGATTTAAAAATGTGAAGAATTCTACATTAGGTGTATTGTAAAGATAAAAAAAAATCAGAATTTTATCACAAAATATTTCAGAGAATAATAAATTGATATATACTTTATAATTAAATAATTAATGAATAATGCCTAATTAGGGATGGTTCTGAAGGAAAAATTTTTAAGACAAAGAATATTTTTTTGTCCTTACAGGCACAGCAATCAAATGCTGGGACTGTAATTCTCATTACGACAGAAACTGTGCTGATCCGTTTCGAAACGCGACTTTTGCTCTAACAGACTGCGACCAAAAGAACTTAGACCACTTTCCACAACAGAAGGCTTCGGTCTGCAGGAAGATCATTCAGAAAGGTAAGCAAACTAAAGCACCTTTTGCATCATCATTACTTCTCATCTACGGGGAAGGTCGATCCATAAAACATTACTAACCCTAAATCGCTGGCCTAATTCAGAGACAACTTTAGAAATCCTAATAGGTCTCAAGTTTAGTCCAAAGACTTTGTTTCTACATTTGTTGTGTTTCGTGAACTCCAATTTCTTTTTTTTTTGGCATTGTAGGTTTTAGAGCTTTTGCACTTTTTTATTTTATTATAATATATATATTACTTATCTGGTGATTTTTAGGCTTTCATCTAGTTCAGTGATTCCCAAAGGGAACGTCATAAAACAGGGATACGTCCCTGTTTTATGCAGGGACGTCATAAAACTTCTTGAGACCCGGAGGCCTTACAAAAATGTAGGCCCTGGGTTCTTACACAAATGTAGGCCCTGGGCCCCACACAAATATAGGCCCTACGTATGACCCTTAAAAGTAGACAGTATGTAGCATACGTTGTCAAGTACTCGTACAAACAATAACCCGAAACAAATAATGTACATAACTTACTATTGCCCTAACCGGCTCGACCGACTTCCGCCTTTTGACCGAATGAATAATGATGGTGTAAGTTTGTAGGTCTTTGTCTGTACGTGGGCGACGTTTCATTACACGTACGTATCACGTGATATCTTTCGAGATTCCCAGTTATTCGGAGAATACAACTGGAAATAAAATTTGGTCGGTGAAATGGTTTTAAATGTGATCTTATTAAGGATGAGTCGAGAACGAGACGAGGCTCCCATTGCGGTTGAGGCTCTGGGCCCGGGCCCAGTTTGCCCATGCCTTGAGGCGTCCCTGTCTATATGGAATCCGTAGGGTTTTATGACAACCTGCAAGGGGTTCACTTCAGTGAAAAACTTATTTGGGGGATCCATGACGTGTAAATGGGGGGTCTACGATAGTGATTCTCGTTAAATCAGATCATGACTTTAATTTTAGAACAAAATTTAATCTTATGGAAACCAAATTTTAACTTTAAACAAATTTATTTACTACATTTAATGAGGTTAATTTGCAGTTATAAGGTGACAGCATAAATTTTATTAACACAAGGACCATCGCTTCAGCGTTTCTTGCCAGAATAAAGCTAAAGGAGTATAATATTGGACGTTGTGAATTTTCCCAGTTTCTCAATTCGCCGCAGACAATCTGCCATAAAAATGACGTTTCAAACTGCGTTCAACATTTAAATGCCCTTTATTCAAGTTTTGAACCGAGGTTTGAAGTAATTACCACAGTAGAGGCAATGAATTCATATGGTTACATTGAAAAAAAATATTATATTGTGTGTAAGAGAATAGACAGTAACGGAGATCTTATAGTAAAGTTTAGAAATGGATGTCATCAATTTTGGCTTTGCAAGACATACCTGTTATTTCTTCCGAATCATGGAATATTGTGAGAAAGTTTTTAATTGCTTTTCCTAGTGAGATGGAGTTTCAGCCCGGTGGCCGATCTCCAAAATAAACAAAAAAGAAAGAAAGAAAAAGACTGAACATCACTAACTATGAAGATTTAGGGTTAAACCTGATAAGATTGATGCCAAATGTTGAAAATTTGCTATCGAAGCACCAGATTCATCCCTTCCATTATAAACATTTGTTTGCTGATTAGTTATATAATTTATGGATTAGTTAAATTTTAATTTAAGTAACACGTGTCTCTTAAGCTTTAAACTGTATACTTCGCTACAGATAGAAATTTAAATATTTTAAAGTAAGTAGCTCTATACCAGCTGTCAAAAAGATAATTATGTTGATAAATTTGCAAAAATTTAATATTAGTTAAGTAGAAGACTAGTAGAAGATTAGAGGAGATATTAATCTTTGTTTTCTTTTAAGAGCTTGCTTAAAAATTTTCGGTACTTGCGTATTATCGCAACCGTATTGGCAACATTATTTTAAACGAATCACAAGGTTATCGATTCAGCACGTACGCACATGCGGAATCGGGGTTGCTAACTTGGCTTGTTATCTTGAACGGTGATATTGTTACGATAATAAGTAAGTACTAACTTTTCTGTTAAAAAAATGAATATAATTAAGGAAATAGGAAAACTTTAAAGAGATCCTCTTACCTGTTATTTATCCCGAATTATAGTGAAGTTTTCAAAAGTGTTAATAAGAATTTTATCATCAAAACCTTGGCATACATAGTAAAAAAATTAAGAAACACACATTGAACATCAAAAAAAAAATCCCCCAAACTAGCAAACTTACAATCAATTTCTTGGATTCCTTAGTTACATTTTCAAGTTTACACAGTACTTTTCAAATTCCTGTAGGCAAATTGCTTTTTATTTTTGAAGAGGATTTATGTTCCAAACTTAATGAAATATTTTCTTTAGCTCTCTTTAGACACTTAGCTCCTATATAGAAAAAAATGAGTTTCAACTTTTCAAATTCATGCGAAATATTATATTTTTGTGTATAAAAAAAGACTTTGACCTATACAATTAAAACATTCACTAACTTTTAACTCATGTTATTAAGTGACTCGGTACTTACGTACTTTCGCAACAATGCTAACTTTCAAGATAACTCGCCAAGTTGGCAACCCTTAATTTGCATGTGCCGTACTCACTGAATTGGAAACCATGTGCTTCGTTTCATATAATGTCGCCAATACGGTTTGATAATACGTACCAGTGACTGTTTTAGAGGGTGATGCAGATTTATTCTTTTAGCCCAGAGAGCAGAAATGTGTACTATCCAACCATTTGGTGTTATTGACTTTCTTGTTGCCCAGTAAATGTATATGTATGTGTAACGAAACCATTTTTTTTACAGTGAAGGATGACTATCGTTTCGTTCGGACCTGCGGTTGGCTGAGTAGTGAGAAGGAGAGTACAGATTGCTTCAAACGTGCGGGTACTTTCAATGTCCTGATACAGTACTGTAGTTGTGATACGGACGGCTGCAACGCTGCTCCTTCCTCTATCCAATACAGCTGGATCGGACTATTGGCAGTCGTTGTCTTGTCCACTTTGATGGTGGTCAAGTAAAACGCCACAGAGCTCTCTACAGCAGCGGTGACCTCACAGATCCTGGCCATGCCAGTTTTATGTTTTGCAGGCTGCAATTAAATATAAATACATACAGAAAATAATAACGGAACAAAACTAAAAGAATGTTAAACTAAAACAAATATTTTGTTTGCTAAGCGTTGGTAGACACGTAAAAGGTTCACTTGTCGTAGCATCAACCTTCAGCGCCACGGTGACACCACTGTCTTACCACGAAGATAAGTTTTCTCGTTATCATCTTTTTTATATTCGTATTTGTGTATTTTTTATTACTTACATACTTATATATACATATTGTTATCTCTATTTTTTACGTAAGTTTTAAGTACATTTATTTTTATATTTGTTTGCTATGAGTTTCTTTAAATTGTGAAATTATTTTTGTTTAGGTGATGTATATATGATTTACATCGGTTGTGTTTTATATTCTTTGTTAATGTTTTTGGTTCTGTATTTAAGCGTAAGGTATTGGTGTCGCTGTCACTACTATACGACAGCGTTACAGTTTGTTTAAATTATAGAGTTGTGTAAACGCTCTTTTTGAACATCCTTTGTTACAAATTCAACCGAAGATTCCCAATTTCGGCAACGAATAACAGGCAAAACCTTAAAAAACATTCTGCATTGAAAACTTGTTGAACTTTTATACTTGAAAAAGGTAAAAGAAAGTTCAACTAAATTCTTTACAGACAGAAGATAACATCTTATACTAAATTCTAAAGTAAATAAGATGTTATAAATCTTTAATATAAAAAGGCTTAACTTATCGAATGCTCATATCATTCAATTAATGAAATTAAATAAATTTTTTCGACAAAAATCGATTGAGTAACACCCATGATTATTTACTCAATTGAGTTTCTTTCTCAAAAATTGGGAGTCTTCATTAATAAAAAAGTTTTATTTCGTTTAGATGTTTGCTGTTCGTGTATAATGTGCTTGACTTTTCAAAGTTCCTCTTTGTTTCATCAGAAGCAATACGTGCCCAGAAGTATGACAAAATAAAAAAAAAATGCACTTTTTTTTCCAAAAAAAAAGTGGGTTAAGATAAAGTAAATTACTGAAAATTAGGTATAAATTTTAGAGCTTAATTGCTATGAAACGCTTAATGGCTGAATTAGATAGTTTCACAGCTGGAGCAAAAAAAAAAAAAAAAAAGGAAAAAAAAAAGAGGAAAATTATGCACTGATTTCGAAACGAAATCTTTTTGGATCTCTCCGATCCCAGTTAAATTTTTTCATCAAAAATTTAGTCATTCAGTAATGTTTACATTTTTATTCACTTAAAAGAATATGTAGGCATTAACTAAATTCTAAAAAATGCTGTGAACTAAGGCTTTTTGCCAGATAATTTAGATTTACTAAAAAATGGCTGCCTTTCCGTGTAAGCAATGTTTGAGATAACTTCACGTTGTTTTACACAACTATAATATCCAAAAACAATTGCGTAAATCGTTAATACTGTTATTTAATACAGTTATTGTAATAGAAAAACAGATAATAATGCTCGTAGATAGCTCTCAAGCGATGCATTTATTAAATCACACACGTTTTAAGTGATCACACTTCGTTTCAAATCATGTCATTATTTCGGTAGGCACTATGTGCGATCGATGTTTACAGAGACCATCATGTTTTATCTTCGAATTTTCAATTCAAATTGCCGAAACCAGAATTGTGTTCTAATAATAATTGTGAACGCTTTCTGTTGCTTTTTTTTGTTGTTCGAAGTTGAAAGCGGTTTCCTTTCACTCTGCTCTAGTTTCTAACAGATAAAGTCCTGTTGAGTTGTATTTATGTTGATACCTTTAGGCTTAGTTTGGAAAAAATCCCATTACTTTTTTGTTCTAAATTATGATCGAAAATTAACTGTAACTTTTAATATAAAATAAGTTCTTTTAAAAATGTTCTTTAATTGATTTTATTTCGAAAGTTATTTTTATGTTTAATTCTGTTAACATTTATATAAATGCAATTATTAGAAAAATCTGGCATCAGATTTTGATGCGATTCTTTTTTTAGTTTCCGACATAGACATGGATATGGAGTTGCCTTAAATGTACCTTAAAATTATACCATTTTGCGCTCAATTCCCCCTTTAATTCGGCATAAATTCTAAAAAGAATTGTTGTGTGTTTGTATGTTAAGTGTTTTCAGTTTTGTGAAATGAAACCACAGTTGATTAGATGTATATTTTTCTTTTGTGTTCGTTATCAAAATATCACGTGGTTCATGGGATCAATGTTGAATTCGAACGCGAAAAACGAAGTTCGAATAAAAAAATCTCTTTTCATAGAATTATTAATTTTTGTTACTTATTTCAAAAATGTTAATGGTGAAACTTTAAAATGCGGAATAAATGTATATTTTTTTAATCAGAATATGTTTGACAAGTATTGTTGCTGCAAATATGCGCAACATTCTAAAATTATTTTAAAAAAAAGTGCTAATTTAGTACCTTAACGTACGGGCACAATGAAAATTCTTAATTAGTTTTGGAATTAATGATATTTTAAAATTTTTTTTCCTGAAATGGAAGTTTTTTGGAATGCTCCTGGCATTCAAATTTGATGAAATGTAACTTATAATTGGTATTAGATATTTTTTAAAATTTATGTTTGGAGAAAAAGTTCTGGAAGTTTTTTTTAAATATAAAAATTTATGCACATATCTATTCATATCCATGTGAATTTAAAGACAAAGTATTATATGTTTATAAAAATGTTTGCATTTAGACTAATTTTTCAAAAAAATAATATATTTGTTGTCTTCTATCCGTGGTTTATATTTAATTTTTTTAAAATTTAGTTTTGAAAGATATTTTTCTTTCCTCTCTAATTAAACGTGGTTTCTTATTTTTTTGTGTCACCTCGTAAGTGGCGTTTGACATTCTGTCCACTAGATGGAGCTACAGCTAATATTCCAAAGAATTTTAGTCCTGCGAAGAATAATTCATTCGCATGATTATTCTTCGTAGATAGAATGCTGTCACGTGTATTTATAGATGTTTCACTCTTTGTACTTAAAAAAATAGTGTTGCAAAATGTGTTTTTTTCTTCTATGTCTTTCTTTTCCTTTCCATTAGAATTAAGGTAACTTTAAGTATACTATGGCGAAAAATATGGTTCGAAGATATCTTAACGATTCTTCTTCTAATACTCTCACCGTAAAGTAATGAAAATTATTCTAAATTAAAAATTAATTCTAAATTGGAGTAATATTTATAAAAAAAATTAAGGGAAAAGTCTTCCAGGATTTTTCAAAGTAATGGGGGGAAAAGGGAGATTAATTTAAAAAGCAGAATCTTTGTTCTGTAAGCTCACGCCATTTTATAATCCTTTAAAAATTGTAAGAACAGATTACGATTAAAGTCATCCTTTCGTCTCAGAAATTTTAATGCATTTCGGCATCCTGAGGCAAGTAATGTGTTCATCATTTTTATCTCACGCATAAAAATTATTGCTATCATGTGAATAATGACGGCTAATTAATAACATAAAAATAAAATGTGATTTAATAACAACATATATTTTTGTATTGATTTTTAAATAAAATGGAATTTCCGCTAATTGATTTTCAAATTAAGTTCGACTAAAGTTACAGTTACAAAAAAAGGAATAAATAAAACGATAATGAAACGTGGAAAAAAATATATATTTATGTAACATTTTAAATTACCCTAAAAAAAACCGTATTTTTATAGTTTACCTCAAAACTTAAGATAAATTATAAATCAGAATTATACATTACTGGAGCATATTTTTCGCCAATAAATGTATAAAAGTTTCTCTAATTGAAGTAATTTATTGTTCAACCCTTTTTAAGTATGTTTGTTGGTTATTCTTATATCTCTTGTCATTCTGTGTGCTGTATTATTTATATATGACTCGCAATACTCGTTGCTGTGTTATAAAAAGAAAAAAAAATGTCCATCAAACGGTGGCATAAAAAAACAAACAAGTCAACAACAAACAGAAGTTTCTCCCGTTTGTTACGTCATGACAATGTTTAGTTTCCTTTGGTTGCCAATATTGGAACGAAATTTAAGTAATTATTTTAGATTAATGCTTTTTGAATATTAGAATAATGTTAACGTTTTTTTTTTCGTTTGGTTCTTTTTTTCTTTCCTTAATGTTTGTATTATACTCGATGTTTAGGTTTCGGTGTATATTAACAGCTGGTTTTCAGAACGAATTATTGGTCCAAAAAAGAATAAAATTCAGAAATTAAAACTCTTTAACTCTAAGGTAGAAAAATAAATACCGAGAAATATATTAATATTCGTAACGAGACAATCCGAAGACATTTATACGATCATTCCACATTGTAAATGTTTTTATTTCCATTGCACAGAGATTAAATTTTGCATAGGCAATTGCATACTCGTAGACTTTAGACCAACTTAGAAATTCGTTATGATTTCGTTACAAATTTATCTATATTAATTATTACACAAAGGTAGTAGAGACCTACCTTTTGAATTGCGGGTTACAATCAACAAATCGTCAAATCTAAAATGTACACATTAATAACGAAAAACTCATAAGAAATCTCTTTTCTTTTTGTTTCATTTCAAGGATGATTTGCATTCATTAAAACGCGTGTTTGCATATAACCGAATTGAGGCCCACTTTTAAGATACTTTCTTAGGACCTGCAAAGGTGGAAATGCTTTTACAAAAACATTTCCTGTTCAAAAAAATATGCTCTGAAATCATCTCATTCATTGCGTCAGGATAATATTCGATGTAAGATTTAAATAATTGGAGCGTCTTAAATTATGAATAATAGCTGTCAACCAATGGTAACAGACTGCAAAATGAATGACGCAATACCTTTTGCAATAAATCCTTAACACTACAAGATTTCAACACCTATCAACTGAGATTTATTTTAAAATTGTTCTATAAAGAATCGTTCACGTTATACATGGTAATATATTCGATTTTAAAAAAAAGATAGCGAGAAGTTTTTGGATGAGTAACTAGGCCTAAGCTCTAAGAGGGAGGCAAACGTTCTAAATCTAAATTTTGGAATACTGTCCAATGGCTGGAGACGGCCGATTTCGTGTCATTATTGATACCCGCCCACTTTCTGGATCGAAAACTACGCTTTCTTGAAACAATGGAGCCATACGCGCATTTATGAAATATTAATACTTTTTTTTCTGACAATCTAAGCCTCACATTACTGTTTCGTTTATTGCCTCTGGAAAATATGCCGTAGCACAGTTACTCATCCGAATTCAGACTTGTATTTATTCGAAAAAGATAGCGTGAACTGTTAAAAACAAAAATTGGATATTAATATAACGATAACAAACGTGGAATGATTTATCCTGATATGCATTCTTCCAACGGGCATTAAGGCAGATTGTCAACTTCTTTGAACTGCTGTTGCCACTCACACAAAATTAGTTCCAGTACATGAACTTAAATCGAAATTTCTGTAAAAAAAGTTACAGTTGCAGTGTCGAGTTCCTTACGTTGTGTACTGATGACGTTATAGGATTGCTCTTCACGGCATAAAATTTGTCGTTCTCAATCTTTCAAACAATGAAAACGACGATCGCGTCATTCTTCATAAAAAGAATTAACACATCGATCGCTTAGAAGGGGTTTCAAATGTAAATTCTCATCCGTAAATGATGGTGTGCGCAGAGATCTTTGGTGTTGATTCAAAAGCACGCTTCATTCGAGTATTTTAAAACTCTGAATACTAAGGTCCCGAAGAGACGAAATGATTCTCGTTATAACACTTCCAGTGAATGCAACCAGGATTCTTTTTTTGAAGGTGAATAAAGTTCGAAAGTGCGCGAAATTTGGTTCTGGATAAGCACTCTACGAGAGAGCGTGTCTTCACAGCACTCTTAATTTCGATCGTGGCAGGCACCTCTGATGTCATGAGGTTGGCCGTTTTTGTACGCCAGACAGTGGTTTTTCGAATATTTTTTTTGGTCACTTTATTTCGAATTTCTTTTGATTTTAGAATCCTTCTCTACTACTTCGGGATCTTATGTACAAAGAAGCGATCGGTGAAATGGTCCATGTACTGGTTCTCAACCTCAGCAATGAAAGAACATAAATGAAATAATTACATTCTTTCATGACCGCATTCGATATTTAAGGCTTAACACGCCTCAGAGAATGAAACAAAATCTTATTTGATAGAAAGTTCGAGAAAATTCTACAAGTGTTAGGGATACGACCAACAATTGGGTACTTTTTTGCTGATAAAGCGTACCTAAGAGGTAAAAGCAGAGCAAATTCCAATTTATACCGACAACGGTGGAATTGCTTTTGATGCATGCTTACGAGAATCGATTCCATTTTATCGTTCGTAAGGCTAAAAACAATTGTTTTTAATCATTAAATTTTCGCCAAGATATATGCGAAAATTAATTGCAAAACATATCCTTTTAATGAATGCAAATTTTCTATTGCGTTACTAAATGGTTATACACTTTTTGTTCCATTCACACAAATCACGGAAATTATCAGCTTAGCAATGTTTTTCACTGAGTTTTTCCTGTTATATTACAAAAAAATTTTGCTATTTTCTCACATTAAATACAGTAAGAAACTCGTTTGTGTGATTTTCATGAAATTAGCACAAAAAATTTAAAATGTTATAACATTCTATAGTATTTTAACTAACTTAAAAGAATTTAACAATTTTTAAGGAAAAAAAATGGAATAAACTTTTTGTTCGATTGTGTGCAATGAATGATAAAAAATCTTGTATAAAGGTTAATAACCTGCAAAATTCTTGAAAATTAAGCTAATTTCGTAATTTGTATATGACTTAATTACCTTTAATTTTAATTAATTTCTTTTAAAATTCGTTTTAATTTAATTCAGTTTTAAATTTTCATTTGTTTTATTTGAGGTATGCAAAATTCATTACTTAAAACTCAATGCATGACATAACAAATGTGAAATAAAAACCAATAAATTAGAAAAAAGATTTTTTTACTTGTTTTCTAAAGTTTGTTTCATTTATGCTTTGATTATGATATACTTCTATATAATAATATTGTTTCCATAAAAATTGTACTTTAAATTGATTGTAAATTTTTCTCCTGATTTCCTGTTATTATGAGTATAGTGTAAACTATGTATTCCACTTTCATTATCATTTCCTTTTTATTTCATGAATTTTAATCATTTTCATGTAGATGGTACTTATTTGCTGTTTTGAATAAATTTCTTTCGATTAAATTGTTTCGTATTATTTATTCGTGTTTACATCCATTGAAATAGCTAAAAGTACAAATACACATAGAACATAATAACGAAATCTTGCACTTTTTCTCATTTTATCAATTTATATTAATTCAATAATTTTTTAACACGCTTTTATAAGTTTCACTTGTATGTAACGGAATCTTGAAACTCGATTTTTACCCACTTTAGAAGGTCAGATTAATTCGAAATTTTGCACACTTGTCAAGGATTAATGACAATACAATAATTTCATAATTTTGTTCCATTGTTCTGAACAGGATAATCAGGAATAACGATTTCCAGATTTGGTGACTAATTCCAGATCTCTTTTCCAGATTTGGCGACTAAAAGATTAAGAGTAACCCTAAAAGCGAAAAAGTTTTTTTTTACGTCAGCAATTTTTTTAGCGTAATATAAACAATTGTTCAGTCTTTCTGAAAATGAAAATAAAACAAAGAAGACTTGAGCATGTGTGAAAAAAAATAATTTGTTCTAACTCAGGGATAGGCAAACTTTTTCGATCACGAGCCAAAAATTAAAAAAAAAAATGTATAAATAAATGATAGTTTAAAAAATTAAAAATACATACTTTTACTGTAGATCGAACTAAAAAATGAAAAATAAATTATAGTTAAAAAGAAAACTGAAAAACACACGCTTTTATGTTAAATTGAACAAAAAAGTAAAAAAAAAATAATTCTTAATATAAGAATAAAAGGATTAGCGGGAAAATTAATCTCATTGAGGTAAAAGCGTGGGGGTGGTTTGTACTACATTTTTACTAGGAATTGCAAAACCGGTATACCGAATACCGGTATTTTGAGTCATTTATGCAATTCTGTAATACCGGTATTCAAAAGATTGAGTACCTTTTTTTCGGTATTTACTAGAAATTTTTGAAATTGTCTCCACTATATGCAAACTAATATACGTTTTTGTTTTTGTCTCTGTAACGGGGGAAATAAATTAGACTGTGAATATAAAGTTGCAAGAGAAGTGATGAAATATGTGAATCATCCAAGGAGGAGGGGCAAAACTATCCTATTACAACTCAGAGCGATACTGCAGCGATATGCAGGATTCGTAGTCTCATATTCGTATCTGTGAAAACAAGGTTATAGTTGTGAAGAAAGTGCGTAATATTTCGATAGTTTTTAAATTGGCGAGATTGTTATTCACATTGTATTTGCATATCATACTTGAGGGCTCAAAATATTTTTCAGATTTATTATACAACTACTTATAAATAATAAAGCATTATAATGAATAAGAATAACTTTAAGAAACATTAGACATCAGTTGGTAATACTTCGGTTTGGTTTCATTATTTATATGTGATGAATACCACAGACTGAATAGTGATATTTACACCTTTTTTGTGATTTAAATAAATTAGTTATTCCTTTACTTTTTTGTAATTCTTTATACACTGCTTTAATTTATAAGTTACACATTATTTTTGTGATATTTACACTTTCTAATAAAACTGGGAAATAGAACAAAAAAACCACCTGTGTTTTCTTTCTTTTTCTAAAATTTCTTCTACCGGTATTAAGATCTAACAAATACCGAATACCTGTATTGAACTTTTGGACCGATAATGCAATCCCTAATTTTTGCACTATTTCAGCATTTAGGACTAGAACTACACTGGTGTGCAAAACTTAAGCAAAAGGTGGGTTTATTGCCCTAACTTCACGAAAAATCATCTGAGAGACATGAAATTCAGAAATGAGGGAGAATATTATGTACGTAAAAGATGACGAAAGCATCGGCGCT
This sequence comes from Trichonephila clavipes, assembly GCA_019973935.1. Lineage (NCBI taxonomy): Eukaryota > Metazoa > Arthropoda > Arachnida > Araneae > Nephilidae > Trichonephila > Trichonephila clavipes. Next base: position 769,244 of record BMAU01000701.1, on the reverse strand, counting down.
GAAAAAGGAATACAATGCATACGGTATGGAATCAAACAAAAACAAGCTTTATTGAACGCATAGTATCGTGACTCATGATGGTCTATCCAACAGGAAGAACAACAAGCAGATGTTCCTTAATATGGTATATGCCCTCCCCTCACTGCAATGGTTGCTTCGTACCGTCTCCTCATACTCAGAACCAGCTGGTGCAACATTTCTCGCGGTAGGAGAGCCCATTCTTCAATCAGCATCTGTTTGAGTTGTTGGGTGTTCTCCGGATGATGTAAGCGTGCTGCAATACGTCTCCCAGAAGCATTCCACACATGTTCGATGGGATTTAAATCTGGGGAGTACGCTGACCAATCCATTCGAGTGATATCTTCACTTTCCAGCAGCTCCTCAGCAGCAAGAGTCCGATGTGGCCGTGCATTGTCATTCATAAAAATGAAGTCTGGACCAATGGCACCTCGGAACAGACGCACATGGGGAAGAAGTACCTTCTCACAATAGCGATCCCCGATTACAGACCCTCTATCGAAAATATGGAGCTCAGTTCGCCCGTTCAGCATAATGCCTCCCCAGACAAGAACTCCAGGACCACCGTAATGGTGTCTTTCCTTGATGTTACTGGTATAAAACCGTATCCCGATCCCTCTCCAAATCAAAACGCGTTGAGAATCGCTTCTGGTACTGAACCGACTCTCATCCGCAAAGAGGACACAACTCCATTGATCAATTGTCCAGTTTTTGTGCCCTCTGCATCACTGTAAACGGTGGCGTCGGTGGTCAACTTTCAACGGGAGGCAGCGTTCATTACTGCGGGCGAATAGGCCCCCTTTGTGAAGGCGTCTGGCTACAGTAAACCGCGACACTTGTCGCCCTGTTGCTGTAGAGAGTTGCTGAGCAATGACGCTTGCTGACTGCCGTCGGCCTCTTTTCGCATGCAGGATGATATATCGGTCATCCCCTGCAGTTGTTGTTCTCGGGCGGCCACCACCAACCTTTCTAACAGCTGTTCCTGTGGTTTGGAACGCTTTCCAAGCCCGCGAAACGACACTTTTGTTGATTCCGAACTCTGCAGCTACACTGGTGTCGGTACGCCCCTCCTCCAGCTTTCCGATCATTCTTCCACGTGTGAAGTCGTCCAGGTGATTTCTTCTAGCCATATTTCACGAACCGACTCACTGGCACTTGCAACAAATATGTTGAATTGCGTCTCCGTCCTTCATTTTATTCTACTGTTGAGCAGCGCGCGTTTTGCGTATGCTCACGTCGCTTCTGACGTTTGGTTCCTGATATTTGCATACGCATGACGTTTCTACTGACTTACTTGTTCACTGTACTGTTCTCCAGACCTCCTTTTCTGCAATATCATGGCTATCTGCTAAATTTTTACATTGTTGCTGAAGTTTTGCACACCAGTGTAGTAAGAAATTATAACAATTGATATCTAGTACTTCACGCAGGCATCACGTTGGATGGCCGCACACACCTCCGTGTCTTTGAAAGGGGTACTGTGACTACTGGGAGGTATAGAGAAATATATGTTTCCCCTTTCACGGGCGCAGTTGGCCCTGATTACTTTTTAATGAATGACAACGCTAGGCTCATAGAGCTCATCTGGTCGACAAATTTCTGGAAAGAGGATATTCGCCGAATAGATTGGCCAGTTAGATCTCCAGACGACCTCATCCGTGTAGGGAAGCGAAACTCAACCTGCGGTTCGGCGGACTTTTCAGAGTGGCCCAGTCAGTCCCCTTTGCACTAAGAAATTCAATTATTTAAGTACAGTTAGTTAAAAGTTCAGCGGAAAATGCTATAAATCAAGTAATTAAATCTATAATTTTTGCTGTTGATGTCTTACGGGTTTGATCTGCAAGATATTTTTTTTCCATGTGTGACTGTAACGGTTAGTAATAACAAATAACAATGGAGTAACGAGAATGCGCTTTCACGGCACTGAACTGAGCTGGAGTAGCGACCATTTTACGGGTGAAACTGAGTTTTAATTATCTTCCATGTCTCCAAAGCAAAAAATATCCGAAGAAACGGTAACGATTGGGATGTTGACTATTTTGTATTGAAAAAGAAACATGAATCAACTAATTGTTTGATTTGTCGCGAAATATGTACAACTAAAAATATATAATATTGCTTGTCATTTTACCACTAAACACAAATATATTAATAAAGATATTAATGTAGAGTTAGGATTGATATTCGAGTTAACGCAGTATGAAAATGAAAGAGTTTACCAATGTAATTCTCTTTAGTTATAACAGCATTAGAAGAAAAACAATTATATTGGATGCTACTCATAATTCGAATCTAAAAAAAATCGTTATTGCTTTTTATGCTTTTTTTTCGCTAGTCAAATTCAATGCTCAATGTTTTCTTGATCTTAAAGTGTTGTTTTACCATCAATCCTCATGTTACGACCCGCGTGAAATATATGTCATATGTATTCGGTCTGGTAGGAAGAAAGTTTGAGTACCCCTGTTATAGATCAGGGATGGTGAACCAATGGCACGAGTGCCACTGATGGCACGCGACACAATACTTTGAACACTCCACCGTTCAAAATAACAAAGTTCACTATAAAGTATTATGAACAAACATGATCTATCGGTCGAGAGGTGGTGGGAATTTGATTCCAGAAACATTTAACTATTAAAGAAGCTGGCTTATGCCATGAAAACAACACTTTCATCTACCTATGCTTGTGAGTCATTATTTTTAGAGATGAATAACATTAAAGAATCCCTTAGAAACCATTTGGAAGATAACTCCAATTTAGCACGCATTCTGCTAAAAGTAACATATTACAATCCTAATATAAGTTATTTGTCATCTAATCTGCAACAACAGAAGTCACACTAATGTTATCTAAATTTGAATTACACGTTTTACTAAATTTAGCATGCACTACACGGTCGCCCTACCGGTATAGTGGTTAGTGCAGCTGACTATGGTGCCGTAGGGACTGAGTTCGAATCCCGGAGAAGACATGGATGTTTGTAAATGTATAATGCCTTTGCGGCATGGGGGTACTCTAAATAGCCGTCGAGCCGCAAGTCCTCTCGTCTTTCGAAAAAATAGCACGTTGACCTATAAAGGTTCACCACCCCTGATATAGAGCATGCCTGAGACTGTCTGAGGAAGGAAATTGCAACTCCCCTCCGAGAACCATCTAAGACTTGAAAACAAAAATTCTGAACAAGTGGGTGAAAGTGCCATAGGAACTTATAAATTCCTTTATTTTTGATATAAAATGACGGTGTGATGCCTGTTTATCTGAAAGGGGGAACTATATCCCATATCTTTATATATAAAAACCTTCTGTGCGTGTGTATGTGACTAAACTCCTCCTAAACGGCTGGACCAATTTTGATGAAATTTTTTGTGTGAGATCAAGTGGATTCGAGAATGGTTTAGATTCACAATTCGGTCCAATATCGAAATTAGTTTAAATGATATTAATTAAAAACATTAAAATATTCAGCTCAATATTCACCTGTATTGTTGTAACAAGGTAATTGTTATAAAAATAACGTAAGTTGGCGTCGAAAATTGATTTTCAGCCAAACTTGCCAAACCGGGTCTTTATTGTTACAAAAATGCAGAGGAATCATGCTTTTTAGCGTTTTTAATTAATATCTTTTCAAATAATCTTTATATATATAAATCTTCTGTGCATGTGTATGTGACTGACTCCTCCTAAACGGCTGGACCAATTTTAATGACATTTTTGTGTGGGTTCAAGTGGATTCGAGAATGATTTAGATTCACAATTCCGTCCAATATCGCAATTAGTTAAAAAGATATTAATTAAAAACCTTAAAACGCATAATTGTTTTACCCCTGTGTGCTGTTCATTCTGCTAATGCACGCCAAGAAAAAAAAAAGAAAGAAGAGGGGAGAATTTTTTTCGATATTGTCGCCGTTTTTAAAATTGCAATCTAAAATTTCTCTCAAAATCAGACAAAAAATAATTATAGTATCAGAAAGATTATTCATTTCGCCACGATACGGCATATATTTTATGTATATAATTCTTGTGTGCGTGTGTATGTGACTGAACTCCTAAATGGCTGGACCGATTTAGATGATATTTTTTGCGTGGGTTCAAGTGGATTTGAGAATGATTTAGATTCACAATTCTGTCCGATATCGCAATTAGTTAAAAATGCGCCAAAATTATGTAAGGGCGCAAGATTGTTCATAAAATAATCGTGGGTAATATTCTTGAGGCCCCTATTTTGGGCGACAAACTTCAAGGTGAAGTTGTACTTCTACCACAGATCCCAATGATTCTTTCAGACTCACCTACTCATTCAAAGGTTTGCAATTTCCATTTCACTTGGTATTTTCTATGACCATTAGTAAGTCACAAGGTCATACAATAACAATTTATGGCTTAGATTTAGAAAACCCTTGCTTTTTTCGCACGGCCAGTTATATGTTGCATGTCCGAGGTTTGGCAAACCATCGCATTTGTTTGTTTATACCCCTCAAGGATTAACCAAAAACATTGTACATTCAATGGCATTACGATAAATTTATTTTTCGTGCAATAAAAAAAATATACCTGTTATGAAAATAGCTCGAGTTTTATCTTTTTTACCCTTTAATCAAAACAAGTTCTTCTATTCAGAATAGCTTCTAAACTCACACGAAATCGATAGGTCGAATTGTAGTAACTGTACATATGATAATGTCAGGTATTGTAATAATTTTTTTTATAAAAAATTTCATCAAAACGGTCCAGATTGTTACAACTTATTCAAAAAAGTTTGTAATTCTCGGATTTAAGACGTGTGTACATGACAACGCCTGTCAGGACCGCTAGTATATATATATTAACCTTTTTTTTGTTATATTCTGCAACTGTTGTTTCTTACCTTTTGACTTCGATTAGTGTTACTCACGACCATGAGTGTATATTTTAACTGTTGAATAGTTACTCTTTTTTGCATTACATCAGTCTTATATACATACCAAATTTCATTAAAATCTCTGTCCAGTTGTTCTAGAGATAATCGACAAAATCTAAAAATTCTCTTAATTTTTAACACCAATGTATATTTGTTCCCACGTAATACCGTTTTCTCAGCTTTTCCTAGTCACCTTTGGCAGTACTTAACCCTTTTTCGACCGCATTATGATTTACTGGAGTTTTTTCCATGCAATATTTTTTTTGATCACTACATTGAAAATTAAGGAATATACATAAACAAAATACTGAACTTTGGTAAATTTAATCCGTTTGAACTAATTAATTAATTAAGATATTCCACTGTAAACTGTTCCAGAACATAAAACACACAGTGCTTTGTCGTCTTTATTAATCTCATGTCGTCTGCAATTTTTATATTCTCTTTTACTCTTCAATCTATTGTTTTTTACAGAACTAGCCATGGTAAGTTACGGTTAAAAATCGTAAATATAACATAAATAAGCTTTAAAATACAATGGACTAAGTTCATATGACGTCATAATCACATGATAACGGCAACCACGTGTTTCTAGCCAATCAGCTCAAAAACTCATTTAACGTCATGGTCTCGATAAATTTTTCAGCTAATCAGATCATACATTTCATTGTTGCCAAATTACGTTTGTTACACAGAAACATTTTTTAAAAAAAGTAATATTTCTCACTTTATTTAGAGATACACATAATATATAAAACAAGATTTTTTTTCTTAAATTTTAAAATGTTTTCGTTGAAGTTTCTTTTTATAACAGTCGAACATTTTTTACCAAATTATGAAATTTGAAATTTTATCTAAGTCTTAAGAATAAAATAAAAAGCACAAGTTAGTTTAATGTCAGTTTTGAACTCAATGTAGAACCCGTGTTTGCCTTTATCATGAGACAGTCATGAATTTAATCCATTGTGTTAAACGAAATTTACTATACTATGCATGAACAAACTTCGCATCATTAGCAATGGACTAAATTCATGATGGTCACATGATAACGGCAATCACGTGTTTCCCATTGATTAAAAATTGACATACTAGTTGCTCAACTTGTAAAGTTTAGATAACATTTAAAATGTGATGATTGGGTAAAAAGTTCACGTGTTAAAATACTTCAAACAGTTTTCAAAATTAAAAAAAATACTTACATTATTCGAATACTTTTAAATTAAGTGCATTTTGTTTAACTATGTACATTATTATATCTTTGACAAATATGTACTTTCTACGAGAAAGTTTTTACAAAAAGCAAAAGTTGGTAACAGTGAAGCATATGAACTAATTGGCTGAAACGCTTGACTATATTTATGATATAATTATGACGTCACATTAATTTATGAACTAATTGGCCGAAAACATGTGACTCAGTTATCATGTGACTATGACGTCACATGAATTTAGTACATTGTAGTCCAAGTCGTAACTGAGGCAAGAGAATTACATACGAGTGTTCTGCCTGCAGCACCACGACTGATCACTCGTATTTGTTCGTAATACTTCATAGTGAACTTTGTTATTGTGAATAAAATTGCAGTCTGGCTTAATCGGTGTCGTACCAAAATATTGTGTCACGTGCCAACAATGGCACAGGTGCTATTGGTTCGCCATCCCTGGTATATATGTTTTTTGGCAAGTTGGCACATAGTCACCAACTTTAGTCAATTGTACATTTTATGGAACAGCTTCCTTGCTTTTTAAGAAACTTACTGGTCGCTTACAACTTGAAAACCCAGAAATCAATTGCCTTGTTAGCTAAAGTTCTAGAAGCACAAATAAAAGGTGGGAAAACAGCCATCTTCGACGTTTAAAAATTAATAAAATGGAAACGAAGTATATTTCCAACAGCCTTATAAAGGGTTAAGGTCAAATTAAATCAAATATACTTTTATTCCAAAATGTTTGGACATATACTCATTTGGCACTGATTTAAGTTGAAATATTTCGATGAATGTAAGAAGCGGTCGTTCGATTTCTCAGTAGTATATCGCTTTTGTGGAAATGCCTGTTTCATTTCAGTCAGTGAATTCCAGAGATTCTTCTCTGATCTCGTTTACGTAAGAATCTACTTCGATATACCACATACAAATAAGATACACTAATTTAATATATGTCAAATCAAAATATCTGCGCACCTAACCCATTGACTAACTAGTAAATTTACAGCGTCTCGGCCAAGGTGTCAAGATTTTAATTTAAAGAAAACATGAAATTTTAGAAAGTATAATAATATTAAGATATTAATACAATATTGTAATATCATTTACAGTAAATTTTAATAAATTAAGAAAGTTTTTATGGAATAACTCGTAGCCTGGCGTCATTGAATAAGGTTCCTGTGCAGAGTGCCACTTACGAGTTACCTCGCAGTGAGCTTTTTTTTCAATAAAAATCTTCACATACAAAAGTTTTCGTTTCGTTTTGTTTAATTTTATAAACTAGTCCTCTAATTTCATGTGGCGACAGTCAGATGTGTTGTTAGAATTTCATACAGACGTGTAATCATCCTGCGAATCGTGGGATCGTTGGAAAGAGCCTATAAGACAGTGGCAGTTAAGGTATCAGACTACGTTCGGAGCCGTGATTTTCAAAAGCGCATAAATGGATAATTTTCATGATATTTAGTGTCACTTAGATTAAAATACATGTATAAAATTGTTTTAAGGACATTTTGACAAAAAAGAATGAATTACAATACAATATTTATGCAAAAAATTAACTTAGAATAATCTTTTAACTGTGAAAAATGCTTCTATTATAATAATATTTTGCCTGTATATAGCTCAGACCTTTGTACAGAGGGTCAGCTAGAATTTTTGAACTATATAACTTAGAAGTGGGTTTATCCATATTTTTCGACAACAGAGGGGAGCAATTTTAAGAAAGAAAACGCCGATAATTATTTCAATGGGTGGTAACTCTGAAAATAATGCGAATTTTTCAAATTCTAGTTGTGCCTCTGTAGAGAGGTCTGAGCTATATACAGGCAAAATATTATTATAATAGAACCATTTTTCACAAAAGGAGAACATTTGGGAAAAAAGGTTATTCGAAGTTAATTTTTCGCCAAAATATTATATTTAAATAAGTTTTATTTTTGTCAAAATGTCCTTAAAACAGTTTTATACATGTATTCTAATCTGAGTGACACTAAATATCATGAAAATTATCCACTTAAGCGTTTTTTTATGCATTCCGAACGTAGTCGGATATTTTAATGTATAAAGAATTGTAAAGTAATATAAATAGACTGATAATTATAATAATTAGCTGACCACAGGAAAACCATTTGTGGATGCAAGAAAATCGCTCTACCCTAGTTCTAAATCTTCCTGTAGAATGCATACAAGTTCTATACCCCGTCCCTTCCCTAAGAAACCCCAAAGGAATAAAAGGCTGATGATGCATCCTTTAAGGAATCAGTTATAGTGCATTCATTTGATGACGACGTAAGAATGCAGGAGAAAGCGCATAGAGTAGTATAATACAAATACAACTTATTTTTATTACTTAGAATAGCGACACACAACTTGCGGCCCACCAAGTCATTTTAAGTCGCCCGGTCATGGTCCATTGCTGTGAAAAATTTACTTATTTAAGAACATTATATTTAAAATTTGGTGGAAAATTCTTTGTCAAGAAATCAAACATACCAATTTTGCTTTTTGCTGTCAGTGTCTCGTATGGGTACCAATTAATATACTTTTTTCTATTTGGAACGAACGGTTATAAGGTTAGTGATAACACAGACAACACACACACACAGTGTAGTAGCGAAAATTTTATGGGTGGAACTAATTTTTAACTATCTTTCATATCATGCAAGCGAGAAATATTCGGAAAAAAATCAATTCAAGGCAATTGGGAGGTTGACTATTTTGTGGTGAAAAACAAATGTGGATCAGTAATTGTTTGATTTGTAACGAAAGGGCTGTATTTAAAAAATACTAATATACAGGAATCATTCAATGGCACTTTTCATCGAAGATCTCTTTTAAGAGGCGATAAAGAGGCTTTCTTGAATATTCTTTGCAACAGAAACAATGCGTTTTTGTCAGTGGTAATAACACAGTGGTAACAAACACATCTTATGAAGTTTGTTATATTATTGGGGTAAATAAAGGGTGTTTTTTTAGAGGTATAGAACTTTAAATTGCAATAAAACAACGATGTATTATTCGATTGACATGAATTTTTTTTATTCGAAAGATAATCTTGTGGCATTACATTTTAAATATGATTTCTGGCATAGGACTGCCACGGCTGGCTCGGATGTAGTCCAATCTGGACGTCCAATTTTCGATGACTTTTTCCAACATTTGTGGCCGTATATCGGCAATAACACGGCGAATGTTGTCTTCCAAATGGTCAAGCGTTTGTGGCTTATCCGCATAGACCAATGACTTTACATAGCCCCACAGAAAATAGTCTAGCGGTGTTAAATCACAAGATCTTGGAGGTCAATTCACAGGTCCAAAACGTGAAATTAGGCGGTCACGAAACGTGTCTTTTAATATATCGATTGTGGCACGAGCTGTGTGACATGTTGCGCCGTCTTGTTGGAACCACAGCTCCTGGACATCATGATTGTTCAATTCAGGAATGAAAAAGTTAGTAATCATGGCTCTATACCGATCACCAGTGACTGTAACGTTGTGGCCTTCATCGTTTTTGAAGAAGGATTCCACCAGCCCATAAAGCGCACCAAACAGTCAGTTTTTCTGGATGTAACGGTGTTTCGACATACACTTGTGGATTAGCTTCCCTCCAAATGCGGCAGTTTTGTTTGTTGACGTAGCCATTCAACCAGAAGTGCGCTTCGTCGCTAAACAAAATTCGCTTATGAAAATCGACCATTATTTTCGAAATAAAATTGCACAATTTGAAAGCGTTGTTCAGGCGTGAGTCTATCCATGATGAATTGCCAACCCAAACTGAGAATAAATCACTTGACAGCTGTTAAATTGGTCGTCATCTTGGAAAGTAATGCCAACTTAAACTTCTATACCTGGAAAAAAAACACTCTGTATATGAAACCGCTTACACCGTTAGAAATTGTGAAGGAGGGTTTCGTATATGCTTCTACACTGCTGGATAATTGCTAAGGACGATCACAAATTGCTATGTAGCATAACATTAAGCGAGACATGAGGCCTAGTAGGATAAAATATAGTTTCCACACTGTTCAGACATTAGAATAAAGAATATTTATTGTTCTGGAAAGTAGAAAAGCTGTGAAACATCTGAAAGAAAAAAAAAAGGTTCATTTGATCTGCGTACGGAGAAATGGAACAATGCATCTAAAAGTCAGCAGGCACCTTAAAGAAAGGTATCAGTACGGGATATGTCCACCATGGAGTGTGATGCAACATTCCACACGTCGTACCATACTTTGCACAACATTATCCAGCAGCTGTTGAGGCAATTTATCACATTCCTCTGTGAGTGCACGGATGAGGGTGTTCTTGTTTGTCGGAGGATAGTTTAGACCAGCAACTTGCCTCCCCAAAGCATCCCACACATTTTCAATGGGGTTTAGATCTGGAGAACGCGCTGGCCATACGAGACGTTGAATACCCTCGCTGTCTAGACAATCCTGAACAGCGAGTGTTCGATGACATGTTGCGTTGTCGTCCATAAAAACAAATTTATCACCGACAGCACCACAGAAAAGACGAACATGAGGAAGTAGAACTTCATCAATGTATCGTTGGCCCGTCATAGTCCCATTCACAACCACATGTAGGCGCGTGCGGCCATTGATCATGATGCCGGCCCACACCATGATACTGCATGTCGGATATCGGTCCTTTTCCTGGATATTTTCTGGACAATAAGCAGTACCACTCTCGCGCCAGATCAGTTGGCGTCTACAATCCGATGACAGACTGAACCTACTCTCATTTGAGAATAGTACGCATGCCCAGTCCTGTTCAGTCCAATTGTGATGCTCACGACACCATTGCAAACGGGCAGTACGGTGCTGTCTGGTCAATGGGACACACACAACAGGTCTGCGTGCGTATAGTCCTCCTCCCCTCAAACATCTGGCAACAGTTTTTCGGGAGATCTGCTTTCCTGAGGCAGCAAGAAACTGATTTGCCACCTGCTGAGCTGTGGTGCGCCTGTTCCTTTTTGGTGATATAGGACGATATATCTGTCTTCTGCAGGCGTCGTACTTCTAACACGACCTCCCCCATGCCGTCTACTACACATTCCAGTAGTTTTAAATGACTTCCACAGCCATGAAACAACGCTGTGAGCGATGTCGAACTCCCTGGAAACATCTGTTAATTTTCGCCCTTCTTCGATCTTTGCAATAATTCGGCCACGCGTAAAATCATCTATGTGATGTCGGGAAGACATGCCAAAAATTTTAAGTTCGTCTATTAAATCTTTGACTTGAAACAACAACTGTCCACACGCGTCAAAACCTTTAAAGCTCTTATGAACGCTATCACGTGATGAACAGACGTGGAAAAAAAATTTGCATACTCATACTTCGTCTTACTAATATCCCGCACTTATTCTAATTTTCCACATTTTGCTTCCTTTCATTTTGTGGTTGCTATGAATGATAGTGTTATCCGTCCTTAGCAATTGTCCAGCAGTGCAATTTAGTGTTAGTGATAAGAAAAAGTAAAATTATAAAATGCAAAACAGGAGTTATAATATTTTGATCAATTTTCCACGTTTTAAATTTCCAATGCTATCTTGGTCTTAAAGCATTTCTCCCTCCCCTCCCCTATTTATCCTTAAGTTGTGGTCCGCGTAAAAAAACTAACATATGTATCCGGCCCAAGAGAAAAAAAGGATGAATACCCCTTACTTAGAGCATCTTCCTCCCATAGGAAAAAAATGCCTACAAAGCCATGTCGAAAGTGTACAAAGCAAAGAAAAAAACGTAAGACTAAGTAGTTTTGTCCAATGTGTCCCAACAACCCGGCACATTGGTTGATTTTTGCTTTAAAGCTCATCATATACAGCTAAAACAATTAAATATTTTTCAATTTTTGAAATACTTTATATACAGTCTGACCTTTATGTAACGAAGTCTCTAAATCCCGAAAAAAATTCATTATATGGAAAATTTGTTCAATAGAGATTCATCTTTCAATATACTTTTGAAACCACATAAAACAACAATTTTAATTCATAAACACTATATACTTAAAAAAAGTAATCACTCCCAGCTTTTTGTAAATTAGTCTATCTACTTATTTTATTTATCTTACTCATAATAAAAGAGAGAGAGAAAAAAAATGCGTGAAAAACAGGGGAAAAAATGCCCAGAAACACAGAGTATTTTCAATATTAAGAAAATAATTTTATACTAAAAGTAATGAATTTTAAGCACATTTTCTAATTTAAAGCATGCAAATAATTTTAAACATAACATTATTTCATAAATAGAAATTCTAAACACACATTATCACATGAATCTCCTTAAATTTTATTACTCATAAAATCTGTGAATTTTGTTTGAGTTCTTTGTATTTGAAAAAATGCTTTGTTTCACATAATGCGTCTCACATCTTTGAAATGCACTAAAAATTCCTTCACAAATAAAAAGTTCATTACATAGAAAATTCTTTTCGCTATTGGGAGGTTATTTTACGAAGAAAAGCATGATATATTTTTGGATCCTGGAAAAAGTTCGCTATATAGAAAAGTTCGTAATATGGAGGTTCGACTGTATATATAATTATTTTGTTGTTCGACTGTATATATAATCATGTCTAAGTTATAATTTTAGCAATAAAAACTGATATGTTTTTTGCACAGTAAACATTTTTCGTTCATCCTTTCTAATAATTCATAACTCAAATGGAGATATGTAATCAATCTAAAATTTCTGCCCAAACAACGAGATATCTCGTACCGGCAGTTTTAGTACACACGCTTACTATGAGGTATTTCGTTGTTGGCAGTCAATGGGCTAACAACTAGACAATTCAAAAAAAAATTTGTTGCCACCATAAAATTTTTGATCGTTTATCACAGCATGTGGTTAAGGCGACAAAAATACCCTGTTTACAAAAACTGAACTTGTTTTTACAAAAATTAAATTACGATGAAAAAAATCATTCAAAATTGCTTTAACAGACACTTTTTTTTATATCGTAATTTTATGAAATACCAAAAAGATGCATTGTGTGGATTCATTTTCTTATAAAAGAGTACAAAATTTTATTTCTTTAATTGAAAAAAAAGAATATCATGAAGAAAACATAACAAAGTTACAATGTGTTTACATAACTCAGCTTAAAATACTACATATTAAGAAACACATTCGTACAAATTTCACTTCTTGTAAGAATGACTTTCCGTTCCACCTCGTCCAAAACCTTAAAAAAAAAAGAAAGTATGTCAAGAATTAGAGCAATAATATTATAACAAAGTAATTATAATGATGTTATTAGATATTGATTCACTATCAAAGTAGTTTTATATAAATATATAATTAAAACTAGAATTCTCTCTAAGCTAAATTTTGTAACTTATTTTAAGTGAGAAATAGCTAAAAAAGGTCGTGCGAATGCAGTTACATTGATAAGTAACTGAAGTTTTAAACATTCATAGCCGTATCACTAGTAAGATACTTTAAGATAAATAAAGTGAAAATCGTTTAACACGAAATTGAAGGAACTGAACTATTTTTTCGTGTTAAAGGATAATGCAAAGAAACAACCACATACCAGTAAATTTAAGTTTACTAGAATTTATTTTATTTGCATGGATATGTATATATGCACATATTTAATAAAAATCAATTAAACAAAAAAATTCACAAGAACTTAAAGAAATTTAATACACAAAATTTTCAAATATTTCGAACATTTATTGAGTTTCTGAAAAATAATGTGATATTTTTCTTTGCATTTTTTAGCATTAAAACGTCAACAAATTGTTCAATATCATCCATTTTGTTACCATTGGAATGTGAGTCTATATAACTGCGCATACTTTTCAAGAGGTTCCTGTTTTCGGATGATGCGGGAACAGGATTATTTATTATTATTCGTGCGTTATTCATTTCATTTTCGTCGTCGGAATCTGCATTAACGATAGTTTTTGAGCTTTGAACAAACTCCAAAACGTCTTTGTCTGCCGTAATTGGAGCTGCAATCACATTATCATCCTCTGCTGCAATGAATTCTTCCGATAATACAATCCGGATGGTTTTTTCCGTATTTTGTTCATTCTTAGAAGAGAAACCTTTTCATGTTAAGCGATTTTCGTTTCATGTTAATGGAAAAAAAAATGCATGAGAAAATACATAGTAATTTGTCGGGACCATTGCATTATTTCGTGTTAACGATATTTCGTCTTAAGCGTTTTCGCGTTAAACGTATTTCACTGTATCTAAAAAATATACTTCTCTCATCTTCCAGTAACAAATTAAAATATGACACCTTTATGAAAATTATAGTCAAAAATTAATAGAAAAAGTTTTAGTTTCATCAGAAACTGTTAAAATTGAACGCACTCAAAACACACATTGTTTAAATTATTTGTTCGATTAATCTTTGCAAAATAAGAGATGTGAAAAAAGCAATAACTACGATAATTTAGTAATGGAATATTTATTTGCTTCTATAGAGACTGCAGATTTTAAAATGTTTTGCATAAGGGATAATGGTTAACATGTGCTGAGTCCCATTTGAATCCTTTCACTAATCCTCTTGGGGAAATACTTTTTAACTGTTGTTTAAGTTTAAAACCACCTTCCGTAGAGAGAACTTGATTTTATGCTAATTTGAGTGCTATTAAAACCCTAGCAATGTGAGTGCTGGGGTTAGCCATTACACTATTATTAAAGGGAGATTAGCGAAGTACCTTTCGGAAACCTTGGTGAAAGGGAGAAGTTTCAGACTGGAATATAGTTGACCCACAGGAGATCTGACGAGTGTTCTTCTATCGCATCACACTCAGATAAGTGTTTAATTATTTGTCTTACAAATTTAAGATAGTTAACTAATTTGATTATAACCTTGATTATATATAGTAAATTGATTGACACAAGTAAAATTGATTATTTTGATAACATTGTCTATTGATTCGGTGTCCCAAACTACACCCGTGACCTCATGGTCGCTACCAATAAAGGCTTAAATATAAATTACAAGTGAATGCTGCAACAAAACTCATGAAATGTGATGAATGAAAATAGTATCTCACTGTTTTTGATAGAATAGTAACTCCACACACAAAAAAAATGCCGGATAATAACTTAGCAATATAAAAATTCCCAATGTCACGTTACCGAGTTGGGCACAGTAGGCCTTGGACCTCATGGGCTGTTATAAGAAAAATAGCTAATAATTTGTTGAATATTTATGTTTTCATTACGATTTTCATTTAGTTTTTAGATTATTAGATTTATCATAGTAAAAAACGGGGTATTTTAGTAGATGTATCAATGAATACATTGATACGTTGATATGTTTTTTACTTTTTATTGACGTTTTTTTGTCTCATGCACATAAATCGTAAAATATGTTATTTATTATTACTTTTAAAATTATATCCGGTATAATATCCCATAAAATTACATCCATCCGATATAGTGGTTAGTGACGCTACCTGCGGTGACGTAGGCGCTGAAATAGTCCTTGTTTTAATGAAATTTACGCTGCCACCTTGTAATTGCAAATGAACATTAAACATAGTAAATAAGTGTGTTATAAATAGGTGAAATTTGGTTTTGACTTGATTAAGTTTTCTTTTAAAAGTAAACTCAGGATCTCCTTCAATGAGAGTCACCATCACAATCCCCCATTTATACCTCATGACCCCCAAATTATATTTTCGCTGACGTGGACTCCTTGCAGATCATTAAAGACCCCTAGGGGTCGATAGAGATTACTTTAGGAATCACTGGTCTTAACGATTCAAAAAATATTTAGTTAATGACGTAGTATTATTTTTAGAAATACTTTACCTCCTGGTCCAAAAAGTGCTCCATAACAGGGAGTATTACAATAAGGTTTTCCTTCATGCTGTGTATGAAAACAAAGAAATGATATATAAAAACAATACAAAAGATATAACTACAATAATAAGAAATCACACTTTAAAAATTCTGTGTAGAGATGTACATTTTGATACTAATACTTCAAGTAAACTTTTTATCTAATTCATTCCAATCTTTTCCATTTGTTTTCTCTTAAAACGCTTTCTAAAAGGATGATTTAGAAATATAATTTATTGTAAGTCTTTGAAAAAAAATAGAAAAATAAACGTTCTACATTTTTTTAAGCATTTTGGACAAATTTATCTCCTTCATAAAATAAGTTACTTCATAATACTACTACTAATAATAATGATAATAAAACTCAAATAATGATATAATGTATGTTTATACACCATAACTTCAAGAATTTTTGTAGAAATGAAAAGCTTTAAGAACACTTAAAAGGAAAAAAAAAAATAAACATCAAGTTTTTCACTTAAGCATTATAAAGAATTCTTTAAAAACATAATTAAAAAAACATTTTTTAAGTAAAAAAATTCTATTAACTATAGATTTTCTAATAAGCTCTTAAACAACAAAAGGTACAAGTGGTAAAAATAAAATGCGAATGTGTGCAAATGATTATTTTCTTTAGCAAATAATAGTATGAAATGAACTGAGTATCGTTGTTGTTTTTCAAAATAAAAAAAAGTAAAAAATAAGAGCCTTCTCTGAAGAATTTTTATAAAGAAATTGCTTGTGAAACAAATTTTCAGTCACGCATCCATACAGAATAATAGCTTAATATATACAGAATAATAGCTTAATAAGACATACAGAATATAGCCTAATAAGACATACAAAATAATAGCCTATTAAGGTATACAGAATAATAGCCTAACAAATATTATTACCCGATATATAAATATTGTTATACAAATCAAAACTGATAAAAATTTTATGGTGAAATAAGTTTTGAAACATTTAATACATTTATTTTTTTTTATCCTTTGTAATATGAGTTAAATCTATTAACTTTTATATTATGGATCATTTTGTGAAAAATTGTTTTATTTCTAAAAAATTAATTTAATTTATGTACTAATCAAATTTTTTTTTATTTTCATCCAGTGTAGATTTATAATCAAGTAAATGTATGATATCTCAGCTAATTTTTAAAAAAAATTAAGAACTAAATCACCATTTTTAATTATTACGTTTTCAAAAGAGAAAAAGGAATTTCATTCATTCATTTTAATAAAAAATCATAGATGTTAGTTATTGGTCACAATTCTGAGACACAATCCAGAATTTTAAAGTTTGTTTACATTTCAACATCTGTAACCAAGAAATCGAGACATTTATATCGAACTGTAATATTCAATGCTTCAAAGTCTTTTACAGAAAAGCATGATTTTGTGAAAAAATGTAAACTAAAAAAAGAAAAACAATAATGGCAATACCCTCACATAGTGGTTAAATTATAAAAATAAATAAAGCTAGGTTTTAGAAAAAGGAAACGTTGTGCCATTTTTTTGGAGAACAACAACAAGGTAATTCGTTTTAGAACCCCAGTAATATCTCTATTTGTGGTTAAACGTTAAAAACTTAAGTATGTATAAACCTAAATTTGTAAGAAAATACTTCTAAAATGAATTTCAAATAAATGAATCCTTTAAAAAGGAGGATAGAGAACCTTCATTTCCCCTTCAAATTAAACCGTGCTAGAGTTAGGTTCCAATTGACAAATATATATGCGATGTGTTTCAAGTCAGCATCGAGAACTTTCTGTAAATAACAGAGTTTATTCTGTGAGCAAAATCGACACATCTTCCCGCTAAGAAAAACGAACGCCAAGCGACCCCATTGGATTTCGAAAATACTAATTGAGCTGTATACTTATTTCCAGAATGGCTAAATAACACTTTTGTTTTGTATTCGATTTGAAAGTAAAGCGCGGAAGGGTACACACGAAGACTATAAAATTTAATGAGCTAGGATTAAATGTGTTATGCTTGGTATATCTTTTCTGAGAAGTAATTAACTGTTTAATATAAGGCTCGAATATGTAACGGAAAATAAATTTAAATGGTAAATAGGAGGTTTTGTTTCAGATATAATTTAATTATCCCTACATATATTACAAATGCAGCATATGTATATGCAGCATAAGATGAATTTCGTCATAAATTTACAGCTATCGCCTGTGACTTCATTAGTAGCAACCAGTTAAATTTATATAGTTTGTACATGTAAACCTACGAGACAGAAAGTACCTTTGAACATCTTCAACACAACCACAATTTTCTCATTTCTAAGTTCCAATATTTTAGCTCAGTCAGCTGGAAAATTATCTCCACAGATTGGAATACTCTCAGCAATCTGGAGAGTTGTCCAAGTTCTTGGAGATGTTTACAGCTTGATCCAGCAACCGTGAAATAAAAGCGAGAAAATTTACTGAAGTGTGTCGTTATTACATTCCTTTCGGGAAAGAGGTGTGATTCACACTTTAATCAAGAACTAAAGAAGTGAGATTGGAATCAAAATGCTTGGAGTACTGTAATTAGTATCATTCTCTCGTATTATAAAAATAGTAAAGTTACTCTAGCTTTTATCATGTCATTTAGGATCTATTTTATTTTGCTCTATAACGTCACTACTTCATTCAGAGAATTCGCGCTTATTTTCAATAGTTTATTTAAATGTGTAAACATTGAAAAAAGACATTTCTATTTTTTTAAAGGTTTCCGACTACGTTCGGAACGGTGATTTTAAAAAAGCGCAAAAATGGATAATTTTCATGATATTTAGTGTCACTCAGATTAGAATACATGCATAAAATTGTTTTAAGGACATTTTGACAAAAAAATTTATTTAAATACAATATTTTGGCAAAAAATTAACTTAGAATAATCTTTTTTTCAAAATTATCTCCTTTTGTGAAAAATGCTTCTATTATAATAATATTTTGCCTGTATATAGCTCAGACTTCTCTACAAAGGCTCAACTAGAATTTGAAAAATTCGCATTATTTTTAGAGTTACCACCAATTGAAATAATTATTGGCGTTTTTTTCTTAAAATTGCTCCCCTCTGTTGTCGTAAAATATGAATATAAACCCACTTCTAAGTTATATATTTCAAAAATTCTAGTTGAGCCTCTGTAGAGAGGTCTGAGCTATATACAGGCAAAATATTATTATGATAATAGCATTTTTCATAAAAGGAGAACATTTTGAAGAAAGATTATTCTAAGTTAACTTTTTGCCAAAATATTGTATTTAAATAATTTTTTTGTCAAAATGTCCTTAAAACAATTTTATA